>CM063163.1:6076581-6115352 GCA_031885435.1 Passerculus sandwichensis | reverse complement strand
TCCCTCATTTTTTCCAACTTTTCCCTCATTTTTCCCCCCCCAAAAAATTCCACTCACTGACTCCAAAACTCATCATTTTTATTGCAGGAACTCCCAAAACTCCCAGAATTGCCCAAATTTCTCTTTTCCCCTCATTTTTTCCTCTTTCCCTACCCCCCCCCATTTTTTCCTCTTTTTCTCCCATTTTTCCCCGCATTTTCCCCATGATTTTTTTCCTCTTTTCTTTTCCCTATTTTCCCCAATTTTTTCTCTATTTCCCCCCTTTTTTTTCCCATTTTCCCCCCTTTTTTCCCCCCAAAAAATTCCACTCACTGACTCCAAAACTCATCATTTTTATTCCCAGAATTGCCAAATTTCCCTTTTCCCCTCATTTTTCCTCTCTTTTTCCCCCATTTTTTCCTCTTTTTCTCACACTTTTCCCCTCATTTCCCCCCATTTTCCCCATAATTTTTTCCTCTTTTCTTTTCCCTATTTCCCCCCAATTTTTTTCTCCATTTCCCCCCCTTTTTCCCCCCATTTTCCCAAAAAACAATTCACTCATTGACTCCAACACTCATCATTTTTATTCCAGAACTGCCCAAATTTCCCTTTTCCCCCTCATTTTTTCCTCTTTTTTCCCCCCGTTTTTTCCTCTTTTTCTCCCCACTTTTCCCCTCATTTCCCCCCATTTTCCCCCATAATTTTTTCCTCTTTTCTTTTCCCTATTTTTCCCCAATTTTTTCTCTATTTTCCCCCTTTTTTTCCCATTTTCCCCCCTTTTTTCCCCCAAAAAAATTCCACTCATTGACTCCAAAACTCATCATTTTTATTCCCGGAAGTGCCCAAATTTCCCTTTTCCCCCCCATTTTTTCCTCTTTTTCTCCCACTTTTCCCCTCATTTCCCCCCATAATTTTTTCCTCTTTTCTTTTCCCTATTGTCCCCCAATTTTTTCTCTATTTCCCCCCTTTTTTCCCCATTTCCCCACCCATTTTCTCCCCCATTTTCCTAAAAAAAAAATTCCACTCATTGACTGGAAAACTCATCATTTTTATTCCCGGAACTGCCCAAATTTCCCTTTTCCCCCTCATTTTTTCTCCCCATTTTTCCTCTTTTTCTCCCACTTTTCCCGCATTTTCCCCCAGAATTTTTTCCTCTTTTCTTTTCCCTATTTTCCCCTTTTTTTTCCCATTTCCCCCCCTTTTTCCCCCCTTTTTTTCCCCAAAAAATTCCACTCACTGACTCCAAAACTCATCACTTTTATTCCAGAACTGCCCCAATTTCCCTTTTTCCCCTCATTTTTTCTTGGAGACGCCGACGGTGCGGCCGCGCCTCCCGGTGGTCTTGGTGTGCTGCCCCCTCACGCGGAGCCTGCAGGGACAGAAAAGCAGAAAAATTCGGGTTCGGCCCCAAAATTCTGGGGGATTTGGGCAATTGCAGCCGCGGGGATTTGGGGTTTTTGCCCGAAATCGAAGTTTTTACCCCCAGAAGTGGCGCAGGCCGCGGTGGGCGCGGATTTTCTTCAGCCGCTCCAGGTCCTCGCGCAGCTTGTTGTCCAAACCGTTGGCCAGCACCTGGAATGGGGGAAAACGGGGGATTTTGGGAAAAATTGGTGAAAATTGGTGAAAATGGGGAAAAATTGGGGGTAAATGGGGAAAAAAATGGGGGAAAAATTGGGGGAAAAATTGGGGAAAAATCGGGAAAAAATTTGGGGGAAATGGGGAAAAATGGAGGGAAAAATTTGGGGGATTTTGGGGAAGAATTGGGGAACTTTTGGGAAATGGGGGAAAATTGGGGGTAAATAGGAAATTTTGGGGAAAAATGGGGAAAATTGGGGGTAAATGGGGAATTTTGGGGAAAAATTGGGGAAAAATCGGGAAAAATTTGGGGAAATGGGGAAAAAAATGGGGAAAAATTGGAAAAAAATTGGGGAAAAATTGGGAAAAACTGGGGGTAAATGGGGAATTTTGGGAAAAATTGGGAAAAAATTGGGGAAAAATCGGGAAAAATTTGGGGGAAATGGGGAAAAATGGAGGGGAAAAATTTGGGGGATTTTGGGGAAGAATTGGGGAGAAATTGGGGGAAGATGGAGGGAAAAATTTGGGGGAATGGGGAAAAATTGATGAAAATGGGGGAAAAAATGGAGGGAAAAATTTGGGGGATTTTGGGGGAAAATTGGGGAATTTTGAATTTTGAAAATGGGGGAAAATTGGGGTAATGGGGAATTTTGGGGAAAAATTGGGAAAAATTGGGGGCAAATGGAGGGAAAAAATTTGGGGGATTTTGGGGGAAAAATTGGGGAATTTTGGGGAAAAATTGGGGAAAAATTGGGGAAAAATGGAGGGAAAAATTTGGGGAAATGGGGAAAAATGGAGGAAAAAATTTGGGGGATTTTGGGCAAGATTGGGGAGAAATTGGGGGAAAATGGAGGGCACCAATTGGGGCCCATTCTGTTCCCGCCCGTTTGTGTCCCATGTTGCCCCCAATCGGAGGGACCCATTTGGGGGCCCTTTTGGGGCCCAAATTGGGGAATTTGGAGGAACAATGGGGAAAATTTCTGGGGTCAATGGGAATTTTGGGAAAAATTGGGAAAAAATTGGGGGCCAAATGGAGGGACCAAATTTGGCGGATTTTGGGGCAAAGTTGGGGATTTGGGAAAATGCCCGGGAATATTGGCCAAAGTTTCCGGATCTTGGGGCCCCAATTGGGGCCAAAATTGGGTCCCCGAATTTTGGCCCCCAATTTGTGAACTATTGGGCAAATGGGTCATTTGAAAAGTGGGGACCATGTTGGGAAAAATTGGTGGGACCAATTGGGGAAAATTTGGGGAAATTGGGAAATAATGGGGAAATTTTGGGAATAGGAAATGAGAAGGCGAACTTTGGGCTAGAAGAATTGGGGCATTTTGGGGAAAAATGCCGGGAAATTTGGGAAAAATGGGGCCAATTGGGAAAAAATTGGGAACAAATTTCGGGAAATTTCGGGAATTCCCCCATTCGTGCCCCCAAATTGGGCCAAAATTTCCCCAGCGTTCCCCAATTGGGCCCTTTTGGGCCCAATGCCCGAAAATTTGGGTCAAATGGGGCCATTTTGGCCAAAATTCGGGGAAAATGGAAAAATTGGGGAAAATGGGGAAAATTTGGGCCAGGGACCATGGGGAAAAATTGAGAACACACCAGGGAGCCAATTGGGAAAAAAGCATGCCAAAAATGGGAAAAATCAGGAAAAAATTGGGGAAAATCAGTGAAAGTTTGGAAAAATGGGGAAACATTGGGGAATTCTGGGTCAAATTGGGGACCAATCAGGAAAAAATTACACAAAAAATGGGAAAAATCAGAGAAAAAATGGGAAAATCCAGGGACCAATTGGGGAAAATGAGGGAAATTGGGGAAATGGGGAAAGTCAGTTGGCCCCTACATGTCCCCCCAAGGTTCCCGCACCTTTTCCCCCCAGTGTTCCCCCATGTCTGGGAAAAATTGGGGAATAAACGGGGAAAAATCTGGGAAAATCAGGGAAAAATTGGGAACAAGCAGGGACAACTCAGGGAAATGGCGGCAAAATGGGAAAACCATGGGAAAATCCCGGAAAAATTGGGGAAATCAGGGAAAAAATGGAAAAATCAGGGAAAAATGGGAAAAATTGTGAAAATATAGGGGAAAATCAGGGAAAAATTGGGGAAAATCACTGAAAGTTTGGGGCAAAAGGAGCTGTGGGCAGCTGGGGGCACCTGTGCACTGAGGGGACCATTTGGGGACACCTGGGGTGGCACTTGGGACATTTGGGGACATTTGGGGACATTGGGGGACCCACCTGGGAGTATTTGCCGTCCATCGTTCTGTCGGTTGAGGAACCAGTCGGGGATCTTGTACTGCCGCGGGTTCTGCATGATGGTGATCACCCGCTCCACCTGGCCACAAAAATGTCCCCAATGTCACCAAAAATGTCCCCAAGTGTCCCCAACCCCGGGGGGACGGGGAGCCCCAAAATTGGGGTGAAAACCCCAAAAAACTGCACCGAAATTGGACCAAAAATGGCTATAATAGCACTAAAAATGTCACTAAAAATCGTCAGAAGCCGACCCAAAATGCCCTAAAAGTGTCCCCAAAAATGTCCCCAAATGTCCCCAAGTGTCCCCAGAAATGTCCCCAAGTGTCTCCAACCCTGGGGGGACGGGGAGCCCCAAAATTGGGGGAAAACCCCAAAAAACTGCAGCAGAATTGGGCCAAAAATGGCTGAAATAGCGCTAAAAATGTCACTAAATATCAACCATAAATGGCCTAAAATGTCCCCAAAATGTCCCCAAGTGTCCCCAACCCCGGGGGGACGGGGAGCCCCAAAATTGGGGGGAAAACCCAAAAACTGCAGCGAAATTGAACCAAAAGTGGCTGAATTAGCACGAAAAATGTCCCAAAAATCGTCAAAAGCCGACCCAAAATGCCCTAAAAGTGTCCCCAAAAATGTCCCCAAATGTCCCCAAGTGTCCCCAGAAATGTCCCCAAGTGTCTCCAACCCTGGGGGGACGGGGAGCCCCAAAATTGGGGTGAAAACCCCAAAAAGCTGCAGCGAAATTGGACCAAAAATGGCTGAAATAGCACTAAAAATGTCACTAAAAATCGTCAAAAGCCGACCCAAAATGCCCTAAAAGTGTCCCCAAAAATGTCCCCAAATGTCCCCAAGTGTCCCCAGAAATGTCCCCAAGTGTCTCCAACCCCGGGGGGACGGGGAGCCCCAAAACTGGGGGGAAAACCCCAAAAACTGCACCAAAATTGGACAAAAAATGGCTGAAACAGTATTAAAAATGTCATTAAAAATCGCCAAAAAGCCATAAAAACCAACCCAAAATGTCCCCCAAGTGTCCCCAAAAAATGTCCCCAAGTGTCCCCAACCCGGGGGGACGGGGAGCCCCAAAATTGGGGTGAAAACCCAAAAAAACTGCACAGAAATTGGACCAAAAATGGCTGAAATAGCACTAAAATCGCCAAAAATCCAAGAAAACCAACCTAAAATGGTCTAAAAGTTTTCCCAAAAATGTCCTCAAGTGTCCCCAACCCTGGGGGGACGGGGAGCCCCAAAAGTGGGGGCAAAACCCAAAAACTGCAGCGAAATTGGACCAAAAATGCTGAAATAGCGCTAAAAATGTCCCTACAAATCCCCAATAATCCATAAAAAACCACCCTAAATGTCCCCAAAGTGTCCCCAGAAATGTCCCCAAGTGTCCCCAATCCCATGGGGACAGAACAAACAAACTTGGGGGGAAAACCCCAAAAAAACTGCAGCAAAATTGGACCAAAAATGGCTGAAATAGCGCTAAAAATGTCCCTAAAAATTGCCAAAACCCAGCCCAAAATGTCCCCAAATGTCCCCAAGTGTCCCCAACCCCGGGGGGACAAAAAAACCAAAATTGGGATTAAAAACCAAAAAACTGCACCCAAATCAGTCCCCAAAAAAGCTGAAATGACAATAAACCACCCCAAAATCCCTTAAACCACCCCCAAACCCCCTGGAATTGTCCCCAAGGTGTCCCCAAGGTGTCCCCAGATGTCCCCTCGTCCTCGGTGAGCTCCTGGTGCGTTTGGCCAGGTCGATGTTGGCCCCAAACCCCCTGGAATTGTCCCCAAATCCACCCAAAACCCCATCAATTGTCCCCAAACCCCCTGGAATTGTCCCAACCCCCCTGGGATTGTCCCCAAGGTGTCCCCAAGGTGTCCCCAGGTGCCACCTCGTCCTCGGTGAGCTCCTGGTGTGTTTGGTCAGGTCGGTGTTGGCCCCAAACCCCCTGGAATTGTCCCCAAATCCACCCAAAACCCCATCAATTGTCCCCAAACCCCCTGGAATTGTCCCCAACCCCCCTGGGATTGTCCCCAAGGTGTCCCCAAGGTGTCCCAGGTGCCACCTCGTCCTCGGTGAGCTCCTGGTGTGTTTGGTCAGGTCGGTGTTGGCCCTAAACCCACCCCAAATCCCCCAGAATTGTCCCCAAACTGCCCCAAAACCCCCTCAGGCCACCCCAAAGCCCCATGGATTTTCCCCAGGATGTCCCCAGGTGCCACCTCGTCCTCGGTGAGCTCCTGGTGTGTTTGGTCAGGTCGATGTCGGCCCCAAATCCACCCCAAAACCCCTTAAAACTCTCCCAAAACCTCATCAATTGTCCCCAAACCCCCCTGGAATTGTCCCCAAGGTGTCCCCAAGTGTCCCCAGGTGCCACCTCGTCCTCGGTGAGCTCCTGGTGTGTTTGGTCAGGCGATGTCCGCTCTAAATCCACCCCAAATCCCCCAGAATTGTCCCCAAACTGCCCCAAAACCCCCTCAGGCCACCCCAAAGCCCCATGAATTGTCCCAAACCCCCTGGGATTGTCCCCAAGGTGTCCCCAAGGTGTCCCCAAAGTGTCCCCAGGTGCCACCTCGTCCTCGGTGAGCTCCCAGCGTGTTTTGTGAGGTCCATGTCGGCCCCAAATCTACCGCAAAACCCCTGGAATTGTCCCCAAAACCCCCATCAATTGTCCCAAAGCCCCTGGAATTGTCCCCAAGGTGTCCCCAGGTGTCCCCAAGGTGTCCCCAGGTGTCCCCAAGGTGTCCCCAGGTGCCACCTCGTCCTCGGTGAGCTCCCCGGCGCGTTTGGTCAGGTCGATGTCGGCCTTGCGCAGCACCACGTGCGCGTAGCGCCGCCCCACGCCCTGCACGGGGGACAAACACGGTGACAAACGGTGACAAACGGTGACAAACGGTGACAAACAGGTGACAAACGGTGACAAACGGTGACAAACGGTGACAAACAGTGACAACGGGGTGGCAGCTCCGCCAGGCCACCCTGGTGTCCCCAAACCCCTCAAAGTGTCCCCAGAGCCCTCCAGGTGTCCCCAAAACCCTTCAAAGTCCCCAAAGTGCCCAATCCCCTGCAGGTGTCCCCAGCCCCCCTGGCAGCGTCCCCAGTGTGTCCCCAAATTGTCCCAGCCCCCTTGACAGTGTCCCCAGTGTGTCCCAAATTGTCCCCATCCCCCCTGGCAGTGTCCCCAGTGTGTCCCCAAATTGTCCCCAGCCCCCCTTGACAGTGTCCCCAGTGTGTCCCCAAATTGTCCCCAGCCCCCCTGGCAGCGTCCCCAGTGTGTCCCCAAATTGTCCCCAGCCCCCTTGACAGTGTCCCCAGTGTGTCCCAAATTGTCCCCATCCCCCCTGGCAGTGTCCCCAGTGTGTCCCCAAATTGTCCCAGCCCCTTGACAGTGTCCCCAGTGTGTCCCCAAATTGTCCCCAGCCCCCCTGGCAGCGTCCCCAGTGTGTCCCCCAAATTGTCCCCAGCCCCCTTGACAGTGTCCCCAGTGTGTCCCCAAATTGTCCCATCCCCCCTGGCAGTGTCCCCAGTGTGTCCCCAAATTGTCCCAGGCCCCCCGGCAGTGTCCCCAGTGTGTCCCCAGATTGTCCCCAGGCCCCCCGGCAGTGTCCCAGTGTGTCCCCAGATTGTCCCCAGGCCCCCCGGCAGTGTCCTTGCATTGTCCCCAGCCCTCCTCAGGCCGTCCCTGTGGTGTCCCCAAAAGTGTCCCCACCCCTGGCAGTGTCCCCAGCAGTGTCCCCACAGTGTCCCCAATGTCCCCACCTTGATGGTGGCGATGGCAAAGGTGATCCCTGTCAGTGTCCCCACAGTGTCCCCACCCCTGGCAGTGTCCCCAGCAGTGTCCCCACCTTGATGGCGGTGATGGCGATCCCCAGCACTGTCCCTGCAGTGTCCTCACCCCCCTGGCAGTGTCCCCAGTGTCCCCACAGTGTCCCCACCCCCCTGACAGTGTCCCCAATGTCCCCAGCAGTGTCCCCACCTTGCCCATGTCCCACCTTGATGGCGGTGATGGCAAAGGCGATGCCTGGCAGTGTCTCTGCAATGTCCCCACAGTGTCCCCACCCCCCCTGGCAGTGTCCCTGGCAGTGTCCCCACCCCCCTGGCAGTGTCCCCACAGTGTCCCCAATGTCCCACCTTGACGGTGGTGATGACAAAGGCGATCCCTGCAGTGTCCCTGCAGTGCTGCCACAGTGTCCCCAATGTCCCCTGGCAGTGTCCCCTGGCAGTGTCCCCACAGTGTCCCCAGTGTCCCCACCTTGATGGCGGTGATGGTGAGGGCCATCCATGACAGTGTCCCCATGTCCCCACCCCCCTGTGTTGTCCCCAGTGTCCCCACCTTGATGGCGGTGATGGCAAAGGCGATCCCTGCAGTGTCCCTGCAGTGTCCCCACAGTGTCCCCACCCCCCTGGCAGTGTCCCCAATGTCCCTGCAGTGTCCCCACCCCCCTGTGGTGTCCCCAATGTCCCTGCAGTGTCCCCACCCCCCTGTGGTGTCCCCAATGTCCCTGGCAGTGTCCCCACTCCCCTGTGGTGTCCCCATGCTGTCCCCAGCAGTGTCACCTTGATGGCGGTGATGGCGAAGGCGATCCCTGGCAGTGTCCCCAGTGTCCCCACAGTGTCCCCACCCCACTGCAGTGTCCCCACCCCACTGGCAGTGTCCCCACCCCTGGCACTGTCCCCATGCTGTCCCCATGAGTGTCCCCACCTTGATGGCGGTGATGGCGAAGGCGATCCCTGGCAGTGTCCCCACCCCCCTGGCACTGTCCCCAGTGTCCCCACAGTGTCCCCACCCCACTGGCAGTGTCCCCACCCCTGGCACTGTCCCCATGCTGTCCCCAGCAGTGTCCCCACCTTGATGGCGGTGATGGCGAAGGCGATCCCTGGCAGTGTCCCCACCCCCCTGGCACTGTCCCCAGTGTCCCTGCAGTGTCCCCACCCCACTGGCAGTGTCCCCACCCCTGGCACTGTCCCCATGCTGTCCCCATGTCCCCACCTTGATGGCGGTGATGGCGAAGGCGATCTTGCGGCGCCCGTCGATGTTGGTGTTGAGCACGCGCAGAATGTGCTGGAACTTCTCGGGGATCACCAGGGACTGAGGGGACAATGGGGACAGTGAGGGGACACCAATGGGGACAGCAATGGGGACAGCGAGGGGACACTGGGGACAGTGAGGGGACACAGGGGACACTGGGGACAGTGAGGGGACACAGGGGACAGTGAGGGGACATTGGGGACACTGGGGACAGTGAGGGGACACTGGGGACAGTGTCACTGTTGGTGTTGAGCACGCACAGAATGTGCTGGAACTGCTCGGGGATCACCAGCGACTGAGGGGACAGCGAGGGGACACTGAGGGGACAGTGAGGGGACATCGGGGACATCAATGGGAACAGTGAGGGGACAGTGAGGGGACACCAATGGGGACAGTGAGGGGACACTGGGGACAGTGTCACTGTTGGTGTTGAGCAAGCGCAGAATGTGCTGGAACTGCTCGGGGAGCACCAGAGACTGCGGGGACAGTGAGGGGACAGTGAGGGGACACTGGGGACATTGGGAACTTCTTGGGGAACAACAGGGACTGAAGGGACACTGGGGACAGTGAGGGGACACTGGGGACAGTGAGGAGACATTGAGGAGAAATTGGGGACATCAATGGGGACACTGGGGACATCTCGGGGATCACCAGGGACTGAGGGGACACCAATGGGGACAATGAGGGGACATTGGAGACATTGAGGGGACACTGGGAATTTGTCAGGGATCACCAGAGACTGAGGGGACACCATTGGGGACAGTGAGGGGACACCAACGGGGACATTGGGGACAGTGTCACTGTTGGTGTTGACCACGCACAGAATGTGCTGGAACTGCTCGGGGATCACCAGAGACTGAGGGGACAATGGGGACAGTGAGGGGACATTGGGGACAGCAATGGGGACAGTGAGGGGACATCCATGGGGACATTGGGGGGACAGTGAGGGGACATTGGGGACAGTGTCACTGTTGGTGTTGAGCACGCGCAGAATGTGCTGGAACTGCTTGGGGATCACCAGGGACTGAGGGGACAGCGAGGGGACAGTGAGGGGACATTGGGGACACCAGAGGGGACACAGGGGACAGTGAGGGGCCATTGGGGACAGCTGGGACATTGGGGACAGTGAGGGGACACTGGGGACACCGGGGACATTGGGAACTTCTTGGGGAACAACAGGGACTGAAGGGACATTGGGGACAGTGAGGGGACATTGAGGAGAAATTGGGGACATCAATGGGGACACTGGGGACTTCTCAGGGATCACCAGGGACTGAGGGGACAGCAGGGGACAGCAATGGGGACAGTGAGGGGACACTGGGGACATCAATGGGGACAGTGAGGGGATCACCAGGGACTGCGGGGACACCATTGGGGACATTGGGGGGACAGTGAGGGGACACTGGGGACAGTGTCACTGTTGGTGTTGAGCGCGCGCAGAATGTGCTGGAACTGCTTGGGGATCACCAGAGACTGAGGGGACAGCGAGGGGACAGTGAGGGGACATCGGGGACAGTGAGGGGACATTGGGGACATCAGAGGGGACACCAATGGGGACAGTGAGGGGACAGTGAGGGGACAGTGAGGGGACATTGGGGACAGTGTCACTGTTGGTGTTGAGCACGCGCAGAATGTGCTGGAACTGCTTGGGGATCACCAGGGACTGAGGGGACAGCGAGGGGACAGCGAGGGGACACCAATGGGGACACTGGGGACATTGGGAACTTCTTGGGGAACAACAGGGACTGAAGAAACATTGGGGACAGTGAGGGGACACTGGGGACAGTGAGGGGACATTGAGGAGATATTGGGGACATCAATGGGGACACTGGGGACTTCTCGGGGATCACCAGGGACTGAGGGGACACAGGGGACAGCAATGGGGACATCAATGGGGACAGTGAGGGGACACTGAGGACATCAATGGGGACACTGAGGACTTCTCGGGGATCACCAGGGACTGAGGGGACACCAATGGGGACAATGAGGGGACATTGGAGACATTGAGGGGACACTGGGAACTTGTCAGGGATCACCAGAGACTGACGGGACACCATTGGGGACAGTGAGGGAACAGTGAGGGGACATTGGGGACAGTGAGGGGACAGTGAGGGGACAGCAATGGGGACATTGGGGACAGTGTCACTGTTGGTGTTGAGCACGCACAGAATGTGCTGGAACTGCTCGGGGATCACCAGCGACTGAGGGGACAGCGAGGGGACAGTGAGGGGACAGCAATGGGGACACTGGGGACATTGGGAACTTCTTGGGGAACAACAGGGACTGAAGAGACACTGGGGACAGTGAGGGGACACTGGGGACAGTGAGGAGACATTGAGGAGATATTGGGGACATCAATGGGGACACTGGGGACTTCTCGGGGATCACCAGGGACTGAGGGGACAGCAGGGGACATCAATGGGGACAGTGAGGGGACACTGAGGGGACACTGGGGACATCAATGGGGACAATGAGGGGACATTGGAGACATTGAGGGGACACTGGGAACTTCTCAGGGATCACCAGAGACTGACGGGACACCATTGGGGACAGTGAGGGGACACCAATGGGGACATTGGGGACGGTGTCACTGTTGGTGTTGACCACGCACAGAATGTGCTGGAACTGCTCGGGGATCACCAGGGACTGAGGGGACAATGGGGACAGTGAGGGGACACTGGGGACACCAATGGGGACAGTGAGGGGACAGCAATGGGGACATCGGGGACAGTGTCACTGTTGGTGTTGAGCACGCGCAGAATGTGCTGGAACTGCTCGGGGATCACCAGGGACTGAGGGGACACCAATGGGGACATTGGGGACACCAATGGGGACAGTGAGGGGACATTGGGGACAATGAGGGGACACTGGGGACTGCTGGGATCACCAGGGACTGAGGGGACACTGGGGACAATGAGGGGACAGCGGGGACATCAGTGGGGACATTGGGGATCACCAGGGACTGTGGCGACATTGGGGACATCAGCGGGGACATCTCGGGGATCACCAGAGATTGAGGGGACAGTGAGGGGACACTGGGGACAATGAGGGGACATTGGGGACAGCTGGGATCGCCAGGGACCGAAGGGACATTGGGGACATTGAGGGGACATTGGGGACAGTGAGGGGACATTGGGGACAGCGGGGACTGAGGGGACAATGGGAACTTCTCAGGGACCACCGGGGACAGTGAGGGGACATTGGGGACACTGAGGGGACCTTGAGGGGACACTGGGGAAATTGGGGATCACCAGAGACTGTGGGGACAGTGAGGGGACATTGGGGACATCACTGGGGACCACCGAGGACTGCAGGGACAGCAGAACATTGGGGACATTTGGGACATCACTGGGGACATTGGGGACAGCAGGGACTGAGGGGACAGAGGGGACATCAGTGGGGACATTGGGGACATTGGAGACATTGAGGGGACATTGGGGACATCAGGAACACGGAGGACTGAACAGACTGAGGGGACATTGGGGACCATCAGGGACATTGGGGACATCGGCGCGGGGACAGCCCCGCGATGGTTTCTGTGAGGGTTCAGAAAAATTTTAGGAGGATTTGGGACGATTTTAGAGAGTTGGGGACACCTGGAGGGAACTGGGGACGCTCTGGGGACAGTTTGAGGGGATAGGGGACAATTTTAAGGGATTCGGGACAGTTTTAGGGCGGTTTGTGACAATTTTGCGAGCGGCTCTTTGGGGAATTTTAGCTACACTTTGAGGACATTTTGCGGCCGCTCCGGGCCGAGCCCGCCGTGAGGGGAGCGAAGGCCGCCATGACACCTGAGGGAGGGGGGGATCGGACATTCGCGCCCCTCCCGCCGCCATCGCCGCTCTCGGCCGCCCCCTCCGCGCCCCGCCGCCTCCCTCGGTGCCGCCGCCATCGCCCCGCGCCCTTCCCGCCGCTCTCCGCCCTCCCCTCGCGCCGATGGCGGCGGATCCCGCCCGGAGCCTCACCATGGCTGCGGCCTGCGCGGGGCTCTGCCGGCGGAAGAAGAAGGCGGAAGTGACGTCACGCGCACTGCCGTGCGTCAGCAAGATGGCGGCGCAGGCGGAGGTAGCGCCGGCGGCGGGAGAGGTTTGAGGGGTCCCGGGGCGGTTTTTGGGGTTTTTTCGGTTTTTTGGGGGGTTTTTTGTGGGGTTTTTGTGGGGATTCGGGAGGGGTTTGGGATCGCGGCGGTCACTGAGGCGGTTGTGCCGCAGGTGGCGGCGATGGAGGCGCCGCTGGAGGCGGAGCTGGAGGCGGAGCTGGACCTGGAGGGGGCGGAGCTGGAGGAGGTGGATGGTGAGAGAGGGGCGGGGCCATTAAAAAGGGGGCGGGGCCATTAAAATGAACGGGTAATTAACGCTGAATGAGGGGGCGGGGCCGGACAGGCGGCTGGCACAGAGGGGGTGGGGCCTGCAGGTAGAAGTGGGCGTGGTCAAAGCAGTGAGGCGTGGCCCAGAGGCCTCAAAAGGGGCGTGGCTTTTATCTTATTTGCATGCCTGCAACCTTCTGGGGGCGTGGTCATGACCTTATTTGGGCATGCCTGTCCCCCTGGGGGCGCATTGCCGCCAATGGAGGGGGCGTGGTCTGCGGGAAGGGGCGTGGCCTGGCTGGACTGAACCATTTGGGCAGTGCCGGGGGGGGGGGGGGAATATTCCCCAATTCCCGCCCCTTTTTCCCCATTTTGTTTTGCTTTTTTTCCCTTTTTTTTTTTTGCATTTTCCCCATTTTTTTCCATTTTCCCCAAATTTTCACATTTTCCCCATTTTTTTCCTCAAATTTTCCCGTTTTTTCCCCGTTTCTCCCAGTGCACATCCAGGAGAACCTGGAGGACGCCCTGGTGCAGGAGGCGCTGCAGACCGTGAGTGGCTGCTCCCCAAAAATGTCCCCAAAAATGTCCCCAAAAAATCCCAGAAAGTCTCAAAATGTCCCCAAATGTCCCCAAATTGCCATTGCAGGGCGTGGACCTGCGGCAGTACTCGCGGCAGGTGGAGCTGGAGCTGCAGGAGGTGGAGAGAGCTTCAATCCAGGACTGTATCCTCAAAATGTCCCCAAATTGTCCCCAAAGTGTCCCCAAGGGTGAAACCCCTGAAATTCCAAAAATTTGGCACCAAAATCCCCAAAATTCCAAAATTTGGCACCAAGTTCTCTTCAATTGTCCCCAGAGTGTCCCCAAATCCCCCAAAATTGTCCCCAAAGTGTCCCCAAGGTGTCCCCAAGGTGTCCCCAATGTCCCCAAAATGTCCCCAAACCCTCAAAAATGCCACCATATCCCCCAAAAATCTTTCCCCAAAGTGTCCCCAAAGTGTCCCCAGATGTCCCCAATGTGTCCCCAAGTGTCCCCAAGGTGTCCCTGATGTCCCCAAGGTGTCCCCAAACCCCCCAAAATGTCCCCAAACCCTCAAAAATGCCACCAAATCCCCCAAAAATCTTTCCCCAAAATTGTCCCCAAAGTGTCCCCAAGGTGTCCCCAATGTCTCCAAGTGTCCCCAATGTCCCCACAGTGTCCCCAAAGTGTCCCCAAAATGTCCCCAAGTGTCCCCAATTTTCCCCAAGTGTCCCCAAATTCTCCCAAAAATGCCCCAAAATCCCCCAAAAATCTTTCCCCAAGGTGTCCCAAAGTGTCCCCAAGGTGTCCCCAGGTGTCCCCAATGTCTCCAAGTGTCCCCAAGTGTCCCCAAGGTGTCCCCAATGTCCCCAAGGTGTCCCCAAACCCCCCCAAAATGTCCCCAAATTCTCCCAAAAATGCCCCAAAATCCCCCGAAAATCTTTCCCCAAAATTGTCCCCAAGTGTCCCCAAGGTGTCCCCAAACCCCCCAAAATGTCCCAAAATCCCCCAAAAATCTTTCCCCAAAGTGTCCCCAATGTCCCCAAAGTGTCCCCAAAGTGTCCCCAATGTCCCCAAGGTGTCCCCAAACCCCCCCAAAATGTCCCCAAATTCTCCCAAAAATGCCCCAAAATCCCCCAAAAATCTGTCCCCAAAGTGTCCCCAAATTGTCCCCAAGTGTCCCCAAGGTGTCCCCAATGTCCCCAAAATGTCCCCAAACCCTCAAAAATGCCACCATATCCCCCAAAAATCTTTCCCCAAAGTGTCCCCAAAGTGTCCCCAGGTGTCCCCCAAGTGTCCCCAAGGTGTCCCCAATGTCCCCAAGGTGTCCCCAAACCCCCCCAAAAATGTCCCCAAATTCTCCCAAAAATGCCCCAAAATCCCCCAAAAATCTGTCCCCAATGTCCCCAAGTGTTCCCAAGTGTCCCCAAGGTGTCCCCAATGTCCCCAAAGTGTCCCCAAGGTGTCCCCAAAGTGTCCCCAATGTCCCCAAGGTGTCCCCAAACCCCCCCAAAATGTCCCCAAATTCTCCCAAAAAAGCCCCAAAATCCCCCAAAAATCTTTCCCCAAAGTGTCCCCAATGTCCCCAAAGTGTCCCCAAAGTGTCCCCAAGTGTCCCCCAGGTGCCCCCAAGTGTCCCCAATGTCCACAAATTGCCCAAGGTGTCCCCAGTGTCCCCAAAGTGTCCCTGATGTCCCCAAGGTGTCCCCAAACAACCCAAAATGTCCCCAAACCCTCAAAAATGCCCCAAAATCCCCCAAAAATCTGTCCCCAAAGTGTCCCCAAAGTGTCCCCAATGTCCCCAAGGTGTCCCCAAACCCCCCAAAATGTCCCAAAATCCCCCAAAAATCTTTCCCCAAAGTGTCCCCAATGTCCCCAAAGTGTCCCCAATGTCCCCAAGGTGTCCCCAAGGTGTCCCCAAGTGTCTCCAAGGTGTCCCCAGGTGCCCCCAGATGTCCCCAAGGTGTCCCCAAGGTGTCCCCAATGTCCCCAAAATGTCCCCAAACCCTCAAAAATGCCACCATATCCCCCAAAAATCTTTCCCCAAACTTGTCCCCAAGTGTCCCCAAGTGTCCCCAAGGTGTCCCCAAACCCCCCAAAATGTCCCAAAATCCCCCAAAAATCTTTCCCCAAAGTGTCCCCAAGGTGTCCCCAAACCCCCCAAAATGTCCCCAAACCCTCAAAAATGCCACCAAATCCCCCAAAAATCTGTCCCCAAAATTGTCCCCAAGTGTCCCCAAGGTGTCCCCAAACCCCCAAAAGTGTCCTCAAAGTTGTCCCCACAAACTGTCCCTAAAGTGTCCCCAAGGTGTCCCCAAACCCCCCAAAATGTCCCAAATCCCCCAAAAATCTTTCCCCAAAGTGTCCCCAATGTCTCCAAGGTGTACCCAAATTGTCCCCAAGGTGTCCCCAATGTCACCAAGTGTCCCCAAATTGTCCCCAAACCCCCCCAAAATGTCCCCAAATTCTCCCAAAAAAGCCCCAAAATCCCCCAAAAATCTGTCCCCAAAGTGTCCCCAAGTGTCCCCAATGTCCCCAAGTGTCCCCAAGTGTCCCCAAAGTGTCCCTTGACCCCTCAGACATCCGCGAGAGCGAGAACATCGCCGAGCTGCACAACCAGATCAGCGCCTGCGACGCCATCCTGGAGGTGAGAGACGGCCCCAGTGTCACCAAATGTCACCAAAGTGTCCCCAAATGTCACCAAATGTCACCAAAGTGTCCCCAAGTGTCCCCAAAGTGTCCCCAGGTGGCACCAACCCCTCAGAATCCCCAAAAATCCCCTCAAAATCCCCAGTGAAACCCTTCAAAAATGCCCTGAAATGGCCACAAAACCCCAAATGTCCCCAAAGTGTCCCCAAATGTCCCCAAAGTGTCCCCAGGCGTCACCAAATGTCCTCAGGTGGCACCAAATGGCCCCAAAATGACCCCAAATGTCACTAAAATGACCCCAAATGGCCCAAAATGGTCCCAAAATGGCTCAAAGTGGCACCAAAATGTCCCCAAATGTCCCCAGATGTCACCAGGTGTCACCAGGCTGTCCCCAAGTGGCACCAAATGTCCCCAAAGTGTCCCCAACCCCTCAGAACCCCCAAAAATCCCCAGTGAAACCCCTCAAAAATGCCCTGAAATGGCAAAAAAACCCCAAATTGTCCCCAAATTGTCCCCAAGTGTCCCCAAATGTCCCCAAATGGCCCAAAAGGGTCCCAAAATGGCCCCAAAATGGCTCCAAGTGGCACCAAATGTCCCCAAAGTGTCCCCAGGTGTCACCAAATGGCCCTGAAATGTCCCCAAATGTCACGAAAATGTCCCCAAATGGCCAAAAATGGCCCCAAATGGTCCCAAAATGTGCCCAGATGTCACCAAGTGTCCCCAGGTGTCCCCAAGTGTCCCCAGGTGTTCTAAAATGGCCCCAAATTACCCCAAAATGGCCCAAAATTGGACCAAAATGGTCCCAAAATGTCCCCAGAGTGTCCCCAAGTGGCACCAAGTGTCCTAAAATGGCCCCAAAGTGTCCCCAAGTGTCTCCAAAAGGACCCAAAATGTCCCCAAATGTCCCCAAGTGTCCACAAGTGTCCACAAGTGTCACCAACCCCACCAAGAACCCCCAAAAATTCAAAAAAATGCCCGAAAAATCCCCAGTGAAACCCCTCAAAAATGCCCTGAAATGGCCAAAAAATCCCCCAAATGTCCCCAAAGTGTCCCCAGGCGTCACCAAATGTCCTCAGGTGGCACCAAATGGCCCTAAAATGACCCAAAATGTCACTAAAATGTCCCCAAATGGCCCAAAATGGCCCCAAAATGGCCCCAAATGGTCCCAAAATGTCCCCAAGTGTCACCAAGCTGTCCCCAAGTGGCCCCAAATGGCCCCAGAATCCCCTCAAAAAGCCAAAAAATCCCCAAAAATTGCTTGAAAAATCCCCTAAAAATCGCCCCGAAATCGCCAAAAAAAGCCCCAAAAAATTCCAAAAAAAGCCCCAAAAACCGCCAAGAAAAGCCCCAAAATTGTCCCAAAGTGTCCCCAAACATCCCCAAATGTTCCCTGAGTGTCCCCAAATGCCACCAGAACCCTTTAAAAGAGCCACAAAATCCCCTAAAAATCACCCAAAAACCCCCTAAAAAATGGCATAAAACGGCCAAAATTCGCCCAAAAATCACCCAAAAAGCGCCAAAAAAGCGCCAAAAAATTCCCAAAAATTTCAAAAAATTCCCCAAAATTCCCGAAATGTCCCCGCAGCGCATGGAGGAGATGCTGGGCTCGTTCCAGAGCTCGCTGAGCTCCCTCAGCTGGGAGATCCCAGCCACAAAACAGCCCCAAAATGGACCCAAAACTGCCCCAAATGGACCCAAAAAGGCTCCAAATCGTCTCAAAATGGCCCCCAAATGGCCCCAAACTGCCCCAAAATGGCTTCAAAGTGTCCCCAAAGTGTCCCCAAAGTGTCCCCAAAGTGTCCCAGTGTCCCCAAAGTGTCCCAGTGTCCCCAAATGGCCCCAAATGGCCCCAAAAGGCGCCAAAATCTCCTAAAAATGCCACAAAATTCCTTAAAATTACCAAAAAACCCCATCCCTAAAAAGGGCCTAAAATCACCAAAAATCGCCCCAAGAATGCCAAAAAAGCCCCAAAGTGTCCCCAAAGTGTCCCTGAAAGGTCCCCAAGTGTCCCCAAATGCCACCAGAACCCTTCAAAACCGCCACAAAATCCTCTGAAAATCACCCAAAAAACCCCTAAAAAATGGCATAAAACAGCTAAAATTCACCATAAAATCGCCAAAAAAAGCCCCAAAAAATCCTAAAAATTCCCAAAAAATCCCAAAAATTCCCAAAATTCCCGAAATGTCCCCGCAGCGCATGGAGGAGATGCTGGGCTCGTTCCAGAGCTCGCTGAGCTCCCTCAGCTGGGAGATCCCAGCCACAAAACGGCCCCAAATGGACCCAAAATGGCCCCAGATTGACCCAAAATGGCCCCAAAAAGGCTCCAAATCGTCTCAAAATGGCCCCAAACTGCTCCAAAAAGGCTCCAAAGTGTCCCAGTGTCCCCAAATGGCCCCAAATGGCCCCAAAATCCCCTCAAAAAGCCACAAAATCCCCAAAAATGGCTCGAAAAATCCCCTAAAAATCGCCCCGAAATCGCCAAAAAAAGCCCCAAAAAATTCCAAAAAAGCCCCAAAATTGTCCCAAAGTGTCCCCAAACTCACCAAGAACCTCCTGAAAATGCTGCAAAATCCCCCAAAAATGGTTAAAGATTCCCTTAAAAAGTTCCCTAAAATCCCCCAAAAATGCCCGAAAATCGCCAAAATTCACCCTAAAATCGCCAAAAAAGCGCCAAAAAATTCCCAAAAATTCCCAAAAATTTCAAAAAATTCCCAAAAATTCCCGAAATGTCCCCGCAGCGCATGGAGGAGATGCTGGGCTCGTTCCAGAGCTCGCTGAGCTCCCTCAGCTGGGAGATCCGGGCGCTGCAGGGCCAGGCCGGGGCCATGAACCTGAGGCTGCGGAACCGGCGCCAGGTCCGGGAGAGGCTGGGGGGGCTCCTGGACGAGCTCGTCGTGCCCCCCACCATGATCAGGTGGGGAAACATTCTAAAAATCTGGGATTTTGGGGAGAAAAACAAAAAAAAACGGGGTTTGGGGGTGAAAAAATGGAGTTTCTGGGTGAAAAAATGGGATTTTTAGAGCAAAAAATGGCGGTTTTAGAGCAGAAAATGTGAATTTTGGGACCCAAAAATGGGGCTTTAGAGACCAAACCCAGGTGTTTTGGAGACATAAACCTAAAAAAATGAGATTTTAGGATGAAAAATGGGGATTTAGGGTGAAAATTCCCCAAAATTGGGGTTTGGGGTCAGAAATTGGGATTTTGGGTCAGAAATTGGGGTTTTTGTGCAGCCCGGGAGCTCAGGGAGAGTCTGGGGGGGCTCCTGGACGAGCTGGGAGTGACCCCACCATGATCAGGTGGGGAAAAATTCTCGTTTTGGAGAGAAAAAATGGGATTTTGGGAGAAAAAAAACAAAAAAAATGGGGTTTCTGGGTGAAAAAATGGGGTTTTTAGAGCACAAAATGGCGGTTTTAGAGCAGAAAATGTGAATTTGGGACCCAAAAATGGGATGTTGGAGAGCAAACCCAGGGGTTTTGGAGGCATAAACCTGTAAAAATGGGATTTTAGGATAAAAAATGGGGATTTGGGGTGAAAATTCCCCAAAATTGGGGTTTGGGGTCAGAAATTGGGATTTTGGGTCAGAAATTGGGGTTTTTGTGCAGCGGTTTTTTCCCATTTTTGATGGAATTTTTCCCATTTTTGATGGAATTTTGACATTTTTGGATGGATTTTGGTGCAATTTTCCCATTTTTGGACGGATTTCCATGGGGTTTTCCCCATTTTTTCCCATTTTTCCCCATTTTCCCATTCCCAGTGTGATCCTGGAGTCCCCAGTGACCTCCCCCAGTTCCAGTCCCAGTTCCAGTCCCAGTTCAGGATTTCCATGGATTTTACTGAAATTTTAATGAAATTTTGGTGCAATTTTTCAGTTTTTTAATGGACGTTGATGGGGTTTTTACCATTTTTTGACATTTTCTCCCCATTTTCAGTGTGATCCTGGAGTCCCCAGTGACCTCCCCTGAGTTCCAGGCCCAGTTTTCGATTTCCATGGAATATTCCCATTTTTCTATGGATTTTAATGAAATTTCCATGGAATTTTCCCATTTTTTTAATGAAATTCAATGAAATTTTGGTGCAATTTTCCCATTTTTGGATGGATTTCAATGAGGTTTTCACCATTTTTTCCCCATTTTTGCATTCCCAGTGTGATCCTGGAGTCCCCAGTTCCAGTCCCAGTTTGGGATTTCCATGCAATTTTCCCATTTTTTGGTGAATTTTAATGAAATTTCCATGCAATTTTCCCATTTTCCCATGGATTTCAATGAAATTTTGCTGTAATTTTCCCATTTTTGGACGGATTTCAATGAGGTTTTCACCATTTTTCCCATTTTTTCCCCATTTTTCTCCCTCCCCAGTGTGATCCTGGAGTCCCCAGTGACCTCCCCTGAGTTCCAGGCCCAGTTCGGGATTTCCATGGAATATTCCCATTTTTCCATGGATTTTAATGAAATTTCGATGGAATTTTTCCATTTTTTAAGGAATTTTGATGCAATTTTCCCATTTTTGGATGGATTTCCATGGGGTTTTCACCATTTTTCCCGTTTTTTCCCCATTTTCCCCTCCCCAGTGTGATCCCGGAGTCCCCAGTGACCTCCCCCAGTTCCAGTCCCAGTTTGGGATTTAATGCAATTTTCCCATTTTCCCATGGATTTCAATGAAATTTTGCTGCAATTTTCCCATTTTTCCATGGATTTCGATGGGGTTTTCACCATTTTTTCCCATTTTTCCCCATTTTTTCCCATTTTTCCCCATTTTTGCATCCCCAGTGTGATCCTGGAGTCCCCAGTGACCTCCCCCAGTTCCAATCCCTGGATGGGATTTCCATGCAATTTTCCCATTTTTTGGTGAATTTTGCTGTAACTTTCCCATTTTTGGACGGATTTCGATGGCGTTTTCACCATTTTTTCCCATTTTTTCCCCATTTTTGCATTCCCAGTGTGACCCCGGAGTCCCCAGTGACCTCCCCCAGCTCCAGTCCCAGTTTGGGATTTCCATGCAATTTTCCCATTTTTTTAATGGATTTTAATGAAATTTTGCTGTAACTTTCCCATTTTTGGATGGATTTCCATGGGGTTTTCACCATTTTTTCCCATTTTTTCCCCATTTTTCCCCATTCCCAGTGTGATCCTGGAGTCCCCAGTGACCTCCCCCAGTTCCAGTCCCAGTTCAGGATTTCCATGGAATGTTCCCATTTTTCCATGGATTTTAATGAAATTTTGATGCAATTTTTCCATTTTTAAGGAATTTTGATGCAATTTTCCCATTTTTGGATGGATTTCCATGGGGTTTTCACCATTTTTCCCATTTTTTCCCCATTTTTTCCCATTTTTTCCCCATTTTCCCCTCCCCAGTGTGATCCTGGAGTCCCCAGTGACCTCCCCCAGTTCCAGGCCCAGTTTGGGATTCCCATGGAATGTTCCCATTTTTCCATGGATTTTAATGAAATTTTGATGGAATTTTTCCATTTTTTTAAAGAATTTTGATGCAATTTTCCCATTTTTAGATGGATTTCCATGGGGTTTTCACCGTTTTTTCCCGTTTTTTCCCCATTTTCCCATCCCCAGTGTGATCCTGGAGTCCCCAGTGACGTCCCCTGAGTTCCAGTCCCAGTTTGGGATTTCCATGGAATTTTCCCATTTTTCCATGGATTTTAATGAAATTTCCATGGAATTTTCCCATTTTTTCATGGATTTCGATGAAATTTTGATGCAATTTTCCCATTTTTGACGGATTTCAATGAGGTTTTCACCATTTTTTCCCATTTTTTCCCCATTTTTCCCTCCCCAGTGTGATCCTGGAGTCCCCAGTGACCTCCCCCAGTTCCAATCCCAGTTCCAGTCCCAGTTCCATTCCCAGTTCAGGATTTCCATGGATTTTAATGAAATTTTAATGAAATTTTGTTGCAATTTTTCCATTTTTTGATGGACGTTGTTGGGGTTTTTCCCATTTTTTGACATTTTCTCCCCATTTTCAGTGTGATCCTGGAGTCCCCAGTGACCTCCCCCAGTTCCAGGCCCAGTTTGGGATTTCCATGGAATATTCCCATTTTTCCATGGATTTTAATGAAATTTTGATGGAATTTTTCCATTTTTTAAGGAATTTTGATGCAATTTTCCCATTTTTGGCTGGATTTCCGTGGGGTTTTCCCATTTTTCCCCATTTTTTCCCATTTTTTCCCCATTTTCCCCTCCCCAGTGTGATCCTGGAGTCCCCAGTGACCTCCCCCAGTTCCAGTCCCAGTTCAGGATTTCCATGGATTTTAATGAAATTTTAATGAAATTTTGTTGCAATTTTTCCATTTTTTGATGGACGTTGTTGGGGTTTTTCCCATTTTTTGACATTTTCTCCCCATTTTCAGTGGGATCCTGGAGTCCCCAGTGACCTCCCCTGAGTTCCAGTCCCAGTTTGGGATTTCCATGGAATTTTCCCATTTTTCCATGGATTTTAATGAAATTTCCATGGAATTTTCCCATTTTTTAAATGGATTTTAATGAAATTTTGCTGCAATTTTCCCATTTTTGGACGGATTTCGATGGGGTTTTCACCATTTTTTCCCATTTTTTCCCCATTTTCCCCTCCCCAGTGTGATCCTGGAGTCCCCAGTGACCTCCCCCAGTTCCAGGCCCAGCTTGGGATTTCCATGCAATTTTCCCATTTTTCCATGGATTTAAATGAAATTTCCATGGAATTTTCCCATTTTTTAAATGGATTTTAATGAAATTTTGCTGCAATTTTCCCATTTTTGGATGGATTTCCATGGGGTTTTCACCGTTTTTCCCCATTTTTTCCCCATTTTCCCCTCCCCAGTGTGATCCTGGAGTCCCCAGTGACCTCCCCCGAGTTCCAGGCCCAGTTCCATTCCCAGTTCCAGTCCCAGTTCAGGATTTCCATGCAATTTTCCCATTTTTCCATGGATTTTAATGAAATTTCCATGGGATTTTCCCATTTTTTTAAGGAATTTTGCTGCAATTTTCCCATTTTTGGATGGATTTCCATGGGGTTTTCACCATTTTTTCCCATTTTTTCCCATTTTCCCCCTCCCCAGTGTGATCCCGGAGTTCCCAGTGACCTCCCCCAGTTCCAATCCCAGTTCCAGTCCCAGTTCCAGATTTCCATGGATTTTAATGAAATTTTAATGAAATTTTGGTGCAATTTTTCCATTTTTTGATGGATGTTGATGGGGTTTTTACCATTTTTTGACATTTTCTCCCCATTTTCAGGGTGATCCTGGAGTCCCCAGTGACCTCCCCTGAGTTCCAGTCCCAGTTTGGGATTTCCATGGAATTTTCCCATTTTTCCATGGATTTTAATGAAATTTTGATGCAATTTTTCCATTTTTTAAGGAATTTTGCTGTAACTTTCCCATTTTTGGATGGATTTCCATGGGGTTTTCACCATTTTTCCCATTTTTTCCCCATTTTTCCCATTCCCAGTGTGATCCTGGAGTCCCCAGTGACCTCCCCCAGTTCCAGTCCCAGTTCAGGATTTCCATGCAATTTTCCCATTTTTCCATGGATTTTAATGAAATTTTGATGCAATTTTTCCATTTTTTAAGGAATTTTGGTGCAATTTTCCCATTTTTGGACGGATTTCCATGGGGTTTTCACCATTTTTTCCCATTTTTTCCCCATTTTTCCCCATCCCCAGTGTGATCCTGGAGTCCCCAGTGACCTCCCCCAGTTCCAGTCCCAGTTCAGGATTTCCATGGATTTTAATGAAATTTTAATGAAATTTTGTTGCAATTTTTCCATTTTTTGATGGACGTTGTTGGGGTTTTTCCCATTTTTTGACATTTTCTCCCCATTTTCAGTGGGATCCTGGAGTCCCCAGTGACCTCCCCTGAGTTCCAGTCCCAGTTTGGGATTTCCATGGAATTTTCCCATTTTTCCATGGATTTTAATGAAATTTCCATGGAATTTTCCCATTTTTTAAATGGATTTTAATGAAATTTTGCTGCAATTTTCCCATTTTTGGACGGATTTCGATGGGGTTTTCACCATTTTTTCCCATTTTTTCCCCATTTTCCCCTCCCCAGTGTGATCCTGGAGTCCCCAGTGACCTCCCCCAGTTCCAGGCCCAGCTTGGGATTTCCATGCAATTTTCCCATTTCCCATGGATTTCAATGAAATTTTGATGCAATTTTCCCATTTTTGGATGGATTTCAATGAGGTTTTCACCATTTTTCCCCATTTTTCCCCATTTTTGCATCCCCAGTGTGATCCTGGAGTCCCCAGTGACCTCCCCCAGTTCCAGGCCCAGTTTGGGATTTCCATGGAATTTTCCCATTTTTTGGTGAATTTTGCTGTAACTTTCCCATTTTTCCATGGATTTCGATGGGGTTTTCACCGTTTTTTCCCATTTTTCCCCATTTTCCCATTCCCAGTGTGATCCTGGAGTCCCCAGTGACCTCCCCCAGTTCCAGTCCCAGTTTGGGATTTCCATGCAATTTTGACATTTTTGGATGGATTTTGATGCAATTTTCCCATTTTTCCATGGATTTCGATGGGGTTTTCACCGTTTTTTCCCATTTTTTCCCCATTTTCCCCATTCCCAGTGTGATCCTGGAGTCCCCAGTGACCTCCCCAGTTCCAATCCCAGTTCCAGTCCCAGTTTGGGATTTCCATGCAATTTTCCCATTTTCCCATCGATTTTAATAAAATTTTGCTGTAACTTTCCCATTTTTGGATGGATTTCCATGGGGTTTTCACCATTTTTTCCCGTTTTTTCCCCATTTTCCCCTCCCCAGTGTGATCCCGGAGTCCCCAGTGACCTCCCCCAGTTCCAATCCCAGTTCCAATCCCAGTTCAGGATTTCAATGGAATTTTCCCATTTTCCCATGAATTTTAATGACATTCTGCTGCAATTTTCCCATTTTTGGATGGATTTCAATGAGGTTTTCACCATTTTTTCCCGTTTTTTCCCCATTTTTCCCATTCCCAGTGTGATCCTGGAGTCCCCAGTGACCTCCCCCGAGTTCCAGGCCCAGCTGGTGGCCCTGGACGCTCAGCTGGGCGCGGTCAAGGACGCCGCCTTCCGTGACACCCTGGCCTGCGCCGACGTCCAGCACGTGCTCGACCGCCTCAGGATCAAGGTGAAAAACCCAAAATCCAGCCCAAAAAATCCCCAAATTCCCAGCCCAAAAATCCCCAAAATCCCACCCCAAAAATCCTGGGAATTAGCTCCAAAAATCCCGGTCCAAAAATCCCAAAATATCCCAAAATTCCAGACCAAAAATCCTGGGAATTAGCTCCAAAAATCCCCAAAATCCCAGCCCCAAAATCCTGGGAATTAGCTCCAAAAATCCCCAACACCCCAGCCCAAAAATCCCAGGAATTAGCTCCAAAAATCCCAAAATACCCCAAAATCCCAGACCAAAAATCCCCAAAACCCCGGCCCAAAAATCCTGGCAATTAGCTCCAAAAATCCCGGTCCAAAAATCCCAAAATATCCCAAAATTCCGGACCAAAATCCTGGAAATTATCTCAAAAAATCCCAATCCAAAAATCCCAAAATATCCCTAAATTCCTGACCAAAAATCCCCAAATTCCCAGCCCAAAAATCCCAGGAATTACCCAAAAAAACCCCCTAAAAATACCAAATTCCCAGCCCCAAAATCCTGGGAATTATCCCCAAAAATCCTGGTCCAAAAATCCCAAAATATCCCAAAATTCTGGACCAAAAATTCCCAAATTTCTGCCCAAAAATCCCAGGAATTACCCCCCCCAAAAAAGCAAAAATCCCAGCCCAAAAATCCCAAAATCTCCAAAAATTCCAGCCCAAAAATCCTGGGAATTATCCCCAAAAATCCCAGCCCAAAAATCCCAAAATCTCCTAAAATTCCCAGCCCAGAAATCCCAAAAATTCCTGAGAATTACCCCCCAAAAAATCCCCAAATTCCTGAATTTTCCCTGATTTTTCCCTGAAGTTTTCCTGAATTTTCCCAATTTTTTTCCGGAATTGTCCCCAATTTTTTCCTGATTTTTCCCTGAATTTCCCAATTTTTTCCTGATTTTTTCCTGATTTTTCCCCAATTTTTCTTGAACTTTTCCTTATTTTTTCCTGAATTTTCCCTAAAATTTTCCTGATTTCCCCTGAATTTTTCCCAAAATTTTCCTGATTTTTCCCTAAATATTTTCCCAAATTTTTCCTGATTTTTCCCTGAATTTTCCTAATTTTTTCTTGATTTTTCCCCAATTTTTTTCTTGAACCTTTTTTTATTTTTTCCTGAATTTTTCCTGACTTTTTTTCCCAATTTTTCCTAAATTTTTCCTGATATTTTCCGCAACTTTTTCCTGAATTTTTCCTGATTTTTTTCCCAATTTTTTCTTGAAATTTTCCAGGTTTTTTCCCCAAATTTTTCTTGAATTTTTCCTGATTTTTTCTTGAATTTTCCCCAAATTTTCCCTGATTTTTCCCTGAATTTCCCCCGATTTTTTCCCCAATTTTCCCTGATTTTGACGGAATTTTCCGGAACGTTCCCGCAGGCCGTGACCAAGATCCGGGAGTTTGTGCTGCAGAAGATTTTCTCCTTCCGCAAGCCGATGACCAATTACCAGATCCCGCAGAACTCCCTGCTCAAGTTCAAGTGAGGAGCCAAAATCCCCAAATTCCCACCCAAAAATCCCCAAAATCCCCACATTTCAACCCCAAAATCCCCAAAATTCGGCCCCAAAATCCCCACATTTGGACCCAAAAAATCCCCAAATTCCCAACCCAAAATTCCAGGGAATTACCCAAAAAAATTCCCAAATTTGGGCCCAAAAATCCCCAAATTCCAGCCCAAAATCCCAGAAATTCCTGCCAAAAAATCCCCAAATTACCACCCAAAAATCCCCAGATTCCCACCAGAAATTCCTGGGAATTGCTCCAAAAATCCTCAAATTCCCACCCCCAAAATCCTCAAATTCCAGCCCAAAGAAATCCCAAATTCCCTCCCAAAATTCCAGCCCAAAAATCCCAAATTCCTGCCCCAAAATTGGAACAATTTTTGCCCCAAAATCCCCAAATTCCCACCCCAAAATCCCCAAAATTCGGCCCCAAAATCCCCACATTTGGACCCAAAAAATCCCCAAATTCCCAACCCAAAATTCCAGGGAATTACCCCAAAAAATTCCCAAATTTGGGCCCAAAAATCCCCAAATTCCCACCCAAAATCCCAGAAATTCCTGCCAAAAAATCCCCAAGTTTCAAACCAAAACTCCCCAGATTCCCACCAGAAATTCCTGGGAATTGCTCCAAAAATCCTCAAATTCCCACCCCAAAAATCCTCAAATTCCAGCCCAAATTTCTTGGGAATTCCAGCCCAAAAAAGTCCCAAATTCCCAGCCAAAAGTCCCAAAATTCCAGCTCAAAAATCTCCAGATTTTCCCCTAAAAATCCCAAAATTTCCTGCCCCAAAATCCCCAAATTCCCACCCCAAAATCCCCAAATTCCCACCCCAAAATCCCCAAATTCCCTCCCCAAAATCCACAAATTCCCACCCCAAAATCCACAAATTCCCACCCCAAAATCCCCAGATTCCCACCACAAAATCCCCAAAATTCGGCCCCAAACTCCCCAAATTCCCACCCAAACTCCCCAAATTCCCACCCCAAAATCCCCAAAATTCGGCCCCAAAATCCCCAAATTCCCACCCCAAAATCCCCAAAATTCAGCCCCAAAATCCCCAAATTCCCACCCCAAAATCCCCAAAATTCGTGCCCCAAAATCCCCACATTTTCACCCTAAAAATCCCCATATTCCCAACCCCAATTTTCCTGGGAATTCCCCCCAAAAAATTCCCAAATTTTGGCCCAAAAATCCCCAAATCCCAGCCCAAAACTGGAAAAATTCTTGCCCCAAAAATCCTCAAATTCCCAGCCAAAATTCCAGCCAAAAAAAATCTCCAAATTTCGACCCAAAAATTCCCCAAATTACGACCCAAAATCCCCAAATTCCCACCCAAAAATCTGAAAAATCTCAAAAAATTCCCCAAAATCCCCAAAATTCTCTCTGGGATCTTCCTCAGAGAACCCAGAAAGGCCCAAAATTGGGGGGAATCCCAGCCCAAAAATGCCCCAAAAACCCCTAAAAAAACCCCAAAAACCCCCAAAACTTCCACCTCCGTCCCCCAGAATTCCCAAAAATTCCCGAAAAATCCCAAAATTTCCCAAAAATCCAAAAAAAATCCCCAAAAATCCAAAAAAAATCCCCAAAATCCATCTTGGATCTTCCCCAGAAAGGCCCAAAATGGGGGGAATTCCATCCCAAAAATGCCCCAAAAATCCTAAAATACCCAAAAACCCCCCAAAACCTCCACCTCCATCACCAGAATTCCCAAAAATTCCCAAAAATTCCCAAAAATCCCCAAAATTCCCAAAAAATTCCTAAAATTTCCCCAAAAATTCTCCAAAAATCCATCTTGGATCTTCCCAGAGAGCCCAAAATCGGGGAATTCCATCCCAAAAATGCCCAAAAATCCCTAAAAAACCCCAAAAAACCCAAAAATTTCCCCAAAACCCCCAAACCCTCCACCTCCATTTCCCAGAATTCCCAAAAATTCCCAAAAAATCCCCAAAATTCCCAAAAATTTCCTAAAATTTCCCCAAAAATTCTCCAAAAATCCATCTTGGATCTTCCCCAGAGAGCCCAAAACTGGGGGAATCTCATCCAAAAATGCCCCAAAAATCCTAAAAAACCCCAAAAATTCCCCCAAACCTCCCAAAACCTCCACCTCCATCACCCAGAATTCTCAAAAATTCCCAAAATTCCCAAAAAATTCCTAAAATTTCCCCAAAAATTCCCCAAAATCCATCTTGGATCTTCCCCAGAGAGCCCAAAATTGGGGGAATCCCATCCCAAAAATGCCCCAAAAATCCCTAAAAAACCCCAAAAAACCCAAAAATCCCCCCCAAAACCCCCCAAAACTTCCACCCAGAATTCCCAAAATTCCCAAATTTCCCGATTTTTGTGGATTTCCAGGTTTTTTTTTCCAGTTTTTGCTGGGGAACGAGCGGGGGGGTGGCGCAGGAGCTGCGCGATCACTACGTGGACACCATGAGCCGCGTCCACTTCTCCTACTTCAAATCCTACACCGGCCGCCTCATGAAGATCCAGGTGCGAAATTCCCGAATTTTGGGGAATTTTGGGAATTTTTGGGAATTTTTGGGAATTTTTGGGAATTTTGGGAGGGTTTAATCCCCGGTTTTGGGGGGTTTTGGGGGGATTTTTGGGGTTTTTTAGGGATTTTTGGGGCATTTTTGGGATGGGATTCCCCCGATTTTGGGCTCTCTGAGGAAGATCCAAGATGGATTTTGGGGGATTTTTGGGATTTTTTTGGAATTTTTTGGGAATTTTTGGGAATTTTTGGGAATTCTGAGTGATGGAGGTGGAGGTTTTGGGGACTTTTGGGGGGATTTGGGGGGTTTTTTTTAGGGATTTTTGGGCATTTTTGGGATGGGATTCTCCCACTTTTGGGCTCTCTGAGGAAGATCCAAGATGGATTTTGGGGAATTTTGGGGATTTTTTTTTTGGAATTTTTTGGGAATTTTTGGGAATTTTTGGGAATTCTGGGTGATGGAGGTGGAGATTTGGGGCTTTTGGGGGGAATTTTTGGGGTTTTTTAGGGATTTTTGGGGCATTTTTGGGATGGGATTCTCCCAATTTTGGCTCTTTGGGGAAGATCCAAGATGGATTTTGGGGGATTTTTTGGAATTTTTGGGGATTTTTTGGGGATTTTGTGGGAATTTTGGGGAATTTTTGGGGAATTTGGGAATTTTGGGAGGGGTTGATCCCAGGTTTTGGGGGGTTTTCAGGGAATTTTGACCATTTTTGGGTGGATTTTGCCTGGAATTCCCCCCAAAAATCTGAATTTTGGTTTTCCCCTCGTGAAGATCCAGGTGGGAAATTCGGGCATTTTTTGGGAATTTTTGAGGATTTTTGGAAATTTTTTGAGAAGTTTTGGGAATTTTTTGGGAATTTTTGGGAATTTTGGGGAATTCTGGGTGATGGAGGTGGAGGTTTAGGGGAATTTTTAGGGGTTTTTGGGTTTTTTGGGATTTTTGGGGCATTTTTGGGATGGATTCTCCCCAATTTTGGGCTCTCTGGGGAAGATCCAAGATGGATTTTGGGGAATTTTTGAGGATTTTGGGAATTTTGGGGGAATTTTTGTTTATTTTTGGGAATGTTGGGAATTTTTGGGAATTTTTGGGAATTTTGAGAGGGGTTGATCCCAGGTTTTGGGGGGTTTTCAGGGAATTTTGGCCATTTTTGGGTGGATTTTGCCTGGAATTCCCCCTAAAAATCTGAATTTTGGTCTTCCCCTCGTGAAGATCCAGGTGGGAAATTCGGGAATTTTTTGGGAATTTTTTGGGAATTTTGGAAATTTTTTGGAAATTTTTTGGGAATTTTTTGGGATTTTTGGAATTCTGGGTGATGGAGGTGGAGGTTTTGGGGAATTTTGGGGTTTCTGGGGTTTTTTAGGGATTTTTGGGGCATTTTTGGGATGGGATTCTCCCAATTTTTGGGCTCTCTGGGGAAGATCCGAGATGGATTTTGGGGGAATTTTTTGGATTTTGGGGGAATTTTGGGGGATTTTTTGGGAATTTTTTGGGAATTTTTGGGAATTTTGGGAATTTTTGGGAATTTTGTGAATTTTGGGAGGGGTTCATCCCAGGTTTTGGGGGGTTTTCAGGGAATTTTTGACCATTTTTGGGTGGGTTTTGCCTGGAATTCCCCTAAAAATCTGAATTTTGGTCTTCCCCTCGTGAAGATCCAGGTGGGAAATTCGGGAATTTTTTGGGGAAATTTTTTGGGAATTTTTGGGGATTTTTGGGAATTCTTGGTGATGGAGGTGGAGGTTTGGGGGGATTTTTGGGTTTTTTGGGGTTTTTTTGGAGTTTTTTGGGGGATTTTTAGGGATAGAATTCCCCCGATTTTGGGCTCTCTGAGGAAGATCCAAGATGGATTTGGGGAATTTTTTGGGGATTTTTGGGGGAAATTTTTTGGGATTTTTTGGGTCGAAATTTGGGGAATTTTGGGAATTTTTGGGAATTTTTTGGGGAATTTTGGGAGGGGTTTTGGGGGTTTTCAGGGAATTTTGGCCATTCTTGGGTGGATTTTGCCTGGAATCCCCCCCAAAAATCTGAATTTTGGTCTTCCCCTCGTGAAGATCCAGGTGGGAAATTCGGGAATTTTTTGGGGGAATTTTTTTGGAATTTTTGGGGATTTTTGGGAATTCTGGGTGATGGAGGTGGAGGTTTTGGGGAATTTTCGGGGATTTTTGGGATGGAATTTTGGGGAATTTTTGGGAATTTTGTGAATTTTGGGAGGGGTTGATCCCAGGTTTTGGGGGGTTTTCAGGGAATTTTGGCCATTTTGGGGTGGATTTTGCCTGGAATTCCCTCCAAAAATTTGAGGAATTTTCCCCCTAAATTTTCCCTGATTTTTTGAGGTGTTTTTTTCCAATTTTCCCCAAATTTTTCTCCAATTTTTCCCGAATTTTCACCCAATTCTCCAAAATTCTTCCCTGAATTTCCCCAAGTCTTCCCCAGATTTTCTCAATTTCCCCAAAATTTCCCCTCAAATTCTTCCCTGAATTTCCCCAAATTTTCTCCCATTTTCTGGAATTTTCCCCCTTTTTTCCCAAATTCTTCCCCCAAATTCCCCAAATTCTTCCCTGCATTTCCCCCAAATTTCCACCAGTTTCCTGTGAATTTCTGGAATTTTCCCCAAATTTTCCCCCAAATTCTTCCGTGAATTTCCCCAAAATTTTCCCAAATTTCCTCCCAATTTTTCCCCAAATTCTTCCCGGAATTTCCCCAAAATTTCCCTCAGATTTTCTCCAAATTTCCCCCAAATTTTCCTCAAACTCTTCCCTGAATTTCCCAAAATTTCCCCAAATTTCCCATAAATTTCTGGAATTTTCCCAAAATGTCCCCAAATTTTCTGTGAATGTCCCACAATTACCTGTAAATTTCTGGAATTTTCCCCAAATTTCCTGTAAATTTCTGGAATTTTCTCCAAAATCCCTGTAAATTTCTGGAATTTTCCCCAAATTTCCCTACATTTCCTGTAAATTTCTGGAATGTTCTGCAAATGTCTTCTAAATTTCTGGAATTTTCCCCAAATTTCCCCAAATTTTCTGTAAACTTCTCCAATTTCCCCCAAAATTCCTGTAAATTTCTCGAATTTTGCCCAGATTTCCTGTAAATTTCTGGAAATTTCCCCAAATTTTCCCACATTTCCTGTAAATTTCTGGAATTTTCCCTGTTTTTTTCCCAAAATTTCTCCAATTTCCCCAAATTTTCTGTAAATTTCTGTGAATTTCCCCAAATTTCCTGTAAATTTCTGGAATTTTCCCCAAATTTCCCCAAATTTTCTGTAAACTTCTCCAATTTCCCCCAAAATTCCTGTAAATTTCTGGAATTTTCCCCAAATTTTCCCAAATTTCTGTGAATTTCCCCAAATTTCTGTAAATTTCTGGAATTTCCCCCACATTTCCTGTAAATTTCTGGAATTTTCCCTGTTTTTTCCCAAAATTTCTCCAATTCCCCAAAATTCCTGTAAATTTTCTGGAATTTTCCCCAAATTTCCCCACATTTCCTGTAAATTTCTGGAATTTTTTCCGTTTTTTTCCCCAAATTTCTCCAATTTCCCAAATTTCCTGTAAATTTCCCAATTTTCTTGGCAGTACGAGGAGGGGTGGCGGAGAAGGACGACCTGATGGGCGTGGAGGACACGGCCAGGAAGGATATCCCAGAATTCACAAAAAAATTGGGAAAATTGGGAAAATTTGGGGATTTTGGGGAATTTTGGGGGATTTTTTTAAAATTTATTTTTTGGGATGAATTTTTTGGGGGTGATTTTTGAGTTGTTTTGTGGGATTTGGGGGATTTTTGATTTTTTTTTTTATTTTTGGGTTTTTTTTGGGTGGGTTTTCGGGGTGATTTTTGGGGGGTTTTTTTTGGGTTTTTGGGGAATTATTTGAGGTTTCCTTGGGATGTTTTGGGGGATTTTTTTTTTAATTTTGGGGATTTTTTTGCAATTTCTTGGGGTGATTTTTTGGGATTTGTTTTTGGACTTTTTAGGACTTTTAGAAAGATTTTTTTGGGATTTTTTAAAAATATTGTTGGGGTTTTTTTTTTAGGGACTTTTGTTGAGTTTTTGGTGTTTTCAGGGATGAGGTTTTTGGGATCTTTGTGGGGGTTTTTTAATGAGTTTTTGGGGTGATTTTTGTGTTTTTTATTTTGGGGAATTATTTGAGGTTTCTTTGAGATTTTTAATGGGAGTTTTGAGATTTTCATGGATTTTTTGGGGATTTTTTGAGGTTTCTTTGGGATGTTTTGGGGGATTTATTTTTTAATTTTGGGGATTTTTTTTTTGCAATTTCCTGGGGTGATTTTTTTAGAGATATTTGCGGGTGTTTTTTATTTTTAGGATGTCTTGGGATGATTTTTTTCAAATTTTTTTGTGAATTTTGGGATGATTTTTTTTCGGAGTTTTGGGGTGATTTTTTTTGAATTTTTTGTGATTTTTTGTGATGATTCTTTTCGGATATTTTTGGGGATTTTTGGGATGACTTTTTTCGAAATTTTTTTGATTTTTGGGGTTTTTTTTTATTTTTTTGGGATTTTTGGGATGATTTTTTTCGGATTTTCTTTTTGTGATTTTTGGGGATGGGAATTTTTTGGGATGCTTTTTTCCAATTTTTTTGGGATTTTTGGGGTGATTTTTTTCGAATTTTTTGTGATTTTTTGTGATTTTTTTTTTTTGATTTTTGGGATTGTTTTTGTTCGAGTTTTTTTGGATTTTTGATGATTTTTTTTTAATTTTTTTGTGATTTTTGGGACGCTTCTTTCCAATTTTTTGGGGATTTTTGGGACGATTTTTTTCAAATCTTTTGTGACTTTGGGGATGATTTTTCCTGCGAATTTTTGCCATTTTGGGGGGGGATTTTGGGGCTATTTGGGGCCATTTTTGGGGCGATTTCAGCCCATTTTGAGGGCGCTTTCCTTGACTCCCGACCCCACGGTTCTTCTTTTAGGGGTTTTTTTATATTTTGGGATGATTTTGGGGGGATTTTTCTGGCATTTTTTGGGATTTTTCTGGAATTTTTAAAAAATTTCTTTTAGCTTTATTTTTTTTTTTTTTTTTTTTGGGGGGGATTTTTTGGGGGCATTTTTCTGCGATTTTCTGGGATTTTTCTGCGATTTTTTGGAATTTCTTTCAGCTTTATTTTTAGGTTTTTTTTTTTTTTATATTTTGGGGTGATTTTGGGGGGATTTTTCTGGCATTTTTTGGATTTTTCTGGAATTTTTTTTTTTAATTTCTTTCAGCTTTATTTTTTGGGTTTTTTTTTTTATTTTCTGGGATATTTTGGGGGGATTTTTCTGGGATTTTTTGGAATTTCAGCTTTATTTTTCGGGGTTTTTTTTTTATTTTTTTGGGGCTATTTGGGGCCATTTTTGGGGCGCTTTCCTTGACTCCCACCCCAAGTTTCTTCTCGAAGCCGTCGCTGCGCAGCCGCAACACCGTCTTCACCCTGGGCAACCGCGGCGCCGTCATCGGCCCCGCCGAGCTCGAGGCGCCCATCATCGTCCCCCACGCCGCCGCCAAGGGGGAACAGAGGGTGACCGGGGGGACTGGGAGGGACTGGAATGAACTGGGACAGACTGGGAGGGACTGGGAGCAAAAAATGGGGAAAAATTGGCCAAGAAATGGGAAAAAAATCTGATTTTAGGGGGCAAAATAGCCTGGGAATGGTGGGAAATGGGGACTGGGGATACTGGGAGGGACTGGGACAAACTGGGATAAACTGGGAGGGACTGGGAGCAAAAAACGGGGAGAAAATTGGCCCAAAAATGGAAAAAAACCTCAATTTTAAGGGTGAAATTGATGGGAAATGGGGATTGGGGGATACTGGGAGGGACTGGGGCAAACTGGGATAAACTGGGACAAACTGGGATGGACTGGGACAAACTGGGATAAACTGGGAGGGACTGGGAGCAAAAAATGGGGAGGAAATCGGCCAAAAATGGGAAAAATCGGGCTAAAAATGGGGAAAAAATCTGATTTTAGGGGACCAAAATAGCCTGGAAATGGTGGGAAATGGGGATTGGGGATACTGGGAGGGACTGGGACAAACTGGGACAGACTGGGATGAACTGGACAAACTGGGAGCAAAAAACAGGGAGAAAATCGACCCAAGAATGGGAAAAATCGGCCCAAAAATGGGAAAAAATCTGAATTTTGGGGGTGGGATTGATGGGGAAATGGGGATTGGGGATACTGGGATGGACTGGGATGGACTGGGAGCAAAAAATGGGGGAAAAATTGGCCAAAAATGGGAAAAAAAATCTGATTTTAGGGGACCAGAATAGCCAGGAAATGGTGGGAAATGGGGACTGGGGATACTGGATGGACTGGGAGGAACTGGGACAAACTGGGACAGACTGGGACAAACTGGGACACACTGGGAGCGAAAAACGGGGGAGAAAATCGGCCCAAAAATGGGAAAAAATGGCCCAAAAATGGGAAAAAAATCTAAATTTTGGGGTTGGAATTGATGAGGAAATGGGGATTGGGGATACTGGGAGAGCCTGGGACAAACTGGGACAAACTGGGGCAAACTGGGACAAACTGGGACAAACTGGGAGGGAGTGGGAGCAAAAAACGGGGAGAAAATCGGCCAAAAAATGGGAAAAAATCTGAATTTTGGGGGGAAAATAGCCAGGAAATGGTGGGAAATGGGGACTGGGGATACTGGAGGGACTGGGACAGACTGGGATGGACTGGGAGGGACTGGGAGCAAAAAATGGGGGAAAAATCGGCCAAAAATGGCAAAAAAAAATCTGATTTTAGGGGACCAAAATAGCCAGGAAATGGTGGGAAATGGGGACTGGCTTTTCGCCAAGAAAAAAGAAAAAAAGGGAAAAAAGTGGAGGAAAAATGGGAAAAAATACAGAAAAAATGGGAAAAATCAGGGGTTTTTCCTATTTTTCCCTGTTTTTTTTTTTCTCTTTTCCACATTTTTTTCCTCACAGTTTTCCACGAAAAATCTGGGAAAAACCTGCAAAAAATGGACCAAAAAATGATGAAAAAATGGCAAAAAAAAGGGAAAAAAAGGCACAAATTCCCTGAAAAATGGCCGATTTTCATCCGTTTTTTTTGGGAAAATTCCTGATTTTTTCCCCATTTTTTTCCCAATCTCATCCCAATCTTTTTTCCCATAGAAGTGACCAAGGGAAAAAGGAAAAAATGGGAAATAAGTGGAGGAAAAATGGGAAAGAAATATGAAAAAAATGGGGAAAAATGCAGAAAAAATGGGAAAAATAGGGAGGGAAAATAGGAAAAAATGCACAAAAAAATTGGAAAAATGTGGAGGAAAAATGAGAAAAAAAGCAGAAAAAATGGGAAAAAATGCAGAAAAAATGGGAAAAAATATGGCAGGAAAAAATGGGGAAAATCCACTTTTTGCCCTTTTTTTTCCTGGTTTTTTTCTTCTCTTGTCCACATTTTTTCCTCACAGTTTTCCACGAAAAATCTGGGAAAAACCTGTAAAAAATGGACCAAAAAATGGCCAAAAAATCAGAAAAAAAAGAGAAAAAAAGGCACAAATTCCCCCGAAAAACGCCCGATTTTCATCCCATTTTTTTTTTTAAATCCTGATTTTTTTTCCCCATTTTTTAACCTGCTTTTCCCAATTTTTTTCCCATTTTTTTCCCAATTTTCCCAATTTTCAGTTCCCGTTCGAGTCTCTGTTCCGGTCCCAGCACTACGCGCTGCTGGACTGGGGAAAAGCAGAAAAAAACCCCAAAATTCTCTTTTCCATATTTTTCTCATCTTTTTCCATGAAAAATAAATAAAAAATGGGGGGAAAAATAGGGAAAAAACCCAGGAGAAAATAATAAAAATGACAGAAAAATGGGAAAAAATACAGAAAAAGTAGGAAAAATCTGATTTTTCCCCTTTTTTTTCCCTGTTTTTTTCTTCTATTTTCCACATTTTTTTTCTCAATTTTTTCCATGAAAAAGATGGGAAAAATTTGTAAAAATTTGGTGAAAAAATGACAAAAAAGTGGCGAAAAAGGTGGCGAAAAATGGGGAAAAAAAGGGAAAAAAAGGCACAAAACGCCTGAAAAATGCCCGATTTTCATCCCATTTTTTTTGGGAAATTTCCTGATTTTTTCCCCATTTTTTCCCAATCTCATCCCAATTTTTTCCCATTTTCCAGTTCCCTTTTGAGTCACTTTTCATCAAGAAAAAAAGAAAAACGGGGAAAAAGTGGAGGAAAAATGGGTAAAAAATACAGAAAAAAAATAGAAAAATCAGGGATTTTTTTTCTATTTTCTCCTGTTTTTTTTTTCTCTTTTCCACAGTTTTTTCCTCACAGTTTTCCATCAAAAATTTGTAAAAAATTGACCAAAAATGACCAAAAATGGGAAAAAAATGGGAAAAAAATGAGAAAAAAAATCAGAAAAAAAGGCACAAAATCCCTGAAAAACGCCCAATTTTCATCCGGTTTTTTTTGGGAAAATTCCTGATTTTTTCCCCATTTTTTCCCAATCTCATCCCAATTTTTTTCCCATTTTTTTCCCCATTTTCAGTTCCCGTTCGAGTCTCTGTTCCGGTCCCAGCACTACGCGCTGCTGGACACGAGCTGCCGCGAGTTCTCCTTCCTCAGCGACTTCTTCCTCGTCAGCGGCGCCGCCGCCCAGGAGCTCTTCAACTCCGTCATGGGCAAAACCCTCAGCATGTTCCAGGTGAAAAATGGGAATTTGGGAAATTTTGGGAATTTTGGGGATTTTTTGGAAATTTTTGGGAGAATTTTTGGGAATTTTCTGGGAATTTTGGGGGTTTTTTGGGGTTTATTTTTATTTTTTAAGGGATTTTTTGGGGTTTTTTTTGATTTTTTAAGGGATTTTTTGGGGTTTATTTTGAATTTTTTAGGATTTATTTTGAATTTTGGAAGGATTTATTGGGAATTTTGGGAGTAGGGATTTTTTGAGAACTTTTTGGATTTTTTTTTGAGAATTTTTGGGATTTTTCGGGGAATTTCTGGCGTTTTTGAGGGGATTTTTTGGGGTCTCCGCCCAGGAGCTCTTCAACTCTGTCATGGGCAAAACCCTCAGCATGTTCCAGGTGAAAAATGGGAATTTTGGGAAATTTGGGAAATTTTGGAAATTTTGGGGATTTTTCTGGATTTTCTGCTGTTTATTTTGATTTTTTAAGGGATTTTTCAGGGTTTATTTTGATTTTTTGAGGATTTTTTGGAGTTTATTTTGAATTTTTTAGAATTTATTTTGAATTTTGGAAGGATTTATTGGGAATTTGGGATTTGGAATCTTTTGGGATTTTTTTAGGATTTTTTTTGAGGATTTTTAGGGATTTTTTTGGGGCTTTTGGGGGTTTTCAAGGGGATATTTTGGGATCTCTGCTCAGGAGCTGTTCAATTCTGTCATGGGCAAAACCCTCAGCATGGTCCAGGTGCAA
>CM063163.1:5845312-6076381 GCA_031885435.1 Passerculus sandwichensis | reverse complement strand
CCCAGGCACCCCAAAATCCCCCAAAAAATTCCCAAAATCCCCCCCAAAAAATCCCAAAAATCCCCAAAATCCCTCCAAAAATCCCCAAGTTCCTCCCAAAATCCCCTCCAGACCCTCCCAAACCCCCCGAAAATTCCTCATTCTGAGCCCCCCAAAATCCCTCTCGGGTCCCCCAAACCACCCCAGAACTGCCCCAAATCCCCCGAAGCCGCCCCAAAATCCACCCCAAAATCCCCCCTAAAATCACCCCTAAATCTCCCAAAAATCCCCAAAAATTCCTGAAAATTCCCAAAATTCATCCCAAAAATCCCCTCCAGACCCTCCCAAACCCCCCAAACGCCCCCAAATCCCCCCAAAATTCTCATTATAACCCCTCAAACATCCCCATACCTCCCCCAAACCAGTCCCGAACACCCCAAAAATTCCCAGATTTTGCCCAAAAATCCCCAGATTTTGCCCAAAATCCCCGATTTTCGCCCCAAATCCCGGCTGACCTGCCCTGAGCAGGATGACCTGGTCGTCCAAGGGGAGCCCCGAGAAGTGGGGGACCCTCTTGGCCCACTCCACCAGGGTGAAGAGCTGCTTGTCGGCCGCCTGGCAGATGTTGGTCACCGGGTCATTGGGCTGAATTTGGGGCGATTTCGGGGCAAATTGAGACCCCCCCCGACACTCCCACCGGCCCAAACCCAGCCCAGAGCTCCTCAGGGGAATGCTACGGAAAAAACCCGGCGAAAATTGGACAAAAAATGGGGAAAAACGGCCCGAAAATGGGGAAAATCCGCCCGAAAATCGGTCCAGAAAAATGGAAGAAATTGGGGGAAAATCCCAAATTTTGAAGCCTCTTTTGGGGGGTTTTGGGGCAAATTGAGACCCCCCCGACACTCCCACCGGCCCAAACCCAGCCCAGAGCTCCTGAGGGGGAACATCCCAGAAAAAACCTGGGGAAAAATGGACAAAAAATGGGGAAAATCGGCCCAAAAATCGGGAAAAAACGGCCCAAAAATGGGGCCAGAAATGGGGAAAAACTGGGAGAAAATCCCAAATTTTGGGGTAAATTGAGACCACCCCGGACATTGCCACCATCCCAAACGCAGCCAAGAGCTCCTCAGGGGGAACGTTCCGGAAAAAACCCGGCGAGAATTGGACCAAAAATGGGGAAAATCCGCCCGAAAATGGAGGAAATTCCACCTGAAAATCAGCCCGAAAATAGGGCCAGAAATGAGGAAAAAAGGGCTCAAAAATGGAGAAAATTTGAATAAAAATAGGGAAAAATCCGAAATTTTCAGGGCAAATTGAGACACACCCTGACACTCCCACCAGCCCAAACCCAGCCCAGAGCTCCAGAGGGGAAAATTCCGCAAAAAACCCGGCGAAAATTGGACCAAAATGTGGAAAATCCGCCTGAAAATGGGCCCAGAAATGGGGGAAAACCGGCCCCAAAATGGAGAAAATTGGACTACAAATGGGGAAAAATCCAAAATTTTCGGGGCAAATTGAGACAGCCCCTGACACTCCCACCAGCCCAAACCCAGCCCAGAGTTCCTGAGGGGAAAATTGTGCAAAAAACCCGGTGAAAATTGGACCAAAAATGGGGAAAATCCGCCCAAAAATTGGGAAAATCCGCCCGAAAATTGGGAAATAACGGCCCAAAATGGGGGCAGAAATGGGGGAAAATTGAGGGAAAAAATCCCAAATTTTGGGGTAAATTGAGACCCCCCCCGACACTCCCACCGACCCAAACCCAGCCCAGAGCTCCTGAGGGGAATGTTCTGGAAAAAACCCGGCGAAAATTGGACCAAAAATGGGGAAAATCCACCCGAAAATGGGCCCAGAAATGAGGAAAAAAGGGCTCAAAAATGGAGAAAATTCGAATAAAAATAGGGAAAAATCCGAAATTTTCAGGGCAAATTGAGACCCCCCCGACACTCCCACCATCCCAAACCCAGCCCAGAGCTCCTCAGGGGGAACGTTCCGGAAAAAACCCGGGGAAAATTGGACCAAAAATGGGGAAAAACGGCCCAAAAATGGGGAAAATCCGTCCAAAAATGGAGGAAATTCCACCTGAAAATCAGCCCGAAAATGGGGACAGAAATGGAAGAAACTGGAGAAAAAATCCCGAATTTTGGGGCAAATTGAGACCCCCCCCCCCGACACTCCCACCGGCCCAAACCCAGCCCAGAGTTCCTGAGGGGGAATGTTCCGGAAAAAACCCGGGGAAAAATGGACAAAAAATGGGGAAAAACGGCCCAAAAATGGGGAAAATACGCCCGAAAATTGGGAAATAACGGCCCAAAATGGGGCTAAAAATGGGGAAAAACTGGGGGAAAATCCCAAATTTTGGGGTAAATTGAGACCACCCCGGACATTCCCACCATCCCAAACCCAGCCCAGAGCTCCTCAGGGGGAATGTTCTGGAAAAAACCCGGCGAAATATGAACCAAAATGGGGAAAAACGGCCCAAAAATGGGCCCAGAAATGAGGAAAAAACGGCTCAAAAATGGAGAAAATTCGAATAAAAATAGGGAAAAATTCGAAATTTTCAGGGCAAATTGAGATCCCCCCCGACACTCCCACCAGCCCAAACCCAGCCCAGAGCTCCTCAGGGGAAAATTCTGGAAAAAACCTGGTGAGAAATGGACCAAAATGGGGAAAATCCACCCGAAAATCAGCCGGGAAATGGGGGGAAAATGGCCCAAAAATTGAGAAAATTGGACTAAAAATTGGGGGAAAACCCAAAAGTTTGGGGTAAATTGAGACCCCCCCCGACATTCCCAGAATTCCAAACCCAGCCCAGAATTCCTGAGGGGAAAATTCCAGAAAAAACCTGGCAAGAATTGGACAAAAAATGGGGAAAAACGGCCCAAAAATGGGGAAAAACGGCCCAAAAATGGGGAAAAACGGCCCCAAAATCGGCCAATAAATGGGGAAAAAACGTCCCAAAAATGGGGCCAGAAATGGAACAAAGTGGGGAAAAATCCCAAATTTTGGGGCAAATTGAGACCCCCCCGACATTCCCAGAATTCCAAACCCAGCCCAGAATTCCTGAGGGGAAAATTCCAGAAAAAACCCAGCGAGAAACGGATGAAAAATGGAGAAAATCCACCCAAAAATGGGAAAAAAATCCCCCAAAATTGGCAAAATCTGCCTGAAAATTGGACCAAAAATGGGGGAATTTTTGAGGGAATTTTGAAAGATTTTTAACCGGAATTTTTGAGGGAATTTTGGAGGGAATTTTAAAGGATTTTTGCCAGAATTTTGAGGGATTTGGGGGGAAATTTTCAAGGATTTTTCCCAAATTTTTGAGGAAATTTTTCGAGGATTTTTACCCAAGTTTTTGAGGAATTTTTGGAGGAAATTTTCAAGGATTTTTGCCAGAATTTTGAGGAAATTTTGGAGGAAATTTTCCAAGGATTTGTCCCAGAATTTTGAAAGATTTTGTGAGAATTTTTGAGGAAACTTTCGATTATTCGAATGGGAATTGTTGATTATTCCATTGGGAATTTTCACCAATTTTGATGGAATTTTCGCCGATTTTTGAGGAAATTTTTCGAGGATTTTTGCCCAAATTTTTGAGGATTTTTTGGAGGAAATTTTCAAGGATTTTTCCCAGAATTTTGAAGATTTGGGGAGACATTTTCAAAGATTTTTGCCCGAATTTTTGAGGAAAATTTTCAAGGATTTTTGCCCAAATTTTTGAGGACATTTTTCGAGGATTTTTGCCCAAATTTTTGAGGAAATTTTTGAGGAAATTTTCCAAGGATTTGTCCCCGAATTTTGAAGGATTTTGTGGGAATTTTTGAGGAAACTTTCGATTATTCGAATGGGAATTGTTGATTATTCCAATGGGAATTTTCACCAATTTTGTGGAATTTTCGCCGATTTCTCCAGGAATTTTGGGATTTCCTCCCTGGGCTTCTCTCCCCTCACCCAAAATCCCCCAAATTTCCCCCAAAATTCCCCAAAATTTGGGAATTTTTCACTCACGGAGGCTCCGCCGGGGCCGGCGCCGTCGTCGCTCTTGGAGGATTTTAAGGGAATTTTGGGGGAATTTTCAAGGAAATTTTTCGGGATTTTTGCCACAATTTTTGAGAAATTTTGGGGAAATTTTCAAAGATTTCTTTTCCGATGTTTTGATGACTTTTGGGAAAATTTTTGAGGAAACTTTTGAGGATTTTTGGCAAAATTTTGAACGCTTTATGAGGGAATTTTTGAGAGATTTTAGAGGAAATTTCCAACTATTTTGGGGACTTGTCAAAGATTTTTGCCAGAATTTTGAGGAATTTTTGGAGGAAATTTTCAAAGATTTTTGCCTGAATTTTTGAGGAAATTTCCCGAGGATTTTTGCCCGAATTTTTGAGGAAATTTTTGAGGAAATTTTCAAGGATTTTTGCCCAAATTTTTGAGGAAAATTTTCAAGGATTTTTGCCCAAATTTTTGAGGAATTTTTGGAGGAAATTTTCAAGGATTTTTGCCAGAATTTTGAAGGATTTTGGAGGAAACTTTCAAAGATTTTTGCCTGAATTTTTGAGGAAATTTTCCGAGGATTTTTGCCCAAGTTTTTGAGAAAATTTTTTGAGGATTTTTGCCCAAATTTTTGAGGAATTTTTGGAGGAAATTTTCAAGAATTTTCCCCAGAATTTTGAAGGAAATTGTTTATCAATCCAATGGGGAATTTTCACCAATTTTGGTGGAATTTTCGCCGATTTCTCCAGGAATTTCGGGATTTCCCCCCTGGGCTTCTCTCCCCTCACCCAAAATCCCCCAAATTTCCCCCAAATTTCCCCAAAATTTGGGAATTTTGCACTCACGGAGGCTCCGCCGGGGCCGGCGCCGTCGTCGCTCTTGGGCTCGACGGCGAGCTCGGCTTCCAGAAGTTTCTCCACCGGCATCTCCTCGTTGGGGGCCACCCCGAAATCGCCGTCGCCCTCCTTGTCCTTGCCCCGCTGCCGCTCCTCCTGCACCGCTGCAGGGGCAAAAAAATGGGGGAAAACAGTGAAAAAATGGGAAAAAAACGGGGAAAAAATGGGGAAAAATGGGGAAAAAATGGGGAAAAACGGTGAAAAAACGGTGAAAAAATGGGGAAAACGGTGAAAAAATGGCGAAAAACGGTGAAAAAAAAGGGGAAAAAAAGAGGGCGAAATGTGGGTAAAATGGGATGGGAACAACAGGAAAAAATGGGGAAAAACAGTGAAAAAATGGGGAAAAATGGGGAAAAATGGGGAAAAATGGGGAAAAATGGGGAAAAAACGGGGAAAAATGGGAAAAAAAGGGGGAAAAAAGAGGGGGAAATGTGGGTAAAATGGGATGGGAACAACAGGAAAAATGGGGAAAAACAGTGAAAAAATGGGAAAAAATGGGGAAAAAATGGGGAAAAATGGGGAAAAAATGGGGAAAAAATGGGGAAAACGGTGAAAAAATGGCGAAAAACTGTGAAAAAAAAGGGGAAAAAACGGTGAAAAAAAAGGGGAAAAAAAGGGGGGGAAATGTGGGTAAAATGGGATGGGAACAACAGGAAAAATGGGGAAAAACAGTGAAAAAATGGGGAAAAATGGGGAAAAAAATGGGGAAAATGGGGAAAAACGGGGAAAAACGGGGAAAAAATGGGGAAAAATGGGGAAAAATGGGGAAAAAAGCAAAAAGCAGTGAAGAAAATGGCAAGAAATGGGAAAAAATGGAGAAAAATGGCGGGAAATGTGGGGAAAATGGGATGGGAACAATGGGAAAAATAGTGGGAAATGGGGAAAATGGGGAAAAAATGGGGAAAAAACGGGAAAAACATGGGGAAAAAAAAAGGGGAAAAAAGAGGGGGAAATGTGGGTAAAATGGGATGGGAACAACAGGAAAAATGGGGAAAAACAGTGAAAAAATGGGAAAAAATGGGAAAAAATGGGGAAAAATGGGGAAAAAAATGGGAAAAATGGGGGAAAAATGGGGAAAAAAAGAGGGGGAAATGTGGGTAAAATGGGATGGGAGCAACAGGAAAAATGGGGAAAAACAGTGAAAAAATGGGGGAAAATGGGAAAAAAATGGGGAAAAAATGGGGAAAAATGGGGAAAAAATGGGGAAAAACGGGGAAAAAAAGGCAAAAAGCAGTGAAGAAAATGGCAAGAAATGGGAAAAATGGGGAAAAAAAGGGGGGAAATGTGGGGAAAATGAGATGGGAACAATGGGAAAAAAATAGTGGGAAATGGGGAAAATGGGGAAAAAATGGGGAAAAAACGGGGAAAACATGGGGAAAAAAAAGGGGAAAAAAGAGGGGGAAATGTGGGTAAAATGGGATGGGAACAACAGGAAAAATGGGGAAAAACAGTGAAAAAATGGGAAAAACTGACAAAAAATGGGGAAAATGGGGAAAAATGCGGAAAAATGGGAAAAAAGGGGCAAAAAATGGGAAAAACCAGTGAAGAAAATGGCAAGAAATGGGGAAAAATGGGGAAAAAAAGGGGGAAATGTGGGGAAAATGGGGAAAAACGGGAAAAACATGGGGAAAAAAAGGGGAAAAAAAGAGGAGGAAATGTGGGTAAAATGGGATGGGAACAACAGGAAAAATGGGGAAAAACAGTGAAAAAATGGGAAAAAAATGGGAAAAAATGGGAAAATGGGGAAAAATGCAGAAAAATGGGAAAAAAGGGGCAAAAATTGGCAAAAACCAGTGAAGAAATTGGCAAGAAATGGGGAAAAAAAAGGAAGGAAATGTGGGGAAAATGGGATGGGGAAAATGGAGAAAAATGGCAAAAAATGGGCAAAAAATGAGAAAAAATGGAGAAAAAATGGGGGAAAATGGACAAAAAAATGGCAAATACCAGTGAAGAGAATGGGGAAAATGGGGAATAAAGGGGGGGGGGGGGAATGTGGGGAAAATGGGATGGAAGAAATGGGGAAAAATGGGGAGAAAATGGTGAAAAATTGGGAAAAAATGGGGAAAAAATGGGGAAAAACAGGGAAAAAACGGGGAGAAAATGGGGAGAAAATGGGGAAAAAACAGGGAAAAAAACGGGGAAAAAAACGGGGAAAAAAATGGGGAAAATGGGAGGAAAGTGGGAAAAAATGTGGGAAATGGGATGGGAGCAATGGGAAGAAGAGGAAAATTTGTGAAAATGGGGAAAATGGGGAAAAAATGGGAAAAAATAGTGGGAAATGGTGGGAAATGGGGAGAAAGGTAAAAAAAATAGAGAAAATGGTGGAAAAATGGCGAAAAATGAGGAAAAATGTGGGAAAATGGGATGGGGACAGTGGAAAACCCCAAATTTGGAATTGGAACTACGGGAAAAATGGGGGGAAATGGGGGAAAACAGTGAAAAAATAGGAAAAAACAGCGAAAAATGGGGAAAAATGGGGGGAAAACGGCGAAAAATGGGGGAAATTTGGGATGGGAGCCCCCAGATTTGGGGTCACTCTGAAATTGCCGTCCCCCAGTTCCTCCCAGTCCCTCCCAGTTTATCCCAGTTTATCCCAGTTCATCCCAGTCCATCCCAGTCCCTCCCAGTTTGTTCCAGTCCCTCCCAGTTCATCCCAGTATCCCCAATCCCCATTTCCGCCATTTCCTCGCTGTTTTCCCTCCCAAAACCCCAAATTTTGGCCGATTTTTCCCCCGTTTTTTGCCCTTTTTTCCCCATTTTTTCACCCAAACCCCTCTCCCAGTTTATCCCAGTTTATCCCAGTCCATCCCAGTTTGTCCCAGTCCATCCCAGTATCCCCAATCCCCATTTCCCACCCATTTCACCTCCAAAACCCCCAATTTTCGCCCCCAAAACCCCAAATTTTGGCCGATTTTTTCCCCGTTTTTTGCCCTTTTTTCTCCAATTTTTTTCCAGTTTTCACCCCAAATCTTCAGTCCCAATCCATCCCAGTCCCTCCCAGTCCCTCCCAGTCCATCCCAGTCCATCCCAGTTTATCCCAGTTTATCCCAGTTTGTTCCAGTCCATCCCAGTTCATCTCAGTCCATCCCAGTATCCCCGATCCCCATTTCCGCCATTTCCTCGCTATTTTCCCTCCCAAAACCCCAAATTTTGGCCGATTTTTTCCTCGTTTTTTTTCCCCAAATTCCCTCATTTTCACCCCAAACCCCGCTCCCAGTTTATCCCAGTCCATCCCAGTTTGTCCCAGTTCCTCCCAGTTCATCTCAGTCCATCCCAGTATCCCCAATCCCCATTTGCCGCCATTTCCTCGCTATTTTCCCTCCCTAAACCCCAAATTTTGGCCGATTTTTCCCCCGTTTTTTCCCCCAAATTCCCTCATTTTCACCCCAAACCCCCCTCCCAGTCCCTCCCAGTTTATCCCAGTCCCTCCCAGTTTATCCCAGTCCCTCCCAGTTTATCCCAGTCCATCCCAGTTTGTCCCAGTCCATCCCAGTATCCCCAATCCCCATTTCCCACCCATTCCACCTCCAAAACCCCCAATTTTCGCACCCAAAACCCCAAATTTTGGCCGATTTTCCCCCCGTTTTTTGCCGTTTTTTCCCCAATTTTTTTCCAGTTTTCAACCCAAATCTTCAGTCCCAGTTCCTCCCAGTCCCTCCCAGTTCATCCCAGTTTGTTCCAGTCCATCCCAGTCCATCCCAGTATCCCCAATCCCCATTTCCGCCATTCCCTCGTTATTTTCCCTTCCAAAACCTCAAATTTTGGCTGATTTTTTCCCCGTTTTTCTCCCTTTTTTCCCCATTTTTTCACCCAAACCCCCCTCCCAGTTTATCCCAGTTTGTCCCAGTTCCTCCCAGTCCATCCCAGTCCATCCCAGTATCCCAAATCCTCATTCCCCACTCATCTCCCACCATTTCCTCGCTATTTTCCCTCCCAAAACCCCAAATTTTGGCCGATTTTTTCCCCGGTTTTTGCCCTTTTTTCCCCGTTTCTTCACCCAATCTCCCCTCCCAGTCCCTCCCAGTCCATCCCAGTCCATCCCAGTCCATCCCAGTCCATCCCAGTATCCCAAATCCTCATTCCCCACTCATTTCCCACCATTTCCTCGCTATTTTCCCTCCCAAAACCCCAAATTATGGCCAATTTTTTCCCCGTTTTTTTCCCCAAATTCCCTCATTTTCACCCCAAATCGCCCTCCCAGTCCCTCCCAGTCCCTCCCAGTCCATCCCAGTATCCCAAATCCTCATTCCCCACTCATCTCCCACCATTTCCTCGCTATTTCTGCTCCCAAAACCCCAAATTTTGGCCGATTTTTCCCCCGTTTTTTCCCCCAAATTCCCTCATTTTCACCCCAAACCGCCCTCCCAGTTTGTCCCAGTTTGTCCCAGTCCCTCCCAGTATCCCAAATCCTCATTCCCCACTCATCTCCCACCATTTCCTCGCTATTTTCCTGCCCAAAACCCCAAATTTTGGCTGATTTTTTCCCCGTTTTTCTCCCTTTTTTCCCCATTTTTTCACCCAAACCCCCCTCCCAGTTTATCCCAGTTTATCCCAGTCCCTCCCAGTCCATCCCAGTCCCTCCCAGTATCCCAAATCCTCATTCCCCACTCATCTCCCACCATTTCCTCGCTATTTCTGCTCCCAAAACCTCAAATTTTGGCCAATTTTCCCCCCGTTTTTTGCCCTTTTTTCCCCAATTTTTCACCCAAACCCCCCTCCCAGTCCCTCCCAGTCCATCCCAGTCCATCCCAGTTCCTCCCAGTCCATCCCAGTCTGTCCCAGTCCATCCCAGTATCCCCAATCCCCATTTGCCGCCATTTCCTCGCTGTTTTCCCTCCCAAAACCCCAAATTTTGGCCGATTTTTCCCCCGTTTTTTCCCCCAAATTCCCTCATTTTCACCCCAAACCCCCCTCCCAGTCCCTCCCAGTTTATCCCAGTCCCTCCCAGTTTATCCCAGTCCATCCCAGTTTGTCCCAGTCCATCCCAGTATCCCCAATCCCCATTTCCCACCCATTTCACCTCCAAAACCCCCAATTTTCGCCCCCAAAACCTCAAATTTTGGCCGATTTTTCCCCCGTTTTTTCCCCCAAATTCCCTCATTTTCACCCCAAACCCCTCTCCCAGTCCCTCCCAGTCCCTCCCAGTTTGTCCCAGTTTGTCCCAGTCTCACCCTCGCGTTTCATGCCCGTGGCCAGGCACTTCTGGTAGCGGCAGTACTGGCAGCGGTTGCGCTGCCGTTTGTCCATTTGTCGATTTTTCTCCTTTTTTCCCCAATGTTTTTGCATTTTCTCCCCAAATCTTCAGTCCCAGTCCCTCCCAGTCCATCCCAGTCCCTCCCAGTCCATCCCAGTCCCTCCCAGTCCCTCCCAGTTTGTCCCAGTCCATCCCAGTATCCCCAATCCCCATTTCCCACCCATTTCACCTCCAAAACCCCCAATTTTCCCTCCCAAAACCCCAAATTTTGGCCGATTTTTTCCCCGTTTTTTGCCCTTTTTTCCCCGTTTCTTCACCCAATCTCCCTCCCAGTCCCTCCCAGTTTATCCCAGTTTGTCCCAGTTCCTCCCAGTCCATCCCAGTATCCCAAATCCTCATTCCCCACCCATCTCCCACCATTTCCTCGCTGTTTTGCTCCCAAAACCCCAAATTTTGGCCGATTTTTTCCCCGTTTTTTGCCCTTTTTTCCCGTTTCTTCGCCCAAACCCCGCTCCCAGTCCCTCCCAGTTTATCCCAGTTTGTTCCAGTTTATCCCAGTCCATCCCAGTCCATCCCAGTATCCCCAATCCTCATTCCCCACTCATCTCCCACCATTTCCTCGCTATTTTCCCTCCCAAAACCCCAAATTTCGGCCGATTTTTTCCCTGTTTTTTTCCCCAAATTCCCTCATTTTCACCCCAAACCGCCCTCCCAGTCCCTCCCAGTTTATCCCAGTCTGTCCCAGTTTATCTCAGTCTGTCCCAGTCCATCCCAGTATCCCCAATTCCCATTTGCCGCCATTTCCTCGCTGTTTTCCCTCCCAAAACCTCAAATTTTGGCCGATTTTTTCCCCGTTTTTTGCCCTTTTTTCCCCGTTTCTTCGCCCAAACCCCTCTCCCAGTCCCTCCCAGTTTGTCCCAGTCCGTCCCAGTCTCACCCTCGCGCTTCATGCCCGTGGCCAGGCACTTCTGGTAGCGGCAGTACTGGCAGCGGTTGCGCTGCCGCTTGTCCACCACGCACTCGCGGTTGTCGCGGCACGTGTACGTCAGGTCCTTGCGGATCGTGCGCTTGAAGAAGCCCTTGCAGCCCTCACAGCTGGACACGCCGTAGTGCTTGCCTAAAATCCAGGAAATTTGGGTGAAATTCCGGAAAAAATGGCAAAAATCGGAGTGAAAATCGGCCCAGAAATGGCAAAAGAGGCCCAAAAATGGCGAAAATCGGCCCAAAATTGAGGAAAATGCACCCAAAATCCACCCAGAACTGCACCAAAAAGCCCCAAAGTGCCCTTGCAGCCCTCACAGCTGGGGACCCCGTAGTGCTTGCCTAAAATCCAGGAAATCTGGGTGAAATTCCGGCAGAAATGGGAAAAATCGGAGCGAAAATCGGCTCAGAAATGGTGAAAAACGGGCCAGAAACGGCAAAAATCGGCCCAAAAATGGCAAAAATCGGCCCAAAATTGTGGAAGATCCACCCAGAATTGCCCCAAAGTGCCCCAAGGAGCCCTTGCAGCCCTCACAGCTGGACACGCCGTAGTGCTTGTCTGGAATTGGGAATTTTGGGTGAAATTCCGGCAGAAATGGCAAAAATCGGAGCGAAAATCGGTCAAGAAATGGTGAAAATCGGCCCAAAATTGAGGAAAATCCACCCAAAATCCACCCAGAACTGCCCCAAAGTGCCCCAAGGAGCCCTTGCAGCCCTCGCAGCTGGAGACGCCGTAGTGCTGGCCTGCAATTGGGGAATTTTGGGTGAAATTCAGGCAAAAATGGGAAAAATCGGAGCGAAAATCGGCCCAGAAATGGCGAAAAACGGCCCAAAAATGGCGAAAATTGGCCCAAAATTGTGGAAGATCCACCCAGAATTGCCCCAAGGAGCCCTTGCAGCCCTCACAGCTGGAGAGCCCGCAGTGCTTGCCTGGAATTGGGAATTTTGGGTGAAATTCCGGCAAAAATGGGAAAAATTGGAGCAAAAATCAGTCAAGAAATGGTGAAAATCGGCCCAGAAATGGCAAAAATCGGCCCAAAATTGTGGAAGATCCACCCAGAACTGCCCCAAAGTGCCCCAAGGAGCCCTTGCAGCCCTCACAGCTGGAGACCCTGCAGTGCTTGCCTGGAATCGGGGAATTTGGGGTAAAATTCCGGCAAAAATGGCAAAAAATGGAGCGAAAATCAGTCAAGAAACGGCGAAAATTGGCTCGAAATTGAGGAAAATGCACCCAAAATCCACCCAGAACTGCACCAAAGTGCCCTTGCAGCCCTCACAGCTGGAGACCCCGTAGTGCTTGCCTGGAATCGGGAAATTTGGGTGAAATTCCGGCAGAAATGGGAAAAATCGGAGTGAAAATCGGCTCAGAAATGGTGGAAAACGGGCCAGAAACGGCAAAAATCGGCCCAAAAATGGCAAAAATCGGCCCAAAATTGAGGAAAATCCACCCAGAATTGCACCAAAGTGGCCCAAGGAGCCCTTGCAGCCCTCACAGCTCGACACACCATAGTGCTTGCCTGGAATCAAGGAAATTTGGGTGAAATTCCGGCAAAAATGGGTAAAATCGGAGTGAAAATCAGCCCAGAAACGGCAAAAATCGGCCCAAAATTGAGGAAAATCCACGCAAAATCCACCCAGAACTGCCCCAAAGTGCCCCAAGGAGCCCTTGCAGCCCTCACAGCTGGGGACCCTGCAGTGCTTGCCTAAAATCCAGGAAATCTGGGTGAAATTCCAGCAGAAATGGGAAAAATCGGAGCGAAAATCGGCTCAGAAATGGTGAAAAACGGCCCAAAAATGGCAAAAATTGGCTCAAAATTGAGGAAAATCCACCCAAAATCCACTCAGAACTGCCCCAAAGTGGCCCAAGGAGCCCTTGCAGCCCTCACAGCTGGACACGCCGTAGTGCTTGCCTAAAATCCAGGAACTTTGGGTGAAATTCCGGCAAAAATGGGAAAAATCGGAGCGAAAATCGGCCCAGAAACGGCGAAAATCGGCCCAAAAATGGCGAAAATCGGCCCAAAATTGAGGAAGATCCACCCAGAATGCACCCAGAACTGCCCCAAAGTGGCCCAAGGAGCCCTTGCAGCCCTCACAGCTGGAGAGCCCGTAGTGCTTGTCTGGAATTGGGAATTTTGGGTGAAATTCCGGCAAAAATGGGAAAAATCGGAGCGAAAATCAGTCAAGAAATGGCAAAAATCGGCCCAGAAATGGCGAAAAACGGCCCAAAATTGAGGAAAATCCACCCAAAATCCACCCAGAACTGCCCCAAAGTGCCCCCGAGGAGCCCTTGCAGCCCCCACAGCTTTACACCCAAATTCCCATTTTTGGCCCCATAAATCCAATTTTTCCCAATTTTTTTTCACTGTAAAATCCCAATTTTTGCCCATTTTTCCCTGTTTTTGGCCAAAATCGGGGTTTTGCCCCCAAACCTGAGCTCCTGTCCCTGCAGATGGCACACAGCCGTTTCCCAGCCCCAAATCCCCATTTTTGTCCCCATTTTTTCCCATTTTTCCCATTTTTTCCCCATTTTTGGCCCCACAAATCCCATTTTTCCCCATTTTTTCCCCGTTTTTGCCCAAAATTGGGGTTTTTCAGCCCAAACCTGAGCTCCTGTCCCCGCAGATGGCACACGGCCGTTTCCCAGCCCCAAATCCCCATTTTTGTCCCCATTTTTTCCCCATTTTCCCCCTCAAAATTCCCATTTTTTCACCAAAATTTCAATTTTTCATCATTTTTCCCCATTTTTGCCCAAAATCCCCGTTTTTCCCCCCAGACCTGAGCTCCTGTCCCCGCAGATGGTGCACAGCCGTTTCCCGGCCCCAAATCCCCATTTTTCCCCCATTTTTGGCCCCATAAATCCCATTTTTCCCCATTTTTTCCCCATCTTTTCCCCGTTTTTTGCCCAAAATCCCCGTTTTTCCCCCCAAACCTGAGCTCCTGTCCCCGCAGATGGCACACAGCCGTTTCCCAGCCCCAATCCCCTTTTTTTTGCCATTTTTCCCCATTTTTCCCCATTTCCCCCCCAAAATTCCCATTTTTTCACCAAAATTTCAATTTTTCATCATTTTTTCCCCATTTTTGCCCAAAATCCCCGTTTTTCCCCCAAACCTGAGCTCCTGTCCCCGCAGATGGCGCACAGCCGTTTCCCAGCCCCAAATCCCCATTTTTGGCCCCATAAATCTCATTTTCCCCCATTTTTTTTGCTGTAAAATCCTCATTTTCCCCATTTTTTCTCCATTTTTCCCCATTTTTTCCCCGTTTTTTCCCAAAATCCCCGTTTTTCCGCCCAAACCTGAGCTCCTGTCCCCGCAGATGGCACACAGCCGTTTCCCAGCCCCAAATCCCCTTTTTTTTTGCCATTTTTTCCCCATTTTTTCCCCATTTCCCCCCCAAAATTCCCATTTTTTCACCAAAAATTCAATTTTTCCCCATTTTTCCCCGTTTTTTCCCAAAATCCCCGTTTTTCCGCCCAAACCTGAGCTCTTGTCCCCGCAGATGGCGCACAGCCGTTTCCCAGCCCCAAATCCCCATTTTTTCCCCATTTTTGGCCCCATAGATCCCATTTTTCCCCCATTTTCCCCCATTTTCCCCCATTTTTCCCGTTTTTTCCCAAAATTTGGGTTTTTCCCCCCAAACCTGAGCTCCTGTCCCCGCAGATGGCACACAGACGTTTCCCAGCCCCAAATCCCCATTTTGTCCCATTTTTTCCCATTTTTTCCCGTTTTTTCCCCATTTTTCCCCATTTTTTCCCCATTTTTGCCCAAAATCCCCGTTTTTCCCCCCAAACCTGAGCTCCTGTCCCCGCAGATGGCGCACAGCCGTTTCCCAGCCCCAAATCCCCATTTTTTCCCATTTTTTCCCCATTTCCCCCCCCAAAATTCCCTTTTTTTCCCCATTTTTCCCCCATTTTTGGCCCCATAAATCCCATTTTTCCCCCATTTTTCCCCATTTTTCCCCGTTTTTTCCCAAAATCCCCGTTTTTCCGCCCAAACCTGAGCTCCTGTCCCCGCAGATGGCGCACAGCCGTTTCCCGGCCCCGCCGCAGTTTGGGGCTCCCCGGATTCCCAGCGGGGGCTTCACGTCCTCGGGGGCGCCCCCGGGGGGCAGCGCCAGCCCCACCGCCGGCGCCAGCTGGGGTGAAAAACACCAAATTTGGGAAAATTCAACAAAATTCCATTTCTGCCCCAAAATCCCAGAGGTTTTCTACCCAAAAATCCCAATTTCCCCCCCCAAAACCTCCCAAAAAATCCCATTTTCCTTCCCCAAAATGAGCCAAAAATCTCATTATTTCACCCCAAAAAATCCCATTTTTAACCCCCAAAAAATCCCATTTTCCCCTCCCAAAAATAGCCCAAAAATCTCATTATTTCACCCCAAAAAATCCCATTTTTGCTCCCTAAAATGGCCCAAAAATCTCATTATTTCACCCCAAAAAATCCCAATTTTACCCCCAAAAAATCCCATTTTTGCTCCCCAAAATGGCCCAAAAATCTCATTATTTCACCCCAAAAATCCCATTTTCCTTCCCCAAAATGGCCCAAAAATCTCATTATTTCACCCACAAAAATCCCATTTTAATCCCCAAAAAATCCCATTTTCCCTCCCCAAAATAGCCCAAAAATCTCATTATTCCACCCAAAAAAATCCCATTTTCCTTCCCCCAAATGGCCCAAAAATCTCATTATTTCCCCCCCAAAAATCCCATTTTTAACCCCCAAAAAAATCCCATTTCCCTTCCCAAAACGGCCCGAAAATCTCAGTATTTCACCCAAAAAAATCCCATTTTAATCCCCAAAAAATCCCATTTCCCTTCCCAAAACGGCCCAAAAATCTCATTATTTCACCCCAAAAAACCCCATTGTAACCCCCAAAAAATCCCATTTTTAACCCCCAAAAATCCCATTTTCCCTCCCCAAAATGAGCCAAAAATCTCATTTTTTCTCCAATCCCCGTTTCCCCCAAAAACCCCATTTTCCCCCAATCCTCCAAAAATCCCCTTTTTGTCCCCAAAATCCCATTTCCCCCCCCAAACCCCCCAAAATTCCCATTTTTCCCACCACAATTCCCATTTCCCTCCCATATCCCCATTTTTCCCCTCAAAATCACCTTTTTCCCCAAAAATTCCCATTTCTTCCCCCCAAATCCCCATTTTTCTTCCATTTCCCCCCATTATTTCCCCCATAATTTTCCCATTTTTCCTCATTATTTCCCCCATTATTCCCCCATAATTTTCCCATTTTTCCCCATTATTTCCCCATTGTCCCCCCATTTTTCCCGTTTTTTTCCCCCATTTTTCCCCCATTATTTCCCCATTATTCCCGCCATTATTTTCCCTTTTTTCCCCATTTTTTCCCGTTATTTTCCCCATTATTGCTCCACTATTTCCCAACTTTTCCCCCATTTTCCCCTATTTTTCCCCTTACTTTCCCCATTATTTCCCCCATTATTTTCCCTTTTTTTCCCATTATTTCCCCCATTATTTCCCCATTATTTTCCCCATTATTCCCCCATTTTTCCCAATCTTTCCCCCATTATTTCCCATTATTCCCCCAATATTCCCCCAGTATTTTCCCCATTTTTCCCCCATTATTCCCCATTATTCCCCTAATATTCCCCCAGTATTTTCCCCATTTTTCCCCCATTTTCCCCCATTATTTCCCCATTGTCCCCCCATTTTTTCCCGTTATTTTTCCCCCATTTTTCCCCCATTTTTCCCCCATTATTCCCCGATTATTCCCCCATTTTTCCCCATTATTCCCCCAATATTCCCCCATTTTTCCCCATTATTCCCCCAATATTCCCCCAGTGTTTTCCCCATTTTTCCCAATTTTTCCCAATTTTTCCCCCATTATTTCCCCCATTATTCCTCATTATTCCCCCAATATTCCCCCAGTATTTTCCCCATTTTTCCCCCAATTTTTCCCATTATTCCCCCAATATTCCCCCAGTATTTTCCCCATTTTTCCCCCATTTTCCCCCCATTATTCCCCCAATATTCCCCCAGTATTTTCCCCATTTCCCCCCATTATTCCCCCAATTTTTTCCCATTATTTTCCCCATTATTTCTCCCATTATTTCCCCATTATTTTCCCATTTCCCCCCATTATTTCCCCCATTATTTCCCCCCCGTGTCTCTCACCTGCGCGCCGCTGCCGGTGCCGTAGCCGAGGTTTTGGGGTGACCCCATGGAGGAGCTGATGACGGGAAAGGGGGAGCCCAAAGCCCCCCCCAGGGCCGGGGGGGACCCCAGAGCCCCCCCCAGGGCGGGGGAGGGGCCCAGGGGCGGGGACCCCATGGGGGGAGGGGCGGGGGGGGGAGGGGAGGCGGCGCTCGAGCTGTCGGGGCTGCGGCAGTCTGCAACGAGAGACCCCAAAATTGATTAAATCACCCCAAAAATTGATCAAATCACACCAAAAATTGATCACATGAGCCCAAAAATTGAACTTAGGAACCCCAAAATTGCATCAAATCACCCCAAAATTGATCAAATCACACCAAAACTGCAGCCCGAGCTGTCGGGGCTGCGGCAGTCTGCAGAGAGACCCAAAAATTGATCAAATCACCCCAAAAATTGAACTTAGGAACCCCAAAATTGCATCAAATCAGCCCAAAATTGAACTTAGGAACCCCAAAAATTGATCAAATCAGCCCAAATTGCATCAAATCAGCCCAAAACTGCAGCTCGAGCTGTCGGGGCTGCGGCAGTCTGCAACGAGAGACCCCAAAATTGATCAAATCACCCCAAAAATTGAACTTAGGAACCCCAAAATTGATCAAATCAGCCCAAAATTGATCAAATCAGCCCAAAATTGCAGCAAATCAGCCCAAAAATTGAACTTAGGAACCCCAAAATTGCAGCAAATCAGCCCAAAATTGCAGCTCGAGCTGTCGGGGCTGCGGCAGTCTGAAACGAGAGACCCCAAAAATTGATTAAATCAGCCCAAAAATTGATTAAATCAGCCCAAAAATCGCATCAAATCAGCCCAAAAATTGAACTTAGGAACCCCAAAATTGCTCACATCACCCCAAAACTGATCAAATCACCCCAAAAATTGAACTTAGGAACCCCAAAATTGATCAAATCGCCCCAAAAATTGATCAAATCAGCCCAAAAATTGATCAAATCAGCCCAAAATTGATCAAATCACCCCAAAAATTGAACTTAGGAACCCCAAAATTGATTAAATCACCCCAAAAATTGAACTTAGGAACCCCAAAATTGATCAAATCACCCCAAAAATTGAACTTGGGAACCCCAAAATTGATCAAATCACCCCAAAACTGCAGCTCGAGCTGTCGGGGCTGCGGCAGTCTGCAACGAGAGACCCCAAAAATTGATTAAATCACCCCAAAAATTGCATCAAATCACCCCAAGAATTGAACTTAGGAACCCCAAAATTGATCAAATCAGCCCAAGAATTGAACTTAGGAACCCCAAAATTGATCAAATCAGTCCAAAAATTGAACTTAGGAACCCCAAAATTGCAGCAAATCAGCCCAAAATTGCAGCTCAAGCTGTCGGGGCTGCGGCAGTCTGAAATGAGACACCCCAAAAATTGATTAAATCACCCCAAAAATTGATCAAATCACCCCAAAATTGATCAAATCAGCCCAAAACTGCAGCTCGAGCTGTCGGGGCTGCGGCAGTCTGCAACAAGAGACCCCCAAAATTAAACTTAAGGACCCCAAAATTGATCAAAGCAGCCCAAAATTGCACCAAAATAGCCCAAATTGCATCCAAATATCCTGAATTTCTACTGAAATAGCCCAAAATTGCATCAAAATAGCACAAAATTGCAACAAATTGCTCCAAAACTATATTAAAATAACCCAAAATTACAGCAAAATAGCCCAAAATTACAACAAAATTGCCCTAAAATGCATCAAAATAACAAAAAATTGAACGAAAATCGCAACAAATTGCACCAAAACAGCCCAAAATTGCAGCAAAATGGCCCAAAATTGCATCAAAATACAGAAAAAAGCAATAAAATAACCCAAAATCTCAGCAAAATACAAAAAACTTGCATCAAAATAGCCTAAATTGCACCAAAATGCCCCAAAATTCTACTAAAACGGCCCAAAATTGCACCAAAATACCTCAAAGTTGCATCAAAATGCCCCAAAATTGCACTAAAATGGCCCAAAATTGCATCAAATTCTCCAAAACTGCACCAAAATATCCCAAAATCGCATCAAAATACAGAAAAAAAGCAGAAAATAACCCAAAATCACAGCAAAACAAAAAAATTCACCCAAATACCCCAAATTTGCACCAAAATAGCCCAAAAATCTCACCAGAAACCCCAACATTACACCAAGATACCCCAAAATCGCATCAAAATACCCCAAAATCCCATGAAGGATCCCCCAAATCCCATTATGGACCCCAAAATTACCCCAAAGTCCCATCAGGGAGCCCAAAATTACCCCAAAGTTACCCCAAAAAACCCCAAACTCCAGTTGGGGACCCCAAAATGACCTGAAAATACCCTAAAAATATCCAATAATTCCCCAAAATCAGAGCAGGGACCCGAAAATTACCCCAAAATCAGATCAGAAACCCCAAAATTACCCCAAAAAAAATCTGCTCAGAGAGACAAAATTACCCCAAAATTCCATCAGGGACCCCGAAATTACCCCAAATCCCCCCCAAAATCGCCTCAAATCCACTCCAGACACCAAAAACTCCCCCAAAATCAGCCCAGACCCCCCCAAAAATTCAGTAATGAACCCACAAATCCACTTAAGGACCCCCCGAAATCCCCTCACCACCTCAGGACACCCCCAAATCCCCACAGAACCCTTCAAAATCCCCCCAAATCCCCTCAGGACCCCCCAATCCCCTCAGAACCCCCCAAATCTCCCTCAGGACCCTCCAAAATCACCCAAAATCCCCTCAGGACCCCCCAAATCCCCTCAGAACCCCCCAAATCTCCCTCAGGACCCTCCCAAACCCCCCCAAAATCCCCTCAGGACCCCCTAAATCCCCTCAGGAACCATAAACTCCCTCAGGACCCTCCCAAACCCCCCCCAAAATCCCCTCAGGACCCCCCAAATGCCCTCAGAACCCCCCAAATCCCTTCACGACGCTCCAAACCCAGTCAGGACCCCCAGTTCTCCCTCAGGATCGCCCCAAATTCCCTCAGGAATCCTCAGCGCTCCCAAAACCCCTTCACAACTCCCCCAAATCCCCTCGGGATTCCCCAAATCCCCTCACGACTCCCTCAAACCTCCTCACGACCCTACAAGTTCCCTCAGGATTCCCCAAATCTCCTCACATCCCCTCAGCCCCCTCACAACCCCCCTGAACCCCCTCAGGAACCCTCACGACCCTCAGATCCTCCCAAATCCCCTCAAGATGTCCAATTCTCCCTCCGGACCCTCCAAAATCCCCTCAGGACCCCCTAAATCCCCTCAGGACCCCCAAACTCCCTCAGGATGCCCCAAATCTCCCTCAGGATCCCTCAAACCCCCTCACATCCCCTCACAATCCCCCTAAACCCCCTCAGGACCATCACATCCCCTCGGGGACCCCAAACCCCCCCAGTTCCCCCTCATGACACCCAATTCTCCCTCACGAATCCCCAAATCCCCTCAGGACCCCCTACATCCCCTCAGGACCCCCCAAACACCCCCAGTTCCCCCTCATGACACCCAATTCTCACTCATGATCCCCAAATCCCTTCAGGACCCCCCCAAGCACCCCCAGTTCCCCCTCATGACACCCAAGTCTCCCTCAGGACCCCTAAATCCCCTCAGGACCCCCAAACCCCCTCAGAACCCTCACATCCCCTCAGGACCCCCCGAACCCCCCCCCAGTTATCCCTCATGACACCCAATTCTCCCTCACAAGCCCCCTAAACCCCCTCAGGACTTCCAAACCCCCTCAAGACCCTCACATCCCCTCGGGACCCCCCAGTTCCCCCTCATGACACTCAAATCTCCCTCACGAACCCCCAAATCCCCTCAGGACCCCCAAACCCCCTCATGACCCCCTATATTCCCTCAGAAACTCTCTCAGCATCCCCCCAATGCCTTCATAACCCCCGCCCGCACCGCCTCCCTCCCCCGCTCCCGCCGCTCCCGGTGCTGACCGCGGTCGCTGTCGCCCATCCCGCGCTGCCGGGGGGGGTCCCGGGGCTCCCTCGGCGCCCCCAAATTCCCGCCCCGCCCCCCCCCGGGGCCGCGCCCCCCCCCCCCGCGGCCTCGGCCCCGGCCCCGCTCCGCCGCCGCTGGGCCCCACCGGGACCACAATGCACCGCGTTTCCGCGGGAAGCGGCCGCCGACGCCGCCGTGGGGTTAAGTTCCGCCAGAACTTCTGCCAGGCGCCGCTTCTGATTGGGCCGCCCTTCATGAGAGGGCGGCAGGGCCGCCATCTTTGTTGTGGACAATTCTGTGGGCTCATCAGACAGCGCCGCGTTCCCTCCTAAATCCAGCCGGGAGCGGCGGAATCCGCCTGAAAATGGCAGGATGGAGACTAAATCCACTGAGTTTCAACCAAAGCGCCCAAATCTGTCCACTAAAGTCCCCCAGGAGCGCTCCCTAAGCTCATCAGGCGCAAACTGCCCGTCTCTGGGGCGAAGCCGCGCGCCATCTTGGGTGAGGGCAGTTCCGCCCGCTCCTCAGAGCGCTCCGCGTTCCCGCCTAAATCCAGCCGGGAATGGCGGGATCCGCCTGGAAATGGCGAGGCGGAGCCTGTGTTCCTTGGGGATGGATCCTAAATCCCTTGGGATTGAGCCAAAGCACCCAAATCCTGGGGTATCCATGCATAAGGGCAAAACTGGAAAGGGCGGGTGCCCAGCCCCTTTCCGGCCCCTCCTGAGGCGGCTCCGCCATTTTCTTGGCGCCGCCACCGGGACCGGTTTTGGACCGGGCCCGGCAGAATCCGCCAGGAAGTTGCGGGACGGACCCTAAATCGACTGGGGCTGGATCCTAAATCCCCTGTGATTGAGCCAAAGCGCCCAAATCCTTGAGCTTCCATGGAAAGGGCGGGCGCCCAGCCACTTTCCGACCCTCTCTGAGGCGGCTCCGCCATTTTCTCGGCGACGTCCCCGGGGGCCGAGTCTGGGCCGGGACCGGCGCTGGTCCCGCGGCTCCTTCGCCACCGAAGCGTCGCCAAGGTGTCCCCAAGGTGTCACCAGTGACCATGGAGCCCAAAGAGGTGCAATGGGACGGGGAGGGGACCGGGGACTGGCTCGGGGTGCTGGAGGGGACAGCAGAGGGTGGCAGAGGCTACGAGGGAAGTGGCAGAGGGAACGAGGGAGGGACAGAAGGACAGAAGAGCTCTCCAGGGAGGGGCACAAAGGGGAACCCTTGGGGGCAGGGGGCCACCTCAGGACGCCACAAGTGCCACGAGGTCCCTGACACCTTTGCTGTCCCCTCCCCAGCTGTCCCCGGCCATGCTGCAGGCACAGGTCACCGTGGTGGCCACCCTGGGCGAGCTGCTGGACACCCTGCCCAGGCAGGAGGAGGAGGAGGAGACGCTGCTCAAGTCCTCAAAGCGCCTGCACAGGGGCCTGAAGGAATTCACCGCGGTGCTCCGGATCGCCCTTAATCGCTGCATTGATGGCACCTGGAGGCGCCACCCTGTCACCTCCCTGAGCAAGGCCCTGGCTGCCTACGAGAGCACCCCAGGGATCAGCCTAGATGACGTCGCAAGGGCGGCCAGTTTGTGGCAGTTGTCGGCGGATTTGCTTCTGGACAGGTGGGCTCAGCTTGGCAGGGAGGCCACCGAGCTCTGTGACACCTGGAGCAAGGTGGCCACTGAGGCAATCACCACCCGGGCCAGGGAGCTGCAGGAGAAGGGTGCCCATGATGGGACAGCTCAGGAACGCATGGGGGAGCTGGCTCAGGCCCTGGGTGGGGAGCAGGGGGCCGAGGTGGCGGCCAGGACTGAATCCCCAGTGAGGGAAGAGGCCATGGTGGCTGCCAGCCAGGCAACAAGGGCCACCATGGACAGACAGTGGGTGTGGGCAGCCCTGGGGCTGCTGCAGTGCTTGGTGGCCGCGTGCGACGAAGCCACCGCGTTCGCCCGGGAGCTGCAGCGCCTGCTCGGGGACACCAAGACCACCCTGGAGGCTACAAAGGAGAAATCCCCTGATGTCCCGGAGGACTCGGAGGCCACGTGTGACGAAGCCGCCACCTTCCACTGGAGTCTGTGGCGCGTGTTCAGGCGTCTCAAGGCCACCCTGAAGGAGACAAAGAAGAAATTCCCCGATGCCTTGGTGGCCAAGGTGGCCGAGGCCGAGCGGCTGTGGGAGGCCAACGTCCGCCTGGCCAAGGATCACCTGCTGGGGACAGTTGACGACATCACCAAGTTCTATTTCACTGATTTTCCCGTCAGCCCCGGCCCGTGTGGGGTGGCCGAGCGGTGCCAAAGAGCCATGGAGGACATCCCAAGGCTCCTTCGAGCCCCAGAGCGTCCCCAAGGTGTCCCCGAGGTGTCCCCAGTGAACACGGAGCCCCAAGAGGTGCGACGGGGGGCGGGGGGGGAGAGAGGGACAGAGGGGACACGGTGGGGGGAGAACGGGGGATATGGGAGGGGGAGGGGACACGGGGGCTCAGGGGTTGGCAGGGGTGGCAGCGGGGACAAGAGGCTGACAAAGGGACGGAGGGGACAAATGGCACCCCTTGAGGGCACTGGGGCCACCACAGGAGGCTGTAAGTGCCACCAGGTCCCTGACACCTCCCCTGTCCCCTCCCCAGCTGTCCCCGGCCATGCTGCAGCCACAGGTCACCGTGGTGGCCACCCTGGGCGAGCTGCTGGCCACCCTGCCCATGTGGGAGGAGATGACGCTGCTCGAGTCCCCAAAGCGCCTCCACAGGGGCCTGAAGGAATTCACCAAGGAGCTCTGGCTCACCCTGCACTGCACGGATGACGCCCGGAGGCGCCGCATTGTCACCGATGATGATGATGATGGCCTTCTCACCTTCCTGAGCCGGGCCCTGGCTGCCCTCAGGAGCACCCCACGGACCACCCAGGACCGTGTGGCAATGGCGGCCAGCAAGTGGCTTCAGGCAGTGTCTGTGCTTGTGGACAGGTGGGCCCAGCTGGCCGGGAAGGCCACCGAGCTCCACAACACCTGCAGGGTGGCCGCTGAGGCAATGACCGCCCGGGCCAGGGAGCTGCAGGCCAAGGCTGCTACTTATGGGAAGGCTGAGGAACACATGGTGGAGCTGGGTCAGGGCCTGGGCGGGAAGGAGGGGGCCAAGGTGGTGGCCAGGCGTGAATCCCAGGTGAGGAGAGAGGCCATGGAGGCTGCCAGCGAGGCAACAACGGCCACCATGGTGACACAGCGGATGTGGGCAGCCCTGGGGCTGCTGCAGTGTTTGATGGCCGAGTGTGACAAAGCCACCGCGTTACCCCGAGAGCTGCAGCGCCTGCTCGGGGACATCAAGGCTGACCTGGAGGGGACAAAGAAGACGTCCCCCAATATCACCAAGGATTTGGTGGCCATGGCTGAGCGGCTGTGGGAGGCCAATGCCCAACTGGCCAGGAATCACCTGGTGGGGACAGTTGAGGACTTCCTGGTCTACTATAGCAAGGGTGGCCGTGCCAGGCCCCGTGCCGATGAGGTGGCCGAGCGGTGCCAGAGAGCCATGGAGGACATCCCAAGGCTCCTTCGACACTCACAGCATACCCAAGGTGTCCCCAAGGTGTCCCCAGTGAGCACGGAGCTCCAAAAGGTGCGATGGAGGGGGGAGGGAGTCATAAAGGGGACAGGAGGGAGTGACAGGAAGGGAGGAGGTCGCACGGGGGGTGGGGACAGTGAGGGATGGGGTGTACACGGCGGGGAGGGGACACGGGAGCTGGCAGAGGGGACAGCAGGAGGTGGGAGGGGCTATGAGGGGAGGGGCAGGGGGTGGCAGAGTGAAACAAGAGGCTGACAAAGGGACAGAGGGGACAAACGGCACCACTTGGGGGCAGGAGGCCACAAGTGCCACCAGGTCCCTGACACCTTTGCTGTCCCCTCCCCAGCCGTCCCCAGCTATGCTGCAGCCACAGGTCACGGTGGTGGCCATCCTGGGCGAGCTGCTGGACACCCTGCCCACACGGGAGGAGGAGGAGCTGCTGCTCAAGTCCCCAAAGCACCTGCAAAGGGGCCTGGAGGAATTCACCAAGGAGCTGCGGGTCGCCCTGCGCTGCATTGATTATACCTGGAGGCGCTGCGTTGTCACCGATGATGGTGATAACCCTGTCCCCTCCCTGAGCCGGGACCTGGCTGCCCTCAGGAGAACCCTATGGACAACCCCGGACCGTGTGGCAATGGCGGCCAGCGAGTGGCAGCGGTCGGTGGCTGTGCTTGTGGACAGGTGGAGCAAGGTGGCTGGGAAGGCCACCGAGCTCCGTGACACCTGCAGGAGGGTGGTCACTGAGGCACTCATCGCCAACATCAGCGAGCTGCAGGACGAGGCTGCCCGTGATGGGACAGCTCAGGAGCACAGCGTGGAGCTGGGTCAGGCCCTGGGCAGGGAGGAGGGGGCCAAGATGGCGGCCGGGCCTGAATCTCCGGTGAGGGAAGAGGCCAGGGTGGTTGTAAGCGAGGCAACAAGGGCCACCATGGTAAAGGAACGGGTGTGGGCGGCCCTGGGGCTGCTGGAGCGCTTGGTGGCCGCATGCGACGAAGCCACCGCGTTCCCCGAGGAGCTGCAGCACTTGGTGGCCGCGTGTGACGAAGCCACCGCGTTCCCCCGGGAGCTGCAGCGCCTGCTCAGGGACACCGAGACCGCCCTGGAGGGGACAAATGTGGCGTTCTCCACTGTCCCCAAGGACTTGGTGGCCAAGGTGGCCGTGGCCGAGCGGCTGTGGGAGGCCAACGCCCGCCTGGCCAAGGGTCACCTGCTGGGGATAATTGAGGACATCCTCGACTTGTATAGCAGGGGTGGCCGTGCCAGGCCCCGTGCCCATGAGGTGGCCAAGCGGTGCCAAAGAGCCACTGAGGACATCCCAAATCTGCTGCAGGGATGATGATGTCACTGCCATGACATCATAATGGCACTGACATAATCGGGAACATCGCTACTGTCACCTGTCCCGTCCCCATGCAGTAGTTGAGTCTCATGCCCCAAATCGTTTTGGGAATTGACGTCACTCAGGGGACATTTTTGACAACACAGAGGGGGCATTTTGATGCCTGCGGATAATTTTATACTACTTTATTACGATTAAATTATATATTTTTTTAAAAAATTACTTGCGTTTCTCACGCCGGAGAAGGCTCCACGGCTCCCCTCAGCCGCCGTCGCCATCTTGAATACGCCTCCTTCACGCCCCATGTTCCCGCCTTTTTTGCAAATCTCGCGAGATTTCACCAGAAGCAGCGCCGCCATCTTTATTCTGGGCAGGCTTTTCCATTACACTACGCCTAATTCACCGTGTGGCAATGGTGGCCAGCGAGTGGCAGGGGTGGGTGGCTGTGCTTGTGAACCGCTGGGGCCTGGTGGCCAGGACAGCCCCTGAACTCCGCAACACCTGCAGGAGGGTGGTCAGTGAGGCAATCATCGCCGAGTTCAGGGAGCGGCAGGCCAAGGCTGCCTTTGATGGGAAGGCTGAGGAACGCAGGGTGGAGCTGGGTCAGGCCCTGGGCAGGGAGGAGGGGGCTGAGATGGCGTCCGGGCCTGAATCCCCAGTGAGGAGAGAGGCCGTGGTGGTTGTAAGCGAGGAAATGAGCCAGCATGGTGAGAGAGCGGGTGTGGGCGGCCCTGGGGCTGCTGGAGCGCTTGGTGGCCGCGTGTGACGAAGCCACCGCGTTCCCCCGGGAGCTGCAGCGCAGGGTTGGGGACACCGAGACCGCCCTGGAGCGGACAAAGAAGAAATTCCCCACTGTCCCCAAGGACTTGGTGGCCAAGGTGGGCGAGGCCGAGCAGCTGTGGGAGGCCAACGCCCACCTGGCCAAGGGTCACCTGCTGGGGATAATTGATGACATCCTCAACTACTGTAGCAAGGGTGGCCGTGCCAGGCCCAGTGCCCGTGAGGTGGCCGAGCGGTGCCAAAGAGCCATCGAGGACATCCCAAATCTGCTGCAGGATGATGATGTCACTGCCATGACATCATAATGGCGGTTATAAAAAATGCATTTATTTTATGATTAGCTTTCTGCAAATATTAAAATGAATGTTATATGTGCTCTGTTAGAAAGTAATGCTGTATAAGTTGTCTTTAGTACTGTGTTAAATATAGTTTTAAGTTATAACAAAATGTTAAAATAGAAACTATGCTATGTAAGATACTTTTTTTAAGAAAAGGTGTCACAGCGAAATAGCAGCCACAGGACACCTGAATCTTTCAGAGAAAAAGAATTCATTGCCCTCTTATCAGGGGAAGCAAACTTCTTCCCGCCTCAAAGGCACTGTTAGGATTCGGAGGAAGAAGTTGATGATGACCAGACAGAATCCTGTGTTTGAATGGAATTGATGCATCATGTAAGACATGGATGACTATGCAACAGGCTGTGATTTTTAAGGGTTAATACTTTGTTAACGTGGGTCTTTTTTCGGGCTCGTGCTGCCCTGACAAAGGTACCTGGACATCCGTAACTCTTTGTATTTGTTGTCTCATATTGTCTTAATTCAAATTGTCCTAATTATTATTCCTGCAATTGTATTACTATTTTTATAGCCATTTTATTACTATTAAATTTTTAAAATTTTAAAAACAAGTGATTGGCGTTTTTCACACCCCTGGCGCCTCTGAAGAGAACCGGGACAGCGCCCGCTCTTTCCCTGAAGCCGCGCCGCCATCTTGGGTGAGGGCAGTTCCGCCCGCTCCTCAGAGCGCTCCGCGGTCCCTCATAAATCCAGCCGGGAACGGCGGAATCCGCCTGGAAATGGGGGAATGGAGCCTAAATGCCCTGGGGCTGAGCCTAAATTCCCTGGCATTCACCCAAAGCGCCCAAATCCATCCAGTAAAGCCCCCCAGGAGCGCTCCCCAAGCTCCACCAGCGCAAACTGCCCGTCTCTGGAGTGAGGCTGCGCCGCCATCTTGGGTGAGGGCAGTTCCGCCCGCTCCTCAGAGCGCTCCGCGTTCCCGCCTAAATCCAGCCGGGGCAGGCGGAATCCGCCAGAAAATGGCAGGACTGAGCCTATATTCCCTGGGGACGGCTCCTAAATCCTCTGGGATTGAGCCAAAGCACCCAAATCCTGGAGTTTCCACGGATAAGGGCGGTACGGGAAAGGGCGGGCGCCCAGCCCCTTTCCGGCCCTTCCTGAGGCGCCTCCGCCATTTTCTTGGCGCCGCCACTGGGACCGGTTCTGCGCCGGGACCAGCGGAATCCGCCAGAAAATGGCAGGACTGAGCCTAAACCCACTGGGGATGGATCCTAAATCCCCTGGGATTGAGCCAAAGCGCCCAGATCCTGGAGCTTCCATGGGTAAGGGCAGTACTGGAAAGGGCGGGCGCCCAGCCACTTTCCGGCCCTTCCTGAGGCGGCTCCGCCATCTTCTTGGCGCCGTCCCCGGGGCCGGTTGTGGACGGAGACCGGTGGAATCCGCCAGGAAATGGCGGGACGGAGGCTAAATCGCCTGGGGATGGATCCGAAATCCCCTGGGATTGAGCCAAAGCACCCAGATCCTGGAGCTTCCATGGGTAAGGGCAGTACTGGAAAGGGCGGGCACCCCGCTCCTTTCCCGCCCCTCCTGAGGCGGCTCCGCCTTTTCTTGGCGCCGTTCCCGGGGCCGGTGCTGGGCCAGGGCCGGCGCTGGTCCCGAGGCTGCTTCGGCACCAGAGCGTCCCCAAGGTGTCACCAGTGACCATGGAGACCAAAGAGGTGCGATGGGAGGGGAGGGAGAGGGGAAAATGGGGGGAGACGGTTGGGGAGGGGACCCGGGGACTGGCAGGGGGTGGCAGAGGGGACAGCAGAGGGGACAGGAGGGTGGCAGAGGGGACAGCAGAGGGGACCGGGGGTGGCAGGGGCTATGAGAGGGTGGCAGATGGGACAGCAGGGGGTTGGCAGAGTGTCGGAACTCAGGACATCCCTCTGCGTGTCCAGAACGGCCAGGACCCCATCCAGGGGGCTCAAACCCTGGCACAGAGCCCAGAACACCTGTGGGGTTGATTATGACCCGTGGAGAAAATTACCAGCCTTGTACAAAGACCAGCAAGCCACAGCAGTTTAAGTAGCATAATAGTGAAATTATCACGGGGTGAAAAAATAGATTTTTGGGGTTTCTAGAGTGGGGGTTTCGGGGACAAGGTGGAAGGATTTGAGGGTGTCCAGCCTTTCTCCTTTTTCTTCTCTGCCTCCATCTTCTGCTGTGATGTGGGCACTTTTAGATTGGTTTAGAGTAGGAGCTCACTGTCTAACACAGGTGATAGGTATTGGAAAGAAACTTTAAACATTGTCTGCAAAGTTTTTGGTATAAAGAGCTAACACCATCCCGGGGCCGGGCAGTGTGCCTGGAACTTCCTGCTGGATGGACTTTGGCAGGGAGGAGAAAAATTTTTATGGATAAGGTGCAATAAACAACCTTCAGACCGAGAAATGAAGAGCTCTGACTCATTCTTCAAGGGCCTGGGCTGAACAAGAGACTGTTAACAATCTCGGGGTCACAGCGACCTGGACCCTCGAGAGCAGAGGGGACAGCAGAGGGGACAGGGGGTGGCAGAGGGGACAGCAGAGGGGACAGGGGGTGACAGATGCTACGAGGAAGTGGCAGGGGTGGCAGCAGGAATAAAGGAGGGACAGATGAGCAGCAGAGCCCTCCAGGGAGGGGCACAAAGAGGAACCCTCGGGGGCTGGGGGCCAGCTCAGGACGCCACAAGTGCCACCAGGTCCCTGACACCTTTGCTGTCCCCTCCCCAGCTGTCCCCGGCCATGCTGCAGCCACAGGTCACCGTGGTGGCCATCCTGGGTGAGCTGCTGGACACCCTGCCCAGGTGGGACCAGGAGGAGATGCTGCTCAAGTCCCCAAAGCGCCTTTACAGGGGCCTGGAGGAATTCACCGAGGAACTCTGGGTCACCCTGCACTGCATTGATGATACCTGGAGGCGCCACATTGTCACCGTTGATGATGGTGACCCTGTCACCTCCCTGAGCCGGGCCCTGGCTGCCTACAAGAGCACCCCAGGGACCACCCAGGAGAGTGTGACAATGGCGGCCAGGAAGTGGCAGTGGTCGGTGTCTGTGCTTGTGGACAGGTGGGCCCGGCTGACCAGGAAGGCCACCGAGCTCCACAACACCTGGAGCGAGGTGGCCGCTGAGGCAATCACCGCCCGGGCCAGGGAGCTGCAGGCCGAGGCTGCCCGTTATGGGACATCTGAGGAACACAAGATGGAGCCGGGTCAGGCCCTGGGCAGGGAGGAGGGGGCCGAGGTGGTGGCCGAGCATGAAGCCCCAGTGATGGAAGAGCCCAGGGTGGCTGCTAGCGAGGCAACAAGGGCCACCATGGTGAGACAGCGGGTGTGGACAGCCCTGGGGCTGCTGCAGCGCTTGGTGGCCGCGTGTGACGAAGCCACCGCGTTCCCCCGGGAGCTGCAGCGCCTGCTCAGGGACACCAAGACCGCCCTGGAGGGGACAAAGAAGAAGTTCCCCAATGTCCCCGAGGACTTGTTGGCCAAGGTGGCCGAGGCCGAGCGGCTGTGGGAGGCCAACGCCCGCCTGGCCAAGGATCACCTGCTGGGGATAATTGATGACATCACCAAGTTCTATTTCACCGGTGTTCCCATCAGCCCCGGCCCCTCTGGGGTGGCCGAGCGGTGCCAAAGAGCCATGGAGGACATCCCAAGGCTCCTTCGAGCCCCAGAGCGTCCCCAGGGTGTCCCCGAGGTGTCCCCAGTGAGCACGGAGCCCCAAGAGGTGCGACTGGGGGGCAGGGGGGGAAGAGGGGTGGGGCAGAGAGGATGCTGGATGGGGAGGGGACACGGGGGGCGGGGACATGGGGGCAGCAGGGGTGGCAGCAAGACACTGAGACGCTGACAAAGGGATGGAGGAGACACAGTGGACCCCTGAGGAGCGCTGGGGTCACCACAGGAGGTTGTGAGTGCCACCAGGTCCCTGACACCTTTGCTGTCCCCTCCCCAGCTGTCCCCAGCTCTGCTGCAGCCACAGGTCACCGTGGTGGCCACCCTGGGCGAGCTGCTGGCCACCCTGCCCAGGCGGGAGGAGGAGCTGCTGCTCGAGTCCACAAAGCACCTGCACAGGGGCCTGAAGGAATTCACCAAGGAGCTCTGGGTCACCCTGTATCACACTAAGAACACCTGGAGGCGCCAGAAAGTTACCGATGATGATGATGGCGGTGTCAGCTCCCTGAGCCAGGCCCTGGCCGCCTACAGGAGCAGCCCACAGACCAGCTGGCACCATGTGACAATGGTGACTAGCAAATGGAAGGGGTCGGTGTCTGAGCTTGTGAACAGATGGGCCAAGCTGGCCAGGAGGGCCACCAAACTCCGTGACACCTGCAGGGATTGGGCCACCAAGGCGGCCGACAGGGCGGGCACCGCCACCAGCCAGGGCAGGGAGCTGCAGGCCCAGGCTGCCCGTGATGGGACAGCTCTGGAACGCACGGGGGAGCTGGCTCAGGCCCTGGGTGGGGAGGAGGGGGCTGAGGGTGTGGCCAGGCCTCAGTTCCCGGTGAGGGAAGGGGCCATGGAGGCTGCCAGCGAGGCAACAAGGGTGGGACAGCGGCTGGAGGCGGCCCTGGGGCTGCTGCAGCGCTTGGTGGCCGCGTGTGACGAAGCCACCGCGTTCCCCCGGGAGCTGCAGCGCCTGCTCGGGGACACCGAGACCGCCGTGGAGAGCACAAATGAGGCGTCCCCCCATGTCCCCAAGAACTCGGTGGCCGCGTGTGACGAAGCCGCCACCTTCCGCTCGAGTCTGTGGCGCGTGTTCAGGCATCCCAAGGCCACCCTGAAGGGGACAAAGAAGAAATTCCCCGATGTCCCCGAGGACTTGGTGGCCAGGGTGGCCGAGGCCGAGCGGCTGTGGGAGGCCAACGCCCGCCTGGCCGAGGGTCACCTGCTGGGGATAATTTATGACGTCGCCAAGTTCTATTTTCATGGTGGTTCTGCCGGCACCAATGCCCTTGAGGTGGCCGAGTGGTGCCAAAGAGCCATCGAGGACATCCCAAGGCTCCTTCAAACTCCAGAGCATCCCCAGAGCGTCCCCGAGGTGTCCCCAGCGAGCACGGAGCCCCAAGAGGTGCGACTGGCGGGGGAAGGGGGGTGGGGCAGAGAGGATGCTGGGTAGGGAGGGGACACGGGGGAAGCGGGGACATGGGGGCTGGCAGGGGTGGCAGTGGGGACAAGAGGCTGACAAAGGGACGGAGGGGACCAATGGGACCCCTCAAAAGCACTTAGGGCCGCCACACGGGGCCACAAGTGCCATGAAGTCCCTGACACCTTTGCTGTCCCCTCCCCAGCTGTCCCCGGCCATGCTGCAGCCACAGGTCACCGTGGTGGCCACCCTGGGTGAGCTGCTGGAGACCCTGCCCACACGGGAGGAGATGATGCTGCTCGAGTCCTCAAAGCGCCTGAACAGGGACATGGAGGAATTCACCAAGGAGCTGCGGGTTGCCCTGCACTGCATTGATGACACCTGGAGGCGCCACATTGTCACCGATGATGATGATGGCGGTGTCACCTCCCTGAGCCGGGCCCTGGCCGCCTACAGGAGCACCCCAGGGATCAGCCGAGATGACGTGGCAAGGGCGGCCAGCGAGTGGCAGCGGTCGGTGAATTTGCTTGTGGGCAGCTGGGCCAAGCTGGTCAGGAAGGCCACCAAGCTCCGTGACACGTTGTTCAAGGTGGCCGTTGAGGCAATCATCGCCGAGCTCAGGGAGCGGCAGGACGAGGCTGCCCGTGATGGGACATCTCCAGGACACAGGGTGGAGCTGGGTCAGGCCCAGGGTGGGGAGGAGGGGACTGAGGTGGTGGCCAGGTCTGAATTCTCAGTGAGGAGAGAGGCCATGGTGGTTGCCAGCAAGGCAACAATGGCCACCATTGTGAGACAGCGGCTGGAGGCGGCCCAGTGGCGGCTGCAGCCCTTGGTGGCCGCGTGTGACGAAGCCACCGTGTTCCCCCGCGAGCTGCAGCGCCTGCTCAGGGACACCAAGATCGCCCTGAAGGGGACAAAGAAGAAGTTCCCCAATGTCCCCGAGGACTTGGTGGCCAAGGTGGCCGAGGCCGAGCGGCTGTGGGAGGCCAACGCCCGCCTGGCCAAGGATCACCTGCTGGGGATAATTGATGACATCCTTGACTACTGTAGCAAGGGTGGCCATGCCAGGCCCTGTGCCCATGAGGTGGCCAAGCGGTGCCAAAGAGCCATGAAGGACGTCCCAAATCTGTTGCAGGGATGATGATGTCACTGCCATGACATCATAATGGCACTGACATAATCGGGGACATCGCTGCTGTCACCTCTCCCGTCCCCATGCAGTATTTGAGACTAATGTCCCAAATCCTGATGGGAATTGACGTCTCAGGTGACATTTTTGACAACACAGAGGGGGCATTTTGATGCCTGTGGATAATTTTATACTATTTTATTACGATTAAATTATATATATTTTTTTGAAACGTGACTTGCGTTTCTCACGCCGGAGAAGGGTCCACGGGTCCCCTCAGACGCCGCCGCCATATTGAATACGCCTCCTTCACGCCCATATTCCCGCCTTTTTTGCAAATCTCGCGAGAATTCGCTCGAAGCGGCGCCGCTATCTATTCTGGGCAGGCTTTTCCATCTCACTACGTCTAATTCGCTGAGCGAAATCGCGCGATAATTCGCCTTGAAGCCGCGTCGCCATCTTTACTGCGGGCGGATTTTGCCCTTTAGCCGCGCCCCGCTTCCCGCGGGAAATCTCGCGAGATTTCGCTGTGCCACGTTCCCGGGCTTTTGGAGGTACCGGAATGTCACCCCACAGAGATTCTGGGGGAATTTCGGGGGTTTTGAGGGGATTTTGGGGTGTTCTGGAGGAGCTGGAGGCTGGGAAGGGTCAGAGAAGGGATTTGGGATGGGTATTGGGGAGGCGGGGTGGGGATTTTGGGGAGTCCTGAGGGGAATCCTGAGGAAGGTTTGGGGATCCTGAGGGGGCTCTGAGGGGATTTGGGGATCCTGAGGGGATCTGGGTATTCTGAAGGGATTTAGGGGCGGGTTTAGGGGTTTCTGAGAGAATTTGGGGTGTCCTGAGGGGATTTGGGCATCCTGAGGGAATTTCGGGGCGGGTTTAGGGGGCATGAGGGGTCTCTGAGAGGATTTGGGGATCCTGAAGGGATTTGGGGATCCTGAGGTGGCTCTGAGGGGATTTTGTGGGTCTTGGGGAGATTTTGGGGTTCCTGAGGGGATTTGGGGTGTCCTGAGGGGATTTTGGGGATTCTGAGGGGTTTTGGGGTGATTCTGAGGAGTTTTGGGGGATCCTGAGGGGATTTGGGGTGTCCTGAGAGGATTTGGGGTATCCTGAGGGGATTTTGGGATCTTGAGGGGATTTGGGGTGATCTTGAGCAGTTTTTGTGGATCCTGAAGGGATTTGAGGTGTCCTGAGGGAATTTTGGGGTGTCCTGAGGGGATTTGGGGTGATTGTGAGGAGTTTTGGGGGATTCTGAGGAGATTTGGGGTGTCCTGAGGGGATCTGGGGATTCTGAGGGAATTTGGGGGATCCTGAGAGGGAATTTGAGGGGAATTTGGGGTGTCCTGAGGGGATTTGGGGTGTCCTGAGGGAATTTTGGGATCCTGAGGGAATTTTGGGGTGATTTTGGTGAGTTTTGAGGAATTCTGAGAGGATTTGATGTGTCCTGAGGGGATTTGGGGTATCCTGAGGGAATTTTGGGATCCTGAGGGGATTTTGGGGTGATTCTGAGGAGTTTTGGGGCATCCTGAGGGGATTTGGGGTGTCCTGAGGGAATGTTGGGAATCCTGAGGGGATTTTGGGGTGATCTTGAGCAGTTTTTGGGGATCCTGAAGGGATTTGATGTGTCCTGAGGGGATTTGGGGTATCCTGAGGGAATTTTGGGATCCTGAGGGAATTTTGGGAATCCTGAGGGGATTTTGGGGTGATTCTGAGGCGTTTTGGGGCATCCTGAGGGGATTTGAGGAATCCTGAGGGAATTTCAGGAATCCTGAGGGGATTTTGGGGTGATTCTGAGGAGTTTTGGGGCATCCTGAGGGGATTTGAGTGATTCTGAGGGTATATTTGGGGTGATCTTGAGGAGTTTTTGGGGATCCTGAAGGGATTTGAGGTGTCCTGAGGGCATTTGGGGAATCCTGAGGGGGATTTTTTATTTTCTTGAGAATATTTTGGCATTTTTTTGAGGGGGGGACAATTTTTGTGTGGAAGCGATTTAACCAAACCTTTAAATCCTTTTTTTTTTATTATTTTCTCCTTTTCCAGGACCTTCCTCCTCCCCGGGTTCTGCCCCTCCCCATGGGGCTCCCCCTCCTCATCCTCACCCTGGTGCTGCTGGGGCTGGGGGAGGGGCACCAGGAGCCCCCCCCAGCCTCGGGGCACCCCCACCCCCACCTCTATGGACCCCCCAAATCCCGCCCGGACACCGCCCAGGTGTGGCTGCAGGTGAGACGCCCCAAAAATGCCCCAAAAATCACCCCAAAAATGCCCTAAAATTGCTTAAAATCCCTCTCAAAAAATGCTTCAAAATAGGCTAAAATAGCCCCAAAAATGCTCTAAAATTCCTCCCAAAAATGGCACAATATACTCAAAATTCTCTCCCAAAGATGCCCCAGAATACTCAAAAATTCCTCCCAAAAATGCCCCAAAATAGTTTAAAAGAGCTCAAAAAAATGCTCTAAAATTCCTCCCAAAAATGGCCCAAAATGTCCTAAAACTGGCCCAAAATACTCAAAAAATTTTCCCAAAAATCACCCAAAAATGCCTTAAAATTGCTTAAAATCCCTCTCAAAAATGCTCAAAATTAGGCCAAAAATAGCCCAACAAATGCTCTAAAATTCCTCCCAAAAATGGCACAAAATACTCAAAAATCCCTTCCAAAAATGCCCTAAAATTGCTTAAAATCCCTCTCAAAAATACTCCAAAATAGGCTAAAAATAGCTCAACAAATGCTCTAAAATTTTTTCCTAAAATGGCCCAAAATGCACTAAAATAACCCCTAAAGATTGCCCTAAAATTGCTTAAAATCAGACTCCAAAAATGCTCCAAAATAGTGTAAAAATAGCCCCCAAAATGCTCTAAAATTCCTCCCAAAAATGGCCCAAAATACTCAAAAATCCCTTCCAAAAATGCCCTAAAATTGCTTAAAATCACCCCCAAGAATGCTCCAAAATAGGCCAAAAATATCCCAAAAAATGCCCTAAAATTGCTTAAAATCCCTCTCAAAAATACTCCAAAATAGGCTAAAAATAGCTCAACAAATGCTCTAAAATTTTTTCCTAAAATGGCCCAAAATGCACTAAAATAACCCCTAAAGATTGCCCTAAAATTGCTTAAAATCAGACCCCAAAAATGCCCCAAAATAGTGTAAAAATAGCCCCAAAAATGCTCTAAAATTCCTCCCAAAAATGGCACAAATGGCCCAAAATGCACTAAAATTACCCCAAAAAATGCCCCAAAATAATTAAAAATTACCCCCCAAAAATGCTCCAAAAAAAGTCTGAAAATAGCCCAGATTCCATCTGGGACCCCCAAATCTCCATTTTAACCCTTTAAACCCCATTTTAACACCCCAAAATCCCATTTTAACCCTTTAAATTCCCCCAAACCCCCTCTGGGACCCCCAAAATCCCTTTAAATCCCCCCAAATCTCCATTTTAACCCTTTAAACCCCATTTTAACCCTTCAAATCCCCTTTAAATCCCCTCAAATCTCCATTTTAACCCCTTAAACCCCATTTTAACCCCTCAAATCCCCTTTAAATCCCCCCAAATCTCTATTTTCACCCCTTTAGCAGAATTTTAACCCTTTATACCCCACTTTAACCCTTTATACCCCACTTTAACCCTTTAAACCCCATTTCAATCCCTTAAACCCCATTTTAAGCCCCCTAAATCTCCAGTTTTCCCTGCCAAATCCTCATTTTTCCCCAAAAAATTCTTTTTTTCCCCAATTTTTTTCCGACCTCCCCAACCCCCATTTTAACCCCTTAAACCCCAATTTTTCCCTCTCCAAACCCCCATTTTTCCCTCCAAAATCCTCATTTTTTCACACAAAATCCCCATTTTTTCACCCCCGAACTCCCCGTTTTTTGCCCCAGACTCCTCATTTTCCACCCGAATTTTCCCAAAATCCCAATTTTTCACCCCAAAATTCTGGTTTTCCTCCCCAGATGCTGGGGGCTGCCCTGGGGATGTCCCTGGCCCCACACCTGGTGCTGTTCTTCGTCCCGGCCGATTCGGGCTCCCCCAAAAAAAAAAAAAAAAAAAAAAAAAATCTCCATTTTAACCCTTTAAATCCCAATTTTAACCCTTTAAATCCCCCCAAATCTCCTTTTAAATCCCCCCCAAAAAAAATCTCCATTTTAACCCTTTAAACCCAATTTTAACCCCTTAAACCCCATTTTAACCCCTCAAATCCCCTTTAAATCCCCCCAAATCTCCATTTTAACCCCTTAAACCCCATTTTAACCCTTTAAACCCCATTTCCATCACTCAAACCCCCATTTTAGCCCCAAATTTTCATTTTTTCACCCCTAAACTCTGGGTTTTTTTCCCTCTAGGTTCTCTTTGTTTCTTCCCAAATTTTTTAACCCTTTAAACCCCAATTTTTTCCTCCCCAAACCCCCATTTTTCCCTCCAAAATCCTCATTTTTTACCCTAAAAATCTCATTTTTTCGCCCCCAATTCTCATTTTTTCACTTCAAAACTCCCCGTTTTTTTCCCTAATTTTCCCAAAATTCTGTTTTTCCTCCCCAGACGCTGGGGGCCGCCCTGGGGGTGTCCCTGGCCCCACACCTGGTGCTGTTCTTCGTCCCGGCCGATTCGGGGTCCCCGCGGCGCCGGGGGCTCCTGCGGCTGCTGCTGAGCTTTGCTGCGGGGGGGCTGCTGGGGGACGCCTTCCTGCACCTCATCCCGCACGCCCTGGGTGGGTGACACCGAGGGGACACCTTGGGGACAATTTTGGGGACACTTTGGAGAAGTTTTGGGGTGGTTTTGGGGTGATTTGAGGCAGTTTTGGGGCATTTCGGGGGAAGATCGGGGCAGGTTTTGGGGTGGTTTTGAGGTGGTTTTAGGAGGGTTTGGGGTGGTTTTGGTGCAGTTTTGGGGCACTTTGGGGACAGTGGGACACCTTGGGGACAGTTGGGGACACTTTTGGGACACCTTGGGGACAGTTTTGGGGTGATTTGAGGCGGTTTTGGGGGTGATTTGAGGAGGTTTTGGGGGGTTTGGGGACGCCGGGGGCTCCTGCGGCTGCTGCTGAGCTTCGCCGCGGGGGGGCTGCTGGGGGACGCCTTCCTGCACCTCATCCCGCACGCCCTGGGTGGGTGACACCGAGGGGACACCTTGGGGACAGCTTGGGGACACTTTGGAGAAGTTTTGGGGCGGTTTTGTGGTGATTTGAGGCGGTTTTGGGGCATTTCGGGGGAAGATCGGGGCAGGTTTTGGGGTGGTTTTGAGGTGGTTTTAGGAGGGTTTGGGGTGGTTTTGGTGCGGTTTTGGGGCACTTTGGGGACACTGGGACACCTTGGGGACAGTTGGGAACACCTTGGGGACAGTTTGGATCTTTTTGAGGACAGTTTTGGGGTGATTTGAGGCGGTTTTGGGGGTGATTTGAGGAGGTTTTGGGGGGTTTGGGGACGCCGGGGGCTCCTGCGGCTGCTGCTGAGCTTCGCCGCGGGGGGGCTGCTGGGGGACGCCTTCCTGCACCTCATCCCGCATGCTCTGGGTGGGTGACAACCAGGGGACACCTTGGGGACAATTTTGGGGGGGATTTGGGACAATTTTGGGACAGTTTGGAGAAGTTTTAGGGGGATTTGGGGTGGTTTTGGGGTGGTTTTATGGGGGTTTTAGGGGCTGCTGGGGGACGCCTTCCTGCACCTCATCCCTCATGCTCTGGGTGGGTGACACCGAGGGGACACCTTGGGGACACTTTTGGGGGGCTTTGGGACAATTTTGGGACACTTTGGAGAAGTTTTGGGGCGGTTTTGTGGTGATTTGAGGCGGTTTTGGGGCATTGCGGGGGAAGATCGGGGCAGGTTTTGGGGTGGTTTTGAGGTGGTTTTAGGAGGGTTTGGGGTGGTTTTGGGGCAGTTTTGGGGCACTTTGGGGACACTGGGACACCTTGGGGACAGTTGGGGACACTTTTGGGACACCCTGGGGACAGTTTTGGGGTGGTTTGGGGTGGTTTTGGGATGGTTTAGGGCAGTTTTGGGGTGGTTTTGGGGGTGTTTTAGGAGGGTTTGGGGTGGTTTTAGGGGCTGCTGGGGGACGCCTTCCTGCACCTCATCCCGCTCGCCCTGGGTGGGTGACACCGAGGGGACACCTTGGGGACACCTTGGGGACAGTTTTGGGGGGATTTGGGACAATTTTGGGACAGTTTGGGGGGAGTTTGTGGCAGTTTGGGGGTGATTCTGAGGGGTTTTGGGGTGGTTTTATGGGGCTTTTAGGAGGATTTGGGGTGGTTTTAGGGCGGTTTTGGGGGGTTTAGGGACATTTTGGGGACACTGGGACACCTTGGGGACAATTTTGGGGTGATTTGGGACAATTTTGGGACAGTTTGGAGAAGTTTTGGGACGGTTTTGGGACAGTTTGGGGCGTTTCGGGGGAAGATTGGGGCAGGTTTGGGGTGGATTTAGGGCAGTTTTAGGGGGCTTGGGGACACCTTGGGGATGCTTTGGGGACACTGGGACACCTTGGGGACAGTTGGGGGACACTGGGACACTTTGGGGACATTTTTGGGACAGTTTGGGGTGGTTTTGGGGGGATTTGGGGTGGTTTTGTCACAGTTTGGGGGAAGTTTTGGGGAGGTTTTAGAGGGATTTTGGGATGGTTTTGGTGCAGTTTTGGGGCACTTTGGGGACACTGGGACACCTTGGGGACAGTTGGGGACAATTTTGAGACAATTTGGGACAGTTTTTGGGGTGGTTTGGGGTGGTTTTGGGATGGTTTAGGGCAGTTTTGGGGTGGTTTTGGGGATGTTTTAGGAGGGTTTGTGGTGGTTTTAGGGGCTGCTGGGGGACGCCTTCCTGCACCTCATCCCGCACGCCCTGGGTGGGTGACACCGAGGGGACACCTTGGGGACACCTTGGGGACAGTTTTGGGATGATTTGGGGCAATTTTGGGACAGTTTGGGGGGAGTTTGTGGCAGTTTGGGGGTGATTCTGAGGGGTTTTGGGGTGGTTTTATGGGGCTTTTAGGAGGATTTGGGGTGGCTTTAGGGCGGTTTTAGGAATCTTGGGGACGCTTTGGGGGCATTGGGACACCTTGGGGACAGTTGGGGGACACTGGGACATCTTGGGGACACTTTTGGGGTAATTTGGGACAATTTTGGGACACTTTGGAGAAGTTTTGGGGCGGTTTTGGGGTGATTTGAGGCGGTTTTGGGGCATTTCGGGGGAAGATCGGGGCAGGTTTGGGGTGGTTTTGGGGTGACTTTTAAGGGGGTTGGGGACATTTTGGGGACACTGGGACACCTTGGGGACAGTTGGGGACATCTTGGGGACACTCTGGGGGCACTTGGGGACATTTTTGGGGTGGTTTTGGGGGGATTTGGGGTGGTTTTAGGGAGGTTTTGGGGTGGTTCTAGAGGGGTTTTGGGACGGTTTTGGTGCAGTTTTGGGGCACTTTGGGGACACTGGGACACCTTGGGGACAGTTGGGGACACCTTGGGGACAGTTTGGGGACACTCTGGGGGCACTTGGGGACATTTTTGGGGTGGTTTTGGGGTGATTTGAGGCGATTTTGGGACAGTTTGGGGTGGTTTTTGGGTTGGTTTTGGGGTGGTTTTAGGGGGATTTGCAGTGGTTTTGGTGCAGTTTTGGGGCACTTTGGGGACACTGGGACACCTTGGGGACAGTTGGGGACACCTTGGGGACACTTTGGGTCTGCTTGGGGACAGTTTTGGGGTGATTTGGGACAATTTTGGGACAGTTTGGAGAAGTTTTGGGGTGATTTGAGGTGGTTTTGGGGCAGTTCTGAGGTGTTTTGGGGTTTTGGTTTTAAGGGGACTTTTAGCGGTTTTGGGGACAATTTTGGGACAATTTGGAGGTTTTGGGGGGATTCTGGGGAGGTTTGGGGACATTTTGGGGCCAATTTGTGACACTTTTGGGACCCTTTTGTCCCCACAGCCCCCCATGAGCACCACGAGGGCCACGGCCACTCCCACCATGGACACGGTGAGAGCCTGGGGACACCTTGGGGACACTTGGGGACACTTTGGGGACATTTTGGGACATTTGGGGGTGGTTTGAGGGCGTTTGGGGACACTTTGGGGTCATTTTGGGACATTTTGGGGTGGTTTTAAGGGGCTTGAGTGACACTTTGGGGATACTGTGACACTTTGGGGACAATTTTGGGACCCTTTTGTCCCCACAGAGTACCATGAGGGCCACGGCCACTCCCACCATGGACACGGTGAGAGCCTGGGGACATTTGGGGACATTTTTGGGTCATTTTGGGGTGATTTGGGGACACTTTGGGGGGGTTGGTCACACTTTGGGTTCATTTTGGGACATTTTTGGGTCATTTTGGGACACTTTGGGGTGGTTTTAAATGGGTTTGGTGTTACTTAGGGGACACTGGGACACCTTGGGGACACTTTGGGTGGGGTTTGGGGACACTTTGGGGTCATTTTGGGACAATTTTGGGACCCTTTTGTCTCCACAGAGCACCACGAGGGCCACGGCCACTCCCACCATGGACACGGTGAGAGCCTGGGGACACCTTGGGGACACTTGGGGACATTTTGGGACATTCTGGGGTGGTTTGGGGACACTTTGGGGTCATTTTGGGACACTTTGGGACATTTTGGGACAATTTTGGGACATTTTGGGGGTGGTTTGAGGGGGGTTTAGAGGGCTTGGGGATACTTTATAGCCACTTTGGGACATTTTTGGGTCATTTTGGGACATTTTGGGGTGGTTTTAAATGGGTTTGGTGACACTTAGGGGACACTGGGACACTTTGGGGGTGTTGGGGACACTTTGGGGACAATTTTGGGACCCTTTTGTCCCCACAGGGCACCACGAGGGCCACGGCCACTCCCACCATGGACACGGTGAGACCTTGGGGACATTTTGGGGACATTTTGGGGTGGTTTTAAGTGGGTTTTGTGACACCTTGAGGACACTGGGACAACTTGGGGACATTTTTGGGTCATTTTTGTGACATTTTGGGCTGGTTTGAGGGGGGTTTAGGGGCCTTGGAGACACTGGAACACCTTGGGGACATTTTTGGGTCATTTCTGGGACACTTTGGGGACATTTTGGGTTCATTTTGGGACACTTTTGGGTCGTTTTGGGACATTTTGGGGTGGTTTGGGGACACTTTGGGGGGGTTGGGCACACTTTGGGTTCATTTTGGGACATTTTGGGACATTTTGGGGTGGTTTTTAATTGGTTTGGTGTCACTTAGGGGACACTGGGACACCTTGGGGACACTTTGGAGGGGTTTGGGACAATTTGGGGGCAATTTTGGGACCCTTTTGTCCCCACAGAGCACCACGAGGGCCACGGCCACTCCCACCATGGACACGGTGAGACCTTGGGGACATTTTGGGGACATTTTGGGACATTTTGGGGTGGTCTGGGGACACTTTGGGGGGGTTGGGCACACTTTGCTGCCATTTTGGGCCATTTTTATCCATTTTGGAGCCATTTTTTACCTTTTTTTTTGCCATTTTTGTCCGTTTTGGTGCCATTTTGGGCCACTTTGGAGCCGTTTTGGGTTGGTCAATTTGTTGTCATTTTTGTCCATTTTGGAGCCATTCTGGGCCAATTTGGGGCCATTTTGGGCCATTTTTATCCATTTAGGAGCCATTTTTGACCATTTTTTGCCATTTTAGAACCAGTTTTTGCTATTTTGGGTCCATTTTTTGATATTTTGGTTCAATTTTGAGCCTTTTTTGTCCATTTAGTGCCAATTTGAGAAACAATTGGTGCCACTTTGGGCCCATTTTGGTGCCATTTTTCACCGATTTTTCACCTTTTTGTTTCCAATTTTTTTGCCACTTTCCACCAATTTTTCACTGGTTTTCACCATTTTTCCCCATTTTGTGTCAATTTTCCCGTTTTTCGCGGCAGGGCCGGCGCTGTCGGTGGGGCTGTGGGTGCTGGCCGGGATCGTCACCTTCCTGGGGGTGGAGCTGGCGGTGCGGCACTGCGGGGGACACGGCCACACACACGGTGATTCGGGGTGAAAAACGGCGATTTTGGGCAAAAACAGGGGAAAATTGGGGGAAAAAATTGGGATTTTGGGGAAAAATGAGGGAAAATGTGGGGGGGAAATGGAGATTTAGGGGGGGAATGGGAAAACATGGGGATTTTGGGGGGAATATTGGGGATTATGGGGGAAAATGGGGGTTTTTGGGGGAAAATGAGGGGTTTGGGAAGGAAATGAGGATTTGGGGGAAAAACGGGAATTTAGGGGAAATTTAGGAGAAAAAAATTGGGGATTTTGGGAAATAAAAGGGAGAAATGGAGGTTTTGGGGAAAATTGGGGTTTTGAGGAGATTTAGAGAGGAAATTTGGGGAAATAAAGTTGGGGATTTGGGAGAAAAATGGGGATTTAAGGGAAAAATGGGGGGAAATGGGGATTTTGGAGGAAAAAATGGAGAGTTGGGGGGGGTGGGGAATTTGGGGGCAAAAGTAAACATTTGCCCAGAAAATAGAGATTTTGGGGGGAAAATGGGCATTTTGGAGGAAAAATGGGGATTTGGGGGAAAAGGGAATTGTGTTGGGGGAAATGGGGGTTTTGGGGGGGAATGGGGAAAAAAATGGGGAATTTTGGAGGAAAAATAGGAATTTAGGGGGAATTTTTGGGGAGAACATGGGGATTTTGGGGGTAAAAATGGAAAAAAGAGGGTTTGGAGGAAGAAAATGGGGATTTTGGGAGAAAACAGGAATTTAGAGGAAATTCGGGGGGAGAAACTGAAGTGTTTGGGAAAAAACGGGGAAATTGAGGGGTTGGGGGGGGAAATGGGGGTTTTGCGGGGGGCAAATGGGGATTTTGGGCAAAAATGGGGAAAAAGGGGGATTTAGGAGAGTAAAAATGGGAATTTTGGGAGGAATTTTGGGGAAAAAAAAAGGGGATTTTGGGAAAAAATTTGAAAAAATTGGGATTTTGGGGGTAAAATTGGGATTTTGGGGAAAATTTTGGGGAAAAATGGGGATTTTGGGGAAAAATGGGGAAAAATAGGGAATTTTGGAGGAAAAAGTGGGAATTTGGGGGGGAAGTTGGGATTTTGGGGGGAAAAATGGAGATTTTTGGGGGAAAAAATTAGGGATTTTGGGCAAAAATGGAAAAAAGGGGGTTTGGGGGACAAAAATGAGGATTTTGGTATTTTTGGGTGAATTTTGGTATTTTTGGGGAGGATTTTGGGATGAATTTCAGGTGAGTTTTGGAGTGGATTTGGGGTGAATTTTGATATTTTTTTGGATGAATTTTAGGTGTATTTTGGTATTCTTGGGACGGATTTTGGTATTTTTGGGATGGATTTGGGGTAAACTTTGTGTTTTTTGTGACAAGTTTTTTGTGCGTTTTGCTGGTTTTGCTCAAATTTTGTTTTTTAGGGGTTAACTTTGATTTTTTTTTTGGGTTAAATTTTGTCGTTTTTGGCTCCGGGCAGGCCCCAAGGCCAAGCACAGCTCCAGCGAGGACGAGGCCGACGGTGACGCCAGGGGGACCAAGGGCACCAAGGGGACCAAAGCCACCAAGGCCACCAAGGCCACCAAGGGCACCAAGGGCCAGCACAGGAAGGGCCCCAACGGGGAGAGGGCAGGTCAGGGGACATTTGGGGACATTTGGGGACATTGAGGGATTGGGGACACTTGAGGGATTTAGGGACATTTGGGGACGTTGGGGACTTTGGGGACATTGAGCAGGTTTGGGGACTTTGGGGGGATTTGGGGGATTGGGGACATTTGGGGGGATTTGGGGCATTTGGGGACTTTGGGAGATTTGGGGATTTTGGGGGAATTTGGGGTCTTTTGGGACATTTAAGGGATTTTGGGACATTTGGGGATTTGGGAACATTAGGGGAATTTGGGGACATTTGGGGACATTGAGGGCATTTGGGGGGATTGGGGACATTGAGGGATTGGGGACATTGGGGACACTTGAGGGATTTGGGGACATTGGGGACATTTGGGGACGTTGGGGACTTTGGGGACATTGAGCAGGTTTGGGGACTTTGGGGGGATTTGGGGGATTGGGGACATTTGGGGACATTTGGGGGATTTGGGACATTTGGGGACTTTGGGAGATTTGGGAACTTTAGGGGAATTTGGGGACATTGGGGACACTTGAGGAATTTGGGGACATTGAGGGAATTTGGGGACATTTTGGGGACATTGGGGAGATTGGGGACATTGAGGGGATTTGGGGACATTTTGGGGGGATTTGGGACATTGAGGGCATTGGGGACATTGAAGGCATTGGGGACATTTGGGAATTTGGGGACTTTTTGATGACATTGGGGGCATTGGGGACTTTGAGGGGGTTTGGGGAGTTGGGGACATTGAGGGGATTTGGGGACATTTTGGGGATTTGGGAACTTTAGGGGAATTTGGGGACATTTTGGGGACATTGGGAGGATTTGGGATATTTGGGGACTTTGGGGACATTGAGGGGACTGGGGACTTTAGGGGGATTGGGAGATTTGGGGACTTTGGGGACATTTTGGGGGGTTTGGGGACTTTAGGGGAATTTGGGGACATTTTGGGGACATTGGGGACATTGAGGGGATTGGGGACATTTGGGGACTTTAGGGACTTTGGGGACATTGAGGGGATTTGGGACATTTGGGGACATTTTGGGGACTTTAGGGGGATTGGGGACATTTGGGGACATTGAGGGGATTTGGGGGGATTGAGGACATTAGGGGATTTGGGGACATTTTGGGGATTTGGGGACATTTTGGGGATTTGGGGACATTTTGGGGACATTGGGGACATTTTGGGGGGATTTGGGGACATTTGGGGACTTTGCAAGATTTGGGGACTTTAGGGACATTGGGGACATTGAGGGGGTTGGGGACATTGGGGGGATTTGGGGACTTTAGGGGAATTTGGGGACATTTTGGGGACATTGGGGACATTGAGGGCATTGGGGACATTTGGGAATTTGGGGACATTTTGGGGACATTGGGGACACTTGAGGGATTTGGGGACATTGAGGGGATTGGGGACATTTGGGGATTTGGGGACATTTTGGGGGGATTTGGGGACATTGAGGGCATTTGGGGACATTTCGGGACATTGAGGGAATTTGGGGACATTTTGGGGACATTGGGGAGATTGGGGACATTGAGGGGATTTGGGGACATTTTGGGGGGATTTGGGACATTGAGGGCATTGGGGACATTGAAGGCATTGGGGACATTTGGGAATTTGGGGACATTTTGGGGACATTGAGGGGGTTTGGGGACATTGAGGGGATTGGGGGATTTGGGGACTTTGGGGACACTTGAGGGGATTTGGGGACATTTGGGGGTTTTCAGGGATTTGGGGACATTGAGGGCATTTAGGGACATTGGGGACATTGAGGGAATTGGGGACATTTGGGGACATTAAGGGGATTTGGGGACTTTGAGAGGATTTGGGACATTTGGGGGGATTGGGGACATTGAGGGGATTTGGGGACATTTACGAGATTTGGGGACTTTTTGATGACATTGGGTGCATTGGGGACATTGAGGGGATTTGAGGGAATTGAGGGGATTTGGGGACATTTTGGGGATTTGGGGACATTTTGGGACATTTGGGGACATTGAGGGGATTTGGGACATTTGGGAATTTGGGGACATTTTGGGGACATTTGGGGGATTGGGGACGTTGAGGGGGTTTGGGGACATTGAGGGCATTTGGGGAATTGGGGACATTAAGGGGATTTGGGGACATTTTGGGGACTTTGGGGACATTGAGGGGATTGGGGACATTTTGGGGACATTGGGAGGATTTGGGATATTTGGGGACTTTGGGGACATTGAGGGGATTGGGGACATTGGGGTCATTTTGGGGCTGATTTTGGGGATAATTTGGGGCTGATTTTGAGGTGAGTTTGGGCTAATTTTGGGATCATTTTGGGGCTGATTTTTGAGGTAACTTTGGGGTATTTTGCAGGTGTTTTAGAGGTGATTTTGGGGTTGATTTTGGGGCTGATTTGGTGGTAACTTTACGATGTTTTAGAGGTGACTTTGGGCTGATTTTGAGAACGATTTCAGGGATAATTTCAGGATCATTTTGGGCTAATTTTGGTCTCTCTTGCCACAGCCATGGCAGCCTCTGGCTACCTGAACCTGGCGGCCGACGCCGCCCACAACTTCACGGACGGGCTGGCGCTGGGGGCGGCGTTCTGGGGCGGCTCCGCCCGGGGGACGCTGACGGCGCTGTCGGTGCTGCTGCACGAGCTGCCCCACGAGCTGGGGGACATGGCCATGCTGCTCAGGGCCGGCTGCTCCAAGACACAGGTGGGAGGAAAAAAATTGGGGGAAAAAAATTGGGGAAAAATCGGGAAAAAATTGGGGGAAAATCGGGAAAAAATTGGGATGTTGGAGGACCAACCATAGAGTTGGGAGGTGAGAGGGCCAGAGCGCCCCCTAATGGCGGGCGGTGCGACTGCCAACTCTGTGGTCACTTCCGGTGCCGCCATTTTGTGAGGGTGGAAGAAGCCTGTGAGGGTGAGGCCCCGCCCCTTCCCAGTCCCTCCCAGTTCATCCCAGTTCCCCCTTCTCTCACATTATCTCCCTCCCAGTCCCTGCAGGTGGAATTCAGGGGAAAAAAGGGAAAAATCGGGGGGAAAAAGGGGAAAAATCCAGGAAAAAAAAGGGGGTAGAAGGAGGAGGACCAACCATAGAGGGGGGAGGTGGGTGGGCTAGAGCGCCCCCTAATGGCAGGCAGTGTGGCCGCCAACTCTATGGTCACTTCCGGTGCCGCCATTTTGTGAGGGTGGAAGAAGCCTGTGAGGGTGAGGCCCCGCCCCTTCCCAGTCCCTCCCAGTTTGTTCCTGTTCCAGTCCCTTTGTGCATGGATTTGGACGTTTGAGGTGGGAAAAAGGGGAAAATTGGGAAAAAAAGAAAAATTTGGGGAAAAAATGCGATGTCGGAGGACCAACCATAGAGTTGGGAGGTGGGAGGGTCAGAGCGCCCCCTAGTGGCGGGCGGGCGTGGCCGCCAACTCCGTGGTCACTTCCAGTGCCGCCATTTTGTGAGGGCAGAAAAAGCTGTGAGGGTGAGGACCCGCCCCTTCCCAGTCCCTCCCAGTCCCTCCCAGTTCATCCCAGTTGCCTCTTTTACATTATCTCACTCCCAGTCCCTGCATGTGCAATTCAGGGGAAAAAACCGAAAAATCAGGGAAAATCACAAAAAAAAAGGGGGTAAAAGGAGGATGACCAACCATAGAGTTGGGTGGGCTAGAGCGCTCCCTAGTGGCGGCCGCTTCACCCACTCTGTGGTCATTTCCGGTGCCGCCATTTTGTGAGGGTGGAAAAAGCCATGAGGGTGAGGCCCTGCCCTTCCCAGTCCATCCCAATTCATCCCAGTTCCCTCTTCACCCCCATTATCTCACTCCCAGTCCCTCTGCATGTGGAATTTAGGGGAAAAAAGGGGAATAAAAGGGTTTAGGGTTGGAAAAAAAAAGGAAAAAAAGGGGTAAAAGGAGGAGGACTAACCATAGAGTTGGGTGGGCTAGAGTGCCCTCTAGTGGCGACCGCTTCACCCACTCTATGGTCATTTCCCGTGCCGCCATTATGTGAGGGCAAAAAGAGCCCTGTGAGGGTGAGGCCCTGCCCCTTCCCAGTTAATCCCAGTTCCTACCAGTTCATCCCAGTTCCCTTTTTACCCATATTACTCCATTCCCAGTCCTTCTGCACGTGAAATTTGGGGGAAAAAAGAGGATAAAAGTGTTTAGGGTGGGAAAAAAAGGGAAAAATCTGGGGAAAAAGGGAGTAAGGGGAGGAGGACCAACCATAGAGTTGGGAGTGCCAGAGCGCCCCCTAGTGGTGGGCAGTGTAGCCGCCGCCTCTATGGTCACTTCCAGTGCCACCATTTTGTGAGGGTGGAAAAAGCCGTGTGGATGAGGCCCTGCCCTTCCCAGTCCCTCCCAGTTCATCCCAGTTCCCTCTTCACCCACATTATCTCCCTCCCAGTCCCTCTGCATGTGGAATTCAGGGGAAAAAAGGGGAATAAAAGGATTTAGGGTGGGAAAAAAAAGGGAAAAAAAGGGGTAAAAGGAGGAGGACCAACCATAGAGTTGGGTGGGCTAGAGTGCCCTCTAGTGGCGGCCGCTTCACCTACTCTATGGTCATTTCCCGTGCCGCCATTTTGTGAGGGCAAAAAGAGCCCTGTGAGGGTGAGGCCCTGCCCCTTCCCACTTCATCCCAGTTCACCCCAGTTCTCTCTTCACCCCCATTATCTCCCTTCCAGTCCCTCTGCATGTGGAATTTAGGGGAAAAAAGGGGAATAAAAGGGTTTAGGGTGGGGAAAAAAAAGGGTTAAAAGGAGGAGGACCAACCATAGAGTTGGGTGGGCTAGAGCACCCCCTAGTGGCGGCAGCTTCACCCACTCTATGGTCATTTCCTGTGCCGCCATTTTGTGAGGGCAAAAAGGGCCCTGTGAGGGTGAGGCCCCGCCCCCTCCCAGTTCATCCCAATTCCTACCAGTTCATCCCAGTTCCCTTTTTACCCATATTACTCCATTCCCAATCCTTCTGCACGTGAAATTTGGGGGGAAAAAAGAGGATAAAAGTGTTTAGGGTGGGAAAAAAGGGAAAAATCTGGGGAAAAAAGGGGGTAAAAGGAGGAGGACCAACCATAGAGCTGGGAGTGCCAGAGCGTCCCCTAGCGGTGGGCGGTGTAGCCGCCGCCTCTATGGTCACTTCCGGTGCCGCCATTTTGTGAGGGCAGAAAAAGCTGTGAGGGTGAGGCCCCGCCCCTTCCCACTTCATCCCAGTTCACCCCAGTTCCCTCTTCACCTACATTATCTCCCTCCCAGTCCCTGCATGTGGAATTTGGAGAAAAAAAGAGGGATAAAAGTGTTTAGAGTGGGAAAAAAAAGGGAAAAAAAGGGGTAAAAGGAGGAGGACCAACCATAGAGTAGGGTGGGCTAGAGTGCCCTCTAGTGGCGGGTGCTTCACCCACTCTATGGTCGCTTCTGGTGCCGCCATTTTGTGAAGGCAGAAAAGGCCCTGTGAGAGTGAGGCCTCACCCCTTCCCAGTCCCTCCCAGTTCCTACCAGTTCATCCCAGTTCCCTTTTTACCCATATTACTCCATTCCCAGTCCTTCTGCACGTGAAATTTGGGGGGAAAAAGGGGATAAAAGTGTTTAGGGTGGGAAAAAAAGGGAAAAATCTGGGGAAAAAAGGGGGTAAAAGGAGGAGGACCGACCATAGAGTTGAGCATGCCAGAGCATCCCCTTGAGGCGGGCGCTTCATACACCCACTCTGTGGTCACTTCCAGTGCCGCCATTTTGTGAGGGCAGAAAGAGCTGCTTGGTTTAGGCCCCGCCCCTTCCCAGTTCATCCCAGTCCATCCCAGTCCATCCCAGTTCATCCCAGTAACCCCAGTATCCCTTCCAGGCCATGCTCCTGCAGCTCCTGACCGCCTTGGCCGCCCTGGCAGGCGCCGCCTGCTCGTTGCTGGCCGAGGGTTCCGGCACCGGCGCCATTTCAGGGATCCTCCCCTTCACGGCCGGCGGCTTCATCTACCTGGGCACGGTGTCGGTGCTGCCCGAAATCCTGAGGGACTCCGGGCCCGGCCAGGCCCTGCTGCAGCTGCTGGCGCTGCTGGCCGGCGTGGCCATGATGCTGCTCATCGCCTACTACGAGTAGGAATTCCCAAAATTCCCCAAAAAACCCAAAAACCCCCAAATTTTGATTGGCTCCCCCCACCCTTTTGCGAAATGGGAGGTGCCCGTTGGTAAATTTATCCCATTCTGGGACCAAATCGAGAGAAAAATGAGAGATTTGGGGTTCAAAGCGTGAAAAAAAATGAGGGATGTGGGGTTGAAAGCGTGGAAAAATGGGAGATTTGGGGTTTAGAAGGGGAATTTTGGGGGGATTTTTGGGAATTTGGAGGGATGGGGGTGGGAGGGTTTTTTTATCACTAATGATGGAGTTGTGGCGAATCATGATGGATTAAAATGTGAGGATGACGACGAGATGAGTGCGTGGAATAAATTTGGGGATGAAAAATTGGGATTTGGGGAAAAAAACGGGGAAAAATGGTGAAAAACGGGAAAAAATCCGAGGAAAATGAGATGCTGGAGGACCGACCATAGAGTGTGGAGGACAGAGCGGCGCCGGGAGGGGCTCCTGCTCTCTGTGATCACTTCCGGTGCCGCCATGTTGGGGAGGTCAAACGGACCTTCCTTAAGGGGGGGGGGTGGCGACATTTTGGGGACAATTTTGGGGATTTTGGGACATTTGTGACATTTTGGGGACCCAAACCCCTTCCCCGACTCTCCCTCCATCAATCCCAAATTTTTTTTTTTGCCAGAAAATTCCAAAGGGGGGGGAGGGGCCGATCCCAAATCCCCTCCCCACCCCCCTTTATTTGGGGACAGGAGGGGACGCGGAATTTGGGGGGGGAAATGGGAATTGGGGGAAAATGGGAATTTTTGGGAATTTTAAGGGAATTTTTGGGACTTTAAAGGAAATTTTTGGGATATTTTTTGGATTTTAAAGGGGTCGGTTTATGGGATTTTGGGTTGGACCTTGGGGCTGTGTTTTGGGGTCATTTTGTGGGATTTGGGGCTGGGTTTTGGGGTAATTTTGTGGGATTTTGGGGCTGGATTTTGGGGTCATTTTGTGGGATTTGGGGCTGAGTTTGGGTCTGAAATTTGGGGTAATTTCAGCGGTTTTTGGGGTAATTTTGTGGGAATTGGGGCTGGATTTTGGGGTAATTTCATGGGATTTTGGGGCTGGATTGTGGGGTCATTTTGTGGGATTTCAGGCTGGATTTTGGGGTAATTTAATGGGATTTTGGGCTAGATTTGGGGCTGGATTTTGGGGTAATTCCATAGGATTTAGGGTTGGATTTCAGGAGAGATTTTGGGGTCATTTAGTAGGATTTTGGGGCTGTGTTTTGGGGTCAATACATGGGATTTCAGGCAGGATTTGGGGCTGGATTTTGGGGTCATTTTGTGGGATTTTGGGGCTGGGTTTTGGGGTCAATACATGGGATTTCAGGCAGGATTTGGGGCTGGATTTTGGGGTAATTTCATGGGATTTTGGGCTGGATTTGGGTCTGAAATTTGGGGTAATTTCAGTGGATTTTGGGGCTGGATTTTGGGGTAATTTTGTGGGATTTGGGGCTGGATTTTAGAGTAATTTCATGGGATTTTGGGGCTGGATTTTGGGGTAATTTCATGGGATTTTGGGGCTGGATTTGGGGTCTTTTCATGGGATTTTGGGACTGGATTTTGGGGTCATTTTATGGGATTTCAGGCTGGAATTGGGGCAGGATTTTGGGGTCATTTAATGGGATTTCAGGCTGGATTTGGAGCAGGATTTGGGGCAGGATTTTGGGGTCATTTAATGGAATTTTGGGGCTGGATTTTGGGACAAATTTCAAGACACTTCTGCAGAATCTCAGGATAGATTTTGGGGCAATTCCAAGGGATTTGGGGCTGGATTTTGGGGTTAATTCCACGGGATTTTGGGGTAATTCCACGGGATTTCAGGGAAGATTTTGGGGCAATTCCACGAGATTTCAGGGAAGATTTTGGGGGTAATTCCACGGGGTTTTGGGGTGTTTTTTTGGGATTTTGGGTTTCTCAGAGCACGCCGCGCTCGGGGCATGAGAGTCTGGGGCAAATCCAGCAGATTTTGGGGCAATTCCTGGGGGATTTGGGGCTGCATTTTGGGGTCATTTTATGGGATTTCAGGCTGGATTTTGAGGCTGGATTTTGGCGTAATTTCATGGGATTTTGGGAGTGGATTTTGGGGTCATTTAATGGGATTTCAGGCTGGATTTGGAGCAGGATTTGGGGCTGGATTTTGGGGCAATTTAATGGAATTTTGGTGTTGGATTTTGGGACAAATTTCAAGACACTTCTGCAGAATCTCAGGATAGATTTTGGGGCAATTCCAAGGGATTTGGGGCTGGATTTTGGGGTTGCATTTCAGCTGATTTTGGGGGTAATTCCACGGGATTTTGGGGTAATTTGACAGGATTTCAGGAAAGATTTTGGGGCAATTCCTGGGGGATTTCAGGCTGGATTTTGGGGTCATTTTGTGGGATTTTGGGACTGGATTTTGGGGTCATTTTTAGGGATTTCAGGCTGGATTTTGGGGTCATTTCATGGGATTTGGGGCTGGATTTTGGGGTGATTTTATGGGATTTCAGGCTGGAATTGGGGCAGGATTTTGGGGTCTTTTCATGGAATTTTGGGACAAATTTCAAGACACTTCTACAGAATCTCAGGATAGATTTTGGGGCAATTCCAAGGGATTTGGGGCTGGATTTTGGGGTTGCATTTCAGCTGATTTTGGGGCTAATTCCACGGGATTTTGGGGTAATTCCATGGGATTTCAGGGAAGATTTTGGGGCAATTCCTGGGGGATTTCAGGCTGGATTTTGGGGTCATTTTGTGGGATTTTGGGACTGGATTTTGGGGTCATTTTTAGGGATTTCAGGACAGATTTTGGGGTCATTTCATGGGATTTTGGGGCTGGATTTTGGGGTCATTTTATGGGATTTCAGGCTGGATTTCAGGACAGATTTTGGGGTCATTTCAGGCTGAAATTTGAGACAGATTTCAGAACAATTCTGCAGAATCTCAGGATACATTTTGGGGCAATTCCAAGGGATTTGGGGATGGATTTTGGGGTTGCATTTCAGCGGATTTTGGGGTTAATTCCACGGGATTTTGGGGTAATTCCATGGGATTTCAGGGAAGATTTTGGGGCAATTCCTGGGGGATTTCAGGCTGGATTTTGGGGTCATTTTTAGGGATTTCAGGATGGATTTCAGGACAAATTTTTGGGTCATTTCATGGTATTTGGGGCTGGATTTTGGGGTGATTTTATGGGATTTCAGGCTGGATTTGGGGCTGGATTTTGGGGCCATTTCGTGGAATTTTGGGGCTGGATTTTGGGACAAATTTCAAGACACTTCTGCAGAATCTCAGGATAGATTTTGGGGCAATTCCAAGGGATTTGGGGCTGGATTTTGGGGTCATTTTTAGGGATTTCAGCCTGGATTTCAGAACAGATTTTGGGGTAATTTCATGGGATTTTGGGGCTGGATTTTGGGGTCATTTTGTGGCATTTCAGGCTGGATTTTAGGGCAGATTTTGGGGTCATTCTGCAGGATTTGGGGCTGGATTTTGGGGTGATTTTATGGGATTTCAGGCTGGATTTGGGGCAGGATTTTGGGGTCATTTAATGGCGTTTGGGGCTGGATTTTGGGGTCATTTCATGGAATTTTGGGGCTGGATTTTGAGACAGATTTCAGAACAATTCTGCAGAATCTCAGGATAGATTTTGGGGCAATTCCAAGGGATTTGGGGCTGGATTTTGGGGTTGCATTTCAGCTGATTTTGGGATTAATTCCACGGGATTTTGGGGTAATTTGACAGGATTTCAGGGAAGATTTTGGGGCAATCCCACGGGGTTTTTGGGTGTTTTTTGGGGATTTGGGGTTTCTCAGAGCACGCCGCGCTCGGGGGCGGGCGCGGCCGAGCTTCATGCCGCGGATGATGAGGGCGGTGCCGGCGGCGATGCCCACGATGCCCACGGCCAGGCCCAGGGCGCAGATCGCCGTCTCCGTGGCCTCGGACTTGGGCGCCTGGATTTGGGGTTCTGCAAAAATCCAAAATGCCCAAAACTTAGGGGATCCTGAATTTTTTTCTTTTTGTCTTTGTCGGCATCACAAAGTTCCCAAATTCTTCCTTTAAATCTCGCCATTTCCACCCCAAATCCCAATTATCCCAAATCCCAATTTTCCCAAATCCTAATTATTCCAAATCCCAGTTATCCCAAAGCCCAGTTTTCCCAAATCCAAATTTTCCCAAATCCCAATTTTCCCAAACCCAAATTATCCCACATCCTGCAATTTCCACCCCAAATCTCAATTTTCCCACATCCAAATTATCCCAAATCCAAATTATTCCAAATCCTGGAATTTCCACCCCAAATCCCAGTTTTCCCACATCCCAATTTTCCGAAATCCAAATTTCCCCCAAAATCCTGGAATTTCCACACCAAATCTCAATTTTCCAAAATCCCAATTATCCCAAATCCCAATTATCCCACACCCAAATTATCCCAAATCCCAATGATTCCAAATCCAAATTATCCCAAATCCAAATTATCCCAAATCCCAATGATTCCAAATCCAAATTATCCCAAATCCAAATTATCTCAAGTCCAAATTATCCTAAATCCCAATTATCCCAAATCCCAATTATTCCAAATCTTAATTATCCCAAATCCCAATTATTCCAAATCCAAATTATCCCATATCCCAAATTATCCCAAAGCCAATTTTGCCAAAACCCAATCTCCCCAGGTCGAAATTATCCAAATTCAAATTTTCCCAAATCTCAGTTTTCCCAAATCCCAATTATCCCTAATCCAAATTATCCCAAATTCCAATTTTGCCAAAACCCGATCTTCCCAAATCCAAATTATCCCAAATAGAAATTTTTCCAAATCCCAATTATTCCAAATCCTAATTTTCCCAAATTCACATTTTCCCAAATCTCAGTTTTCCCAAATCCCAATTATCCCAGATCCCAATTATCACAAATCCTAATTTTCCCAAATCCCAATTTTCCCAAATCCCAATTATCCCACACCCAAATTACCCCAAATACAAATTATTCCAAAGCCCAATTTTGCCAAAACCCGATCTTCCCAAGTCCAAATTATCCGAAATTCAATTTTTTCCAAATCCAAATTATCCCAAATCCAAATTATTTGAAGTCCAAATTATCCCAAATCCCAATTATCCCAAATCCCAATTTTCTCAAATCCCAATTATCCCAAATCACAGTTTTCCAAATCCAAATTATCCCAAATCCAAATTATCCCAAATCCAAATTATCCCAAATCCCAATTATCCCACACACAAATTATCCCAAATCCCAATTTTGCCAAAACCCAATCTTCCCAATTCCAAATTATCCCAAATTTGAATTTTCCCAAATCCTAATTATCCCACACCCAAATTTTCCCAAACCCAAATTATCCCAAAACCCAATTTTGACAAAACCCGATCTTCCCAATTCCAAATTAGCCGAAATTCAAATTTTTCCAAATCCAAATTATCCCAAATCCCAATTATCTCAAATCCCAATTATCTCAAATCCCAATTATTCCAAATCTTAATTATACCGAATCCCAATTTCCCAAATCCAATTATCCCAAATCCCAATTATCCCAAATCCCAATTTTCCAAATCCAAATTATCCCATATCCAAATTATCCCAAATCCAAATTATCCCAAATCCAAATTATCCCAAATCTCAATTATCCCACACCCAAATTACCCCAAATCCAAATTATCCCAAATCCCAATGATTCCAAATCCAAATTATCCCAAATCCAAATTATCTCAAGTCCAAATTATCCCAAATCCCAATTATCCCAAATCCCAATTATTCCAAATCTTAATTATCCCATATCCCAAATTATCCCAAAGCCAATTTTGCCAAAACCCAATCTCCCCAGGTCGAAATTATCCAAATTCAAATTTTCCCAAATCTCAGTTTTCCCAAATCCCAATTATCCCAAATCCCAATTATCCCTAATCCAAATTATCCCAAATTCCAATTTTGCCAAAACCCGATCTTCCCAAATCCAAATTATCCCAAATAGAAATTTTTCCAAATCCCAATTATTCCAAATCCTAATTTTCCCAAATTCAAATTTTCCCAAATCTCAGTTTTCCCAAATCCCAATTATCCCAGATCCCAATTATCACAAATCCTAATTTTCCCAAATCCCAATTTTCCCATATCCCAATTATCCCACACCCAAATTATCCCTAAATCCAAATTATCCCAAAACCCAATTTTGCCAAAACCCGATCTTCCCAATTCCAAATTAGCCAAAATTCAAATTTTTCCAAATCCAAATTATCCCAAATTACAATTTTCCCAAATCTCAATTATTCCAAATCCCAATTATCCCATATCCAAATTATCCCAAATCCCAATTTTCCAAATCCCAATTATCCCAAATCCCAATTTTCCCAAACCCAAATTATCCCACATCCTGCAATTTCCACCCCAAATCTCAATTTTCCCAAATCCCAATTATCCCAAATTCAAATTTTCCCAAAAACCCCATAGTTTTTCCCAAAAAAATCCCATTTTTCCCCCCAAAAAATCCCATTTTTTCCCCCCCAAAAATCCAAATTTTCCCAAAAATCCCATTTTTTCCCCCAAAATCCCCCGAATCTCACCCCAGTGCGTCTTGCTGGGCGCCACCAGCCCCTCGTGCTCCACCTTGCAGTCGTAGTAACCCCAAATCCCAATATTCCCATTTTCCCAAAACCCAAAACCCCAAAAAAATCCCATTTTTTCCCCAAAAAATCCCATTTTTTTCCCAAAAAAACATATTTTTTCCCCCAAAAAACCCCAAAACCCCCAAACCTCACCCCAGTGCGTCTTTCTGGGCGCCACCAGCCCCTCGTGCTCCACCAAATAATAATAACACCAAATAATAATAACCCCAAAACCCCCATAATTTTTTCCCAAAAAAATCCCATTTTTTCCCAAAAATGCCTTTTTTTCCCAAAAAATCCCCAAAAATTCCAAAAACCCCAAATCTCACCCCAATGCATCTTGGTGAGTTCCACCAACCCCTCATGCTCCACCTTGCACTCCTAATATCTTCAACTTCCCACACCCGAAAAATCCCAATTTTTCCCAAAAACCCCATCGTTTTTTTCCCAAAATTCCAATTTTTCCCCCAAAAATTCCAAAATTTTTTCCCCAAATCCGCCGAATCTCACCCCAGTGCGTCTTGCTGGGCGCCGCCAGCCCCTCGTGCTCCACCTTGCAGTCGTAGTAACCCCAAATCCCAATTCTCCCAAAGCCCAAAACCCCCAAAACCCCATTTTCCCCCCAAAATCCAATTTTTCCCCCAAACTCTATATTTTTCTCTTAAAACCCCAGAAATCCAAATTTTTTTCCCAAAACCCCAAATCTCACCCCAATGAGTTTTTCCAGGCTTCATGCTCCGCCTTGCACTTCTGATAACCCCCAAATCCCAATTTTTAAAAAATCACATTTTTCCCCAAAACCCCCATAATTTTTTTCCCAAAATTCCCAAATTTTTTTCCCAAAAACCCCGAATCTCACCCCAATGCATCTTTCCACTCCTTCAAGCTCCACCTCACATTTCTAATAACCCCAAATCCCCATTTTCCGAAACCAAAATACCACAAAAAATCCCATTTTTTCCCAAAAAAAATCCCATTTTTTCCCCAAAACCCCAAAAATTTCCCAGATTTTTTTCCCAAAATCCCCGAATCTCACCCCAGTGCGTCTTGCTGGGCGCCGCCAGCCCCTCGTGCTCCACCTTGCAGTCATCATAACCCCAAATCCCAATTTTCCCATATCCCAAAAACCGCCAAAACCCCAAATCCCCAAAAAACAATTTTTCCCAAAAACCCTATAATTATTTTTTACCAAAAACCACAAATCTCACCCCAATGTGTCTTGCTGGGTTCCACCAACCCCTCATGCTCTACCTTGCAGTCCTAATAACCCCAAATCCCCATTTTCGAAACATAAAACCCCATAATTTTTCCCAAAAAAAATCCCATTTTTTCTCAAAAAATCCCATTTTTCCCCCCAAAAAATCCCATTTTTTCTCAAAAAATCCCATTTTTCCCCCAAAAAATCCCAATTTTTTTTCCCGAATCTCACCCCAGTGCGTCTTGCTGGGCGCCGCCAGCCCCTCGTGCTCCACCTTGCAGTCGTAGTAACCCCAAATCCCCAACTTCTCACACCCTAAAAACCTCATTTTTTCCCGAAAATATCCATTTTTTCCCCAAAAATTCCTTATTTTTACCCCCAAAAATTCCCATTTTTTTCCCCAAAAATTCTCATTTTATTTTCCCAAAAAAACCAAATCTCACCCCAATGCATCTTTCCACTCCTTCAAGCTCCACCTCACAGTCCTTATAACCCGAAATCTCCATTCCACCAAACCCCAAAAACCTCATAATTTTTCCCCAAAAAAATCCCATTTTTTTCCCAAAAACCCATAATTTTTTTTCCAAAAACCCCAAAATCACCAAGTCTCACCCCAGTGCGTCTTGCTGGGCGCCGCCTGCCCCTCGTGCTCCACCTTGCTGTCGTAATAACCCCAAATCCCAATTCTCCCAAACTCCAAAAATCCAATTTTTTCCCAAAAACCCCATCATTTTTTTTCCCAAAATTCCCATTTTTTCCCCAAAAATTCCCATTTTTTTCCCAAAATCCCCAAATCTCACCCCAATGCGTCTTTCCACTCCTTCATGCTCCACCTTGCACTCGTAATAATTCCAAATCCCCATTTTCCAAAACCAAAAAGCCCCAAAAAAATCCCATTTATTTCCCAAAAAAATCCCATTTTTCCCCCCAAAAAATCCCATTTTTTCTCAAAAAATCCCATTTTTCCCCCAAAAAATCCCAATTTTTTTTCCCGAATCTCACCCCAGTGCGTCTTGCTGGGCGCCGCCAGCCCCTCGTGCTCCACCTTGCAGTCGTAATAACCCCAAATCCCAATATTCCCATTTTCCAAAAACCCCAAAAAATACCATTTTTCCCCAAAAAACTCCCATTTTTTCCCAAAAATCCCATTTCTTTTCCCAAAAAATCCCAAATTTTTTCCCAAACCTCACCCCAGTGCGTCTTGCTGGGCGCCGCCAACCCTTTGTCCTCCACCTTGAAGTCCTTATAACCCCAAATCTCAATTCTACCAAACCCCAAAAACCTCATTTTTTCTCTAAAAAAATCCAAATTTTTCCCCAAAATCCCCTTTTTTTCACGATTTTTTTCCCAAAATCCCCGAATCTCACCCCAATGCATCTTTCCACTCCTTCAAGCTCCACCTCGCAGTCCTAATAACCCCAAGTATTCCTTTTTGAAACCCCAAAAATCGCATTTTTCCCCAAAAAAAATCCCATTTTTTCCCCCCAAAAAACCCCATTTTTTCTCAAAAAATCCCATTTTTCCCCCCAAAAAAATCCCAAATTTTTTTCCCAAATCTCACCCCAGTGCGTCTTGCTGGGCGCCGCCAGCCCCTCGTGCTCCACCTTGCAGTCGTAATAACCCCAAAATCCCCAACTTCTCACACCCTAAAAACCTCATTTTTTCCCGAAAATATCCATTTTTACCCCCAAAAATTCCCATTTTTTTCCCCAAAAATTCCCTTTTTTTTCCCCAAAAATTCCCAAATTTTTTTCCCAAAATCCCCAAATCTCACCCCAATGCATCTTTCCACTCCTTCAAGCTCCACCTCACATTTCTAATAACCCCAAATCCCCATTTTCCAAAACCAAAATACCACAAAAAAAAATCCCATTTATTTTTTCCCAAAAAATCCAATTTTTTCCCAAAAATTCCCCATTTTTTTTTCCCAAAATCCCCAAATCTCACCCCAATGCATCTTTCCACTCCTTCAAGCTCCACCTCGCAGTCCTAATAACCCCAAATCCCCAATTCCTAAATCAAAAAACCCAAAAAAAATCCCATTTTTTTCCCCAAAAATCCCATTTTTTCTCAAAAAAATCCCATTTTTTTTCCCAAAAACCCCATAATTTTTTTCCCAAAAACCCCAAAATCCCCGAATCTCACCCCAGTGCGTCTTGCTGGGCGCCGCCAGCCCCTCGTGCTCCACCTTGCAGTCGTAGTAACCCCAAATCCCAATTTTCCCATTTCCTCAAACCCCAAAACCCCAATTTTTCCCCAAAATCCCTTTTTTTTCCCTAAAAACCCCATAATTATTTTTCCCCAAAATCCCAAAAATCCCAAATCTCAACCCAACGTCTTTCCAGCCCTTTATTCTCTACCTGACACTCCTAAAACCCCCAAAATTCATATTTTCCCAAACCCCAAAAATCCCATTTTTTCCCCAAAAAAATCCTTTTTTTTCCACTTAAAAACCCCAAAACCCCCATAATTTTATTACCCAAAAACTCCAAATCTCACCCCAAGTTTTCCTGACAGCCTCAACCATCCCCTCGTGCCCCACCTGGCACTCAAATAACCTCAAATCCCAAATCCCAATTCTTCCAAAAATACCATTTTTTTTTACCAAAACCGTATTTTTTTCCCCCAAAAATTCCCACATTTTTTCCCAAAACCCCCAAATCTCACCCCAATGTGTCTTGCTGGGTTCCACCAACCCCTCATGCTCTACCTTGCAGTCCTAATAACCCCAAATCCCCATTTTCGAAACCCCAAAAACCCCATAATTTTTCCCCAAAAAAATCCCATTTTCCCCAAAAAAATCCCATTTTTTCCCAAAATTCCCATTTTTTCCCCCAAAATCCCCCAAATCTCACCCCAGTGCGTCTTGCTGGGCGCCGCCAGCCCCTCGTGCTCCACCTTGCAGTCGTAGTAATCTCCGGGCTGGGGGATGAAGGTCAGGTAGGAGAACTTGCGGAAGGAGAAGTCGCGGTCGGGGTAGAACGGCGTCTCCTGCACGCCCTCGGTGACGCGGGCGCCGTTGCGGAACCAGGCCAGGCCCAGCACCGGCGGCCAGAACTTGGTCACCGAGCAGATGAGGACGTTGGGCTCGTCCTGCTCCACCGGGTGCTTGGGGAACACGGCCACCTCCGGCGGCACTGAAAAAATCCGGGGGAAAATCTATGAATTTTGGGTCAGGATGGGTTAAAAAAATTGGAATCCATCCAGGTGGGATTGGGTTGGAATCTCGAGAAATTGAGGTGGAACCATCTGGGGTTGGGTTTGAGGGACACCAAACTTTGGAATCCCACCAGGAACCTTCTGGAATTGGGTTGGATCCAACTGGGGTTGAGGTGGAACCAACTGGGGTTGGGTTTGAGGGACACCAAAGTTTGGAATCCCACCAGGAACCTTCTGGAATTTGGGTTGAAATCCTCTGAAATTGAGTTGGATCCAACTGGGATTGAGGTGGAACCAACTGGGGTTGGGTTTGAGGGACACCAAAGTTTGGAATCCCACCAGGATCCTTCTGGTATTTGGGTTTAATCCAACTGGGATTTGGGTTGAAAGCTCCTGAAATTGGGTTGGATTCAGTTGGGATTGAGGTGGAACCAACTGGGATTGAGGTGGAACCAACTGGGATTGAGGTGGAACCAACTGGGGTTTGGTTTGAGGGACACCAAAGTTTGGAATCCCACCAGGATCCTTCTGGACCTGGGGTCGGTTGTCCCCAGAATTGGGTTGAAATCCCCGGGGATTGGGTGGGATCGGCGTCTCCTGCACGCCCTCGGTGACGCGGGCGCCGTTGCGGAACCAGGCCAGGCCCAGCACCGGCGGCCAGAACTTGGTCACCGAGCAGATGAGGACGTTGGGCTCGTCCTGCTCCACCGGGTGCTTGGGGAACACGGCCACCTCCGGCGGCACTGGAATGGTGGGAAAATTCAGAGTTTTTGGGTCAGAATGGGTTAAAAAAATTGGGATCCATCCAGGTGGGATTGGGTTGGAATCTCGAGAAATTGAGGTGGAACCAACTGGGGTTGAGGTGGAACCAACTGGGGTTGGGTTTGAGGGACACCAAACTTTGGAATCCCACCAGGAACCTTCTGGAACTGGGTTGGAACCAACTGGGGTTGAGGTGGAACCAACTGGGGTTGGGTTTGAGGGACACGTAAATTTGGAATCCCACCAGGAACCTTCTGGAATTTGGGTTGAAATCCTCTGAAATTGGGTTGGATTCAATTGGGATTGAGGTGGAACCAACTGGGATTGAGGTGGAACCAACTGGGGTTGGGTTTGAGGGACACCAAAGTTTGGAATCCCACCAGGAACCTTGTGGAATTTGGGTTGGATCCCCTGGGATTTGGGTTGAAATCTCCTGAAATTGGGTTGGATTCCGTTGGGATTGAGGTGGAACCAACTGGGGTTGAGGTGGAACCAACTGGGGTTGGGTTTGAGGAACACGTAAGTTTGGAATCCCACCAGGAACCTTCTGGAATTGTAGTTGGTTGTGCCTACAATTTGGGTTGGAACCAACTGGGATTGGGTTGAAATCCCCTAAAATTGGGTTGGAACCAACTGGGATTGAGGTGGATCCAACTGGGGTTGGGTTTGATGGACACAAAAGTTTGGAATCCCACCAGGAACTTTCTGGAATTTGGGTTGGATCTAACTGGGATTGGGTTGAAATCTCCTGAAATTGGGTTGGATCCAACTGGGATTGAGGTGGAACCAACTGGGGTTGAGGTGGAACCAACTGGGGTTGGGTTTGAGGGACACCAAACTTTGGAATCCCACCAGGATCCCTCTGGACCTGGGGTCGGTTGTCCCCAGAATTGGGTTGAAATCCCCGGGGATTGGGTGGGATCGGCGTCTCCTGCACGCCCTCGGTGACGCGGGCGCCGTTGCGGAACCAGGCCAGGCCCAGCACCGGCGGCCAGAACTTGGTCACCGAGCAGATGAGGACGTTGGGCTCGTCCTGCTCCACCGGGTGCTTGGGGAACACGGCCACCTCCGGCGGCACTGGGATGGTGGAAAAAATCCGGGGGAAAATCCGTGAAATTTGGGTCAGGATGGGTTAAAAAAATTGGGATCCATCCAGGTGGGATTGGGCTGGAATCTCGAGAAATTGAGGTGGAACCAACTGGGGTTGGGTTTGAGGAACACCAAAGTTTGGAATCCCACCAGGATCCTTCTAGAATTGGGTTGAAATCCTCTGAAATTGGGTTGGATTCAATTGGGGTTGAGATGGAACCAACTGGGGTTGGGTTTGAGGGACACCAAATTTTGGAATCCCACCAGGAACCTTCTGGAATTGGTGTTGGATCCAACTGGGGTTGGGTTTGAAGGACACCAAATTTTGGAATCCCACCAGGAACCTTCTGGAATTTGGGTTGGAACCAACTGGGATTGAGGTGGAACCAACTGGGGTTGGGTTTGAGGGACACGTGAGTTTGGAATCCCACCAGGAACCTTCTGGAGCTGGGGTTGGTTGTGTCCAAAATTGGGTTGAAATCTCCAGAAATTAGGTTGGATCCAACTGGGATTGAGGTGGAACCAACTGGGGTTGGGTTTGAGGAACACCAAACTTTGGAATCCCACCAGGATCCCTCTGGACCTGGGGTCGGTTGTCCCCAGAATTGGGTTGAAATCCCCTGGGATTGGGTGGGATCGGCGTCTCCTGCACGCCCTCGGTGACGCGGGCGCCGTTGCGGAACCAGGCCAGGCCCAGCACCGGCGGCCAGAACTTGGTCACCGAGCAGATGAGGACGTTGGGCTCGTCCTGCTCCACCGGGTGCTTGGGGAACACGGCCACCTCCGGCGGCACTGGAATGGAATGGTGGAAAAATCCGGGGGAAAATCCGTGAAATTTGGGTCAGGATGGGTTAAAAAAATCGGGATCCATCCAGGTGGATTTGGGTAGGAATCTCGAGAAATTGAGGTGGAACCAACTGGGGTTGAGGTGGAACCAACTGGGGTTGAGGTGGAACCAACTGGGGTTGGGTTTGAGGGACACCAAAGTTTGGAATCCCACCAGGAACCTTCTGGAACTGGGTTGGATCCAACTGGGATTGAAGTGGAACCAACGGGGATTGGGTTTGCAGGACACCAAATTTTGGAATCCCACCAAGAACCTTCTGGAATTTGGGTTGAAATCCTCTGAAATTGAGTTGGATCCAACTGGGGTTGAGGTGGAACCAACTGGGGTTGGGTTTGAGGGACACGTGAGTTTGGAATCCCATCAGGAACCTTCTGGAATTGGTTTTGGAACCAACTGGGATTGGGTTGAAATCTCCTGAAATTGGGTTGGATTCAATTGGGATTGAGGTGGAACCAACTGGGGTTGAGGTGGAACCAACTGGGGTTGGGTTTGAGGGACACCAAAGTTTGGAATTCCACCAGGAACCTTCTGGACTCATTGTTGGTTGTGTCCAAAATTGGGTTGAAATCCCCTGGGATTGGGTTGGAACCAACTGGGATTGAGTTTGAGGGACACGTGAGTTTGGAATCCCACCAGGAACCTTCTGGAATTGGTGTTGGAACCAACTGGGATTGGGTTGAAATCTCGTGAAATTGGGTTGGAACCAACTGGGATTGAGGTGGGACCAACTGGGGTTGGGTTTGAAGGACACGAAATTTGGAATCCCACCAGGATCCTTCTGGAATTTGGGTTGAAATCCTCTGAAATTGGGTTGGATTCAATTGGGATTGAGGTGGAACCAACTGGGGTTGAGGTGGAACCAATTGGGATTGGTTTTGAAGGACACCAAAGTTTGGAATCCCACCAGGAACCTTCTGGAATTGGTGTTGGAACCAACTGGGATTGGGTTGAAATCCCCTAAAATTGGGTTGGATCCAACTGGGATTGAGGTGGAACCAACTGGGGTTTGGTTTGAGGGACACCAAAGTTTGGAATCCCACCAGGAACCTTCTGGAATTTGGGTTGAAATCGTCTGAAATTGGGTTGGAACCAACTGGGGTTGAGGTGGAACCAACTGGGGTTGGGTTTGAAGGACACCAAACTTTGGAATCCCACCAGGATCCCTCTGGAGCTGGGGTCGGTTGTCCCCAGAATTGGGTTGAAATCCCCGGGGATTGGGTGGGATCGGCGTCTCCTGCACGCCCTCGGTGACGCGGGCGCCGTTGCGGAACCAGGCCAGGCCCAGCACCGGCGGCCAGAACTTGGTCACCGAGCAGATGAGGACGTTGGGCTCGTCCTGCTCCACCGGGTGCTTGGGGAACACGGCCACCTCCGGCGGCACTGGAATGGTGGGAAAATTCAGAGTTTTTGGGTCAGAATGGGTTAAAAAAATCGGGATCCATCCAGGTGGGATTGGGTTGGAATCTCGAGAAATTGAGGTGGAACCAACTGGGGTTGGGTTTGAAGGACACGTAAGTTTGGAATCCCACCAGGAACCTTCTGGAATTGGTGTTGGAACCAACTGGGATTGGGTTGAAATCTCCTCAATTTGAGTCAGACCCAACTGGGATTGGGTTTGAAGGACACGTAAGTTTGGAATCCCACCAGGAACCTTCTGGAGTTGGGGTTGGTTGTGCCCAAAATTGGGGTTGGAACCAACTGGGATTTGGGTTGAAATCCCCTAAAATTGGGTTGGATCCAACTGGGATTGAGGTGGAACCAACTGGGGTTGGGTTTGAGGGACACCAAATTTTGGAATTCCACCAAGAACCTTCTGGAACTGGGTTGGATCCAACTGAAATTGAGTTTGAGTGACACCAAATTTTGGAATCCCACCAGGAACCTTCTAGAATTGGCTTGAAATCTCCTGAAATTGCTTCAAACCCCTCCAAAACCTCCCCAAAATTTTCCCCCAGAACCTTCCGGAACCATCCGGAACCTTCTCCCCGTGCTCACCGCTCTCGGTCCTGGAGCTGTTGTAGGCGGCCATGGAGTTCAACAGGGGTTCGGTTTGAGGGACACCAAAATTTGGAATCCCACCAGGAACCTTCTGGAACTGGGTTGGATCCAACTGGGATTGAGGTGGAACCAACGGGGGTTGGGTTTGAGGGACACCAAATTTCGGATTCCCACCAAGAACCTTCTGGAATTTGGGTTGGAACCAACTGGGATTGGGTTGAAATCCCCTAAAATTGGGTTGGAACCAACTGGGGTTGGGTTTGAAGGACACCAAATTTTGGATTCCCACCAGGAACCTTCTGAAATTGGGGTTGGATTCAACTGAAATTGAGTTTGAAGGACACGAAATTTTGGAATCCCACCAGGAAACTTCTGGAATTGAATTGGATCCAACTGGGATTGAGTTTGAGGGACACGAAAATTTGGAATTCCACCAGGAACCTTCTGGAATTGGGTTGAATCCAACTGGAATTGGGGTTGGATCCAACTGGGGTTGGGTTTGAGGGACACCAAATTTTGGAATTCCACCAAGAACCTTCTGGAATTGGGTTGAAATCTCCTAAAATTGGGTCAGAACCAACTGGGGTTGGGTTTGAGGGACACGAAATTTTGGAATCCCACCAGGAACCTTCTGAGACTGGGTTGAAATCTCTTGATATTGGGTCAGAACCAACTGGGGTTGGGTTTGAAGGACACCAAATTTTGGAATTCCACCACGATCTTTCTGAAATTGGTTCAGAACCCTTCCAAAACCTCCCGAATTTCCCCCCAGAACCTTCCGGAACCTTCCGGAACCTTCTCCCCGCGCTCACCGCTCTCGGTCCTGGAGTTGTTGTAGGCCCTCATGGAGCTCTCGAGGTTCTGCTTGTCGATGGCGATGTTCTGCAGCGCGCCCTGCGCCTCGAAGGACGCGAACTGCCGGAACTCGGGCAGGCGCCACACGGTCTCCTCCCGCTCCACGTGGAAAATCTCGTCGCCGTCGAAGTCGAACATGAACTCGGAGCTGTCGAACGGCGGCTCCAGCGACTTCTGGTAGAACTCGGTCTGGATGATGCTGTGCTGCACTGGAAAACGGGGAAAAAATTGGTGTTTTGGTGGAAAATAAAAAAAAAATTGAATTTCAATTCAAAATTGGAGATTTTTGATCAAAATCCCAAGGAAATTATGAAAAAATTCTCAGTGAAATTGGAGATTTCTACTCAAAATCCCAGGAAAATTAGGAAAAAATTCCCAAGGAAATCAGAGATTTCTACTCAAAATCCCAGGAAAATTATGAAAAAATTCCCAGGGAAATTAAAGATTTCTACTTGAAATAAGAACAAAAAAATCAGAATTTTTCACTCAAAATTCCAGGAAAATCATGAAAAATTCCCAGGGAAATTGGAGGTTTCCATTCAAAACTCCAGGCAAATTTGGGGGATTTCCGCTCAAAATCCCGGCAAAACTGGGGGGAAAATTCCATGAAAATTGGAGATTTCTACTCGAAATCCTGGGGAAATTGGAGATTTTTGATCAAAATCCCAGGAAAATTACAAAAAAATTCCCAGGGAAATTGCAGATTTCTACTTAATATGCAAAAAAAAAAAAAAATCAGAATTTTCTACTCAAAATCCCGGGAAAATTGGGGATTTCTACTCAAAATCCCAGGAAAATTATGAAAAAATTCCCAGGGAAATTGGAGATTTTTGATCAAAATCCCAGGAAAATTACAAAAAAATTCACAGGGAAATTGGAGATTTCTAGTTAAAATAAGAAAAAAAAAAAAGAATTTTCCACTCAAAATCCTGGGAAAATTGGGAATTTCTACTCAAAATCCCAAGAAAATTACAAAAAATTCCCAGGGAAAATGGGGATTTCTGCTCAAAATTCCAGGAAAAATCCTGGGAAATTCTGATGAAAATTTTGAAAAAAATTGGAGATTTTTGATCAAAATCCCAGGAAAATGACGAAAAATTCCCAAGGAAATTGGAGATTTCTGATCAAAATTCCAAGAAAATTTGGGGATTTCCAATCAAAATCCCAGGAAAATTTGGGATTTCCACTGAAAATCCCGGGGAAATTGGGGATTTTTGATCAAAGATCTCGTCGTCGTCGAAGTCGAACATGAACTCGGAGCTGTCGAACGGCGGCTCCAGGGACTTCTGGTAGAACTCGGTCTGGATGATGCTGTGCTGCACTGGAAAACGGAGAAAATTTTAAAATTTTAAAAAAATTTGGGGTTTATATTCAAAATCCTGAGAAAAACGGTGAAATTTTGGTGAAAGACTTGGAGAAATTGGGGATTTTTTGGTCATAGTCAGAAGGAAATTGGAGATTTTTGATCAAAATCCCAGGAAAATTACGAAAAATTTCCAAGGAAATTGGAGATTTCTACTCAAAATTCCAGGAAAATTTTGGATTTCTACTTAAAATGCAAACAAAAAAAATCGGAATTTTCCACTCAAAATTCCAGGAAAATTGGCGATTTCTACTCAAAATCTCAGGAAAATGACAAAAAATTCCCAGGGAAATTGGAGATTTCTACTCAAAATTCTAGGAAAATTTGGAGTATTGATGATCAAAATCCTGGGAAATTCTGCTGAAAAATATTGGGGAAATTGGAGATTTTTGACCAAAATCCCAGGAAAATGACGAAAAATTCCCGAGGAAATTGGAGATTTCTACTCAAAATTCTAGGAAAATTTTGGATTTGTACTTAAAATGCAAACAAAAAAAATCAGAATTTTCCACTCAAAATTCCAGGAAAATTGTGGATTTCTACTCAAAATCCCACAAAAATTACGAAAAATTCCCAGGGAAATTGGGCATTTCTACTCAAAATTCCAGGAAAATTTGGAGGATTGATGTTCAAAATCCTGGGAAATTCTGCTGAAAATTTTGGGGAAAATTGGAGATTTTTGACCAAAATCCCAGGAAAATTATGAAAAATTCCCAAGGAAATTGGAGATTTCAACTCAAAATTCCAGGAAAATTTGGGATTTCCACTCAAAATCCCAGAAAATGGAAGGGAAAATCGAGGAGATTCTACTCAAAATTCACAGAAAATTTGGGATTTCTAAAATCACAGGAAAATTGGGGATTTCTAATAAAATACAAGAAAAAATTGGCGATTTCTACACAAAATCCTGGGAAAATTGGGAATTATTACTCAAAATTCCAGGAAAACTGGGGATTTCTACTCAAAATCCTGAGAAATTTAAGAAATTTCTGCTCAAAATCCTGGGAAAATTTGGGATTTGGGGTTTAAAAAAAATTAGGATTCATACTTAAAATCATGGGAAAATTGGGGATTTCTATTCAAAATCCCAAGAAAACTGGGGATTTGTAGTTAAAATTTAAATTAAAATTAAGATTTAAACTTAAAATCCTTGGGAAAATTGGGGATTTTTGATCAAAAATCTCGTCGCCGTCGAAGTCGAACATGAACTTGGAGCTGTCGAACTCGGTCTGGATGATGCTGTGCTGCACTGGAAAATGGAGAAAAAATTGGTGTTTTGGTTAAAATTTAAAAAAAATGAGATTTATATTTTAAATTGTGAGGAAAATGGAGATTTTTGATCAAAATCCCAAGGAAATTATGAAAAATTCCCAAGGAAATTGGAGATTTCTACTCAAAATCCCAGGAAAATGACGAAAAATTCACAGGGAAATTTGAGATTTCTACTTAAACTGCAAAGAAAAAAAATCGGAATTTTCCACTCAAAATTCCAGGAAAATTGGGGATTTCTACTCAAAATCCCAGGAAAATTACGAAAAATTCTCAGGGAATTGGAGATTTCTGATCAAAATTGCAGGAAAATTTGGAAATTTTTTTCTCAAAATCTCCCAAAATGGGGGGAAATACCATGAAAATTGGGATTTCTTCTCCAAATCCCAGAAAATAGCAGATTTTCACTCAAAATTCCAAGAAAATTGGGAATTTCTACTCAAAATCCTGGGAAATTTTGACTTTTTGATCAAAATCCCAGAAAAACTGGGGATCTCTACTCAAAATCCACAGAAAAAATGGAAATTATTTTTAAATCCCAAGAAATTTCGGGATTTCTACTCAAAATCCCCCCCAAAATTGGGAATTTCTCCCCAAATTCCCCAGAAATTTGGGGTTGGGGGCACAAAATCCCAGGAAAATGGGATTTAGGCACCCCCAGAGCCCCAAAATTGTGGGGAAAAAAGGAAGTTTGGGCTCGGCCCGCCCCAAAAATCCGGGAAAAAGAGGATTTAGGAACTCCCAGTTCCCCAAATTTTATGTACAGGGGGGTCTGGCCACGCCCAGATCCCCAAAATTCCGGGGACAAGGGGGTTTAGGAACATCCAGACTCCAAAAATCCTGGAAAAAAAGGGATTTAGGCAATTCTAGACCTCCAAAATTCTGGAAATAAAGGGATTTAGGCACTTCCAGTTCCCAAAATTTTGTGTACAGGGGGGTTTGGCCACGCCCAGATCCCCAAAATTCCGGGGACAAGGGGGTTTAGGAACATCCAGACTCCAAAAATCCTGTAAAAAAGGGATTTAGGCACTTCTAGGTCCCCTAAATCACGAGAAAAGAGGATTTAGGAACTCCCAGTTCCCCAAAGTTTGGGTACAGGGAGGTTTGGCCACGCCCAGATCCCCAAAATCCCGGGGACAAGGGGGTTTAGGAACATCCAGACCCCCAAAATCCTGGGAAAAAAAGGGGATTTAGGCACTTCCAGATTCCCAAAAATCCTGGAAAAAGAGGAATTGGGAAGTCTCAGTTCCTAAAATTTTATGTACAGGGGGGTTTGAGCATTCCCAGATCCCCAAAATTCCGGGGACAAGGGGGTTAGGAACATCCAGACTCCAAAAAACCTGGGAAAAAAAGGGATTTAGGCAATTCTAGATTCCCAAAATCTCGGGAAAAGAGGATTTAGGAACTCCCAGTTCCCCAAATTTTATGTACAGGGGGGTTTGGCCACGCCCAACCCACCAAAATCCCGGGGACAAGGGGGTTTAGGAACATCCAGACCCCAAAAATCTTGGAAAAAAGGGGATATAGGCGCTTCCAGTTCCCCAAATTTTGTGTACAGGGGGGTTTGAGCACTCCCAGATCCCCAAAATCCCGGGGACAAGGGGGTTTAGGAACATCCAGACCCCCAAAATCCTGGAAAAATGGGATTTAGGCACTTCCAGATTCCCAAAATCTCGGGAAAAGAGGATTTAGGAACTCCCAGTTCCCCAAATTTTATGTACAGGGGGGTCTGGCCACGCCCAGTCCTCCCCCAAATCCCCACGACAAGGGGGTTTAGGCACATCCAGACTCCAAAAATCCTGGGGAAAAAGGGATTTAGGCACTCCCAGATCCCCTAAATCAGAGAAAAAGAGGATTTGGGAAGGCCAAGGCCCCCCAAATTCTGTGTACAGGGGGGTTTGGCCGCGCCCAGATCCCCGAAATCTTTTGGACAGGGGGGTCTGGCCACGCCCAACCCCCCCAAAACCCCTGGACAAGGGGGTTTAGGAACTTCCAGACCCCCAAAATCCTGGAAAAAGAGGAATTCAGCCACACCCAACCCCTGAAAATGGGGGGAAAAGGGGGAGAAAAAACCCGAAATAAACCCCCCAAAAAATTAAAAAAAAAATCCCAAAAATTCCCCAAAAAATCCCAAAAATTGGGATTGATGCCTTTAACCCCTTAATTCCCAAAAATACCCAAATTCCAGCGAACCCCAAACCCGGTACCCCCCCAAAACCCCACCTTGGACCCCCAGAATCGGGGGCAGGGTCAGGGCCAGCAGCGGCAGCAGCCGGGGGAGGCTCCGCGCTCCGTCCATGGCGCTCCGGGCACACCGGGCAGGGTCGGTGCTGCTCCCAGGAACGCGGATCCGAACTGGGGGGACGGGGATCGGGGGAGCAGCACCCCAAAAACCCCTCAGCCAATGGGCGTGGAGACTTTATGGCGCGTCATGAGTTGCCGGGCAGAGGGTTCAAAAATTGAGCTCCCTAAGAAATTCTGGCCAATCAGAAAAAGGAGTGGAAATGACTCATCAGTTGCTGGGTAGAGGGTCTGGAAATGGGGCTCCAAACGGCAATTGGTTCTCGCAGTGGAGCGCGGTTGGTTCGGGGCGGCGGTCGCTGGCCATGGGGCTCGGGGCGGCAGCCGGGGCCCTGCTGGTGGCACTGGGGGTGCTGGGAGCGCCCCCGGGTGCGGGCGCGGAGCTCTCGGGTGAGCGGGGGGCGGGAGGCGCTGGGACCGGGAGGGAGAAGGGGGAAAAGGGGAGGGAAACCCTAAAAGTGAGGCCGAGGGGCGTTGTGAATTGGGGGATTTGTGGGAAAATGGGACCTCAGAAGTGATTTGGGGAGCGGGCGGAGGTGGGAGGGGAGAGGATGTGGAAGGGGAAATGGGGGAAGGGCGGCACAGAGGAAGCGGCAGCGCGGGCAGGAGGGTCCCGTGGCGGCCGTGGGGCACAGGGGGTGCGGAGTGGGGATCCGGGGTTGGCCCCGGAGCTCTGGGGGTGCTGATGGCGGGGTGTAGAGGCGGAACCCCTTGAGCTGTGTGCTGCACTCACAGGGGTGTTCCAGTTCATGCAAAAGACCGAGTGTCAGTTCATTAACGGCACGGAGAAGGTGAGGCTCGTGGAGAGGGCCATCTACAACCGCCGGCAGTTCCTGGTGTTCGACAGCGACGTGGGGCACTACGTGGGTGACACCCCCTTTGGGGTGTTGAACGCCAAGCACTTGAACCGCCACCCGGCTATCATGAGGTACATGCGGAGTCTGAACGACACGTTCTGCAAGCGCAACTACGAGATGTTCCGCCCGTTCACCATAGAGCGCCGAGGTGAGCGCGGGGCAGAGCGTGTCCCCTCGGGCCCTGCCCTGCCAGTGACCCTGGAGCCCATCGAAACCACCCTGGGAATCGCCCCAGAGCCCTCAGCGCTCCTTGCGCCCATCCCCGGGGCTCCTTGTACCCCTCAGTGACCCCCCAGTCCACCCCCACGCGTCCGTTGCAGCGACGCGTAACGGTGACGCTTTTTAGCCAATCAGAACTCGCGCATTTATTGACTCACCTGTTGCCAGGCAGACCCGCAGCGCCGAGTGCCCCGCGCTGGACTCGGCCTCCCAGCGCCGCGCGCTTTATTCCCAGTTCCTCCCAGTGCCACCAAGATCCCTCCCAGTGCCATCCCAGTACCTCCAAGAACATCTCCAATTCCTCCCCAGTCCCTCCCAGTCCATTTCCAGTCTGTTCCCAGTTCATTCCCAGTTCACTCTCAGACGTACTCTCTCTCTCCCAGTGCAACCCCATCCCCTCCCACCTCACCCAGTGCCACTCAACTCCATCCCAGTCCCCCCAGTCCATTCCCAGTCCCTCCCAAGCCCTCTCCTCTCTCTCCCAGTGCTCCCCAGCTGATCCCAGTCTGTCCCGTCTCTCTCACTCTCCCAGTGCCCCCAAACGTGTCCATCTCGCTGGTGCCCCCCTCGAGCTCCCAGCCCGGGCCCGGCCGCCTGCTCTGCTCCGTGATGGATTTCTACCCCGCTGCCATCCAGGTGAGGTGGTTCCAGGGCCAGCAGGAGCTGTCGGAGCACGTGGTGGCCACCGACGTGGTGGCCAACGGGGACTGGACCTACCAGCTGCTGGTGCTGCTGGAAACGCCGCCCCGGCGCGGGCTGAGCTACAGCTGCCAGGTGGAGCACGTCAGCCTGGAGCAGCCGCTGAGGCGGCACTGGGGTACGGGGGAGCCCCTGGGGGCGCTGGCAGAGGCGCTGGGCTGTGCTGGGGGGCGCTGGGAGGGAGCTGGAGAGAGGCGGGCTGGGAGTGGGAGAGGGGCTGGGGGCTGGGCAAGGGCTGGGCAGGGGTTTGGGGGATGCTGGGGAGGGTGGGATGGGGTTGGGCGGGTGCTGGTGGGCACTGGGAGGGAGTTTGGGGGTGCTGGGTGTGACTGGGAGGGAGTTTGGGGGTCCCAGGTGTGACTGGGAGGGAGTTTGGGGGCGCTGAGTGTGACTGGGAGCGAGTTTGGGGGCGCTGGGTGTGACTGGGAGGGAGTTTGGGGCTCCTGGGGCGCTGGGGCCAACTGGGAGGGGGCTGTGGGATGCCGAGAGGGACGGGAGGGGCTTTGGTGGCTCCTGTCGAGGCCCAAAAGGGATCGGGGGAGGTTTCAGGGGGTCCTGGCCGGGCCGGGGGCCACAGGGAGGGCGCCGGGAGGGGCTGGAGGTGTCGCCGAGAGGTTTTGGGGGCGCTGAGCCCTGCGGCCCCCCCAGAGATGCCGCCGGACGCCGGCCGCAGCAAGATGCTGACGGGCATCGGGGGCTTGGTCTTGGGCTCGGTCTTCCTGGCGCTGGGGCTCGGCTTCTACGTGCGCAAGAAGGTGAGGGCGGGTGCCGGGGGCGGCGTGGCCGCCGTGGCGGAGCCCCGTGCGCGCTCCCGCCGGGGCCCCCGGCCCGGTGTCACCCCCTTTTCTCTGCCCACAGAGCTCCTGAGGCGGCGGCGGCCGCAGCCCCTCCCCGCGGGCTCGGGCCCGGCCGGGACCCCCCGCTCCGTCCCCGCTCCGCTGATCCCGGGGGGGTCCCGTGTCCCCCCCAGCGCCGCTGGCGCTCTGCCCCCGCCCAGTGCCCGCTGCCGGCGCTGCCAATAAAGCTTCCCAGCTGGGCCCGGGGCCGTTTGTTGGGGGGCGCTGGGGAGGGGTCTGGGGGGGCGGGGGGCGATGGGACGGATTGGGGCAAAGGGAGGGGGAGAAAGGGTGGGGGCTGGGCCGGGGGGAGCGGGAGGAGGAGGAGGAGGAGGAAGGAGCGGGGGACGAGGGTGAGACGAGGGGAAGTAGGCGGGATTAGGAAGGGGGAGGAGCGGGAGGAGCGATGGAATCGGGGGAGGAGCGGCGAGAGGAAGTGGAGGGGGAGATGAAGAAGAGGATCAGCAGCAAGAGAAGCAGCGGGAATCCTCCGGCCTTCATCCCGGTGCACGGGGGAAGCCATGAAGATGCGGAGCCGCCAGCGACATGTGTTCCCAACACGGGGGGCTCTGATCCCGGGGTTCACCCCGGATTATCGAGGGCCGATCCTCCCTCGGCGGATGGAGCCGGAGCCGCGCACGGAGCTGTTCCCGCACCGGGGCACGGCGGGATCCGCGGGCAGGGACCCCTCCCTCGTCCTCATCCATCCCCCTTCTGGGGGGCGATCGGCCACGGGCTCTGCCCGGCAACCGATGAGGCAATACAACGCTCCGAGCTCTGATTGGCTGCGCCACCTCCTGCCTGCCCTACCATTGGCTGAGGCATTTCCGGGGCGCTGCGGCCCCGGGCTGGGGTTTCTGCGGGGAGGGGGAGCCTTGGGGGACGGTGGGTGGGCGGGAGCGGAGATGTAGAGGGTCGGGCTGTGCTGGGCCAGCCAATCAGAGCCGCTCATTACACATTTATCCAAAATTTTTCGGGATCCGAGCTCGTTCACTGTTGTCTACTCGGATCCAATTGTCCCCCTCCCCTTTAAAAACGCAATTTTATTGACAAGGGGTTAGGGAAATTATTTAGTATTAATATTATCATATAAAAATCTTAAACTTTTAAATTCTGGGGACATTTTCATATATTAATATAACACTAAAATGATGAATAACATTAAAATTATTTGGTATATAAAATTATTTAAAGATTCCTAAGAAGGCCGGACCTCCACCTCTCCGCTTACTGCGGGATGTGGGGAGGGGGCGATGTTGATGGAGCCGGGGGGGCTGCGGCTCTGTCGTGGGCGGGGAAGCCGCAGGGTTCTGGTGGTGCTGCTCTTCCTCCACCTCTCTATTTTCCATTTCCTCCCAACCCCGGCTCCTCCTCCTTAAATATCCCGCCTCCTCCTCCTCCTCCTCCTCTCTCCGGCCCTTCCCCCGTCCTCCTTCTCCTCCTCCTCCCGCTCCCCCCGGGCCCAGCCCCCACCCTTTCTCCCCCTCCCTTTGCCCCAATCCGTCCCATCGCCCCCCGCCCCCCCAGAGCCCTCCCCAGCGCCCCCCAACAAACGGCCCCGGGCCCAGCTGGGAAGCTTTATTGGCAGCGCCGGCAGCGGGCACTGGGCGGGGGCAGAGCGCCAGCGGCGCTGGGGGGGACACGGGACCCCCCCGGGATCAGCGGAGCGGGGACGGAGCGGGGGGTCCCGGCCGGGCCCGAGCCCGCGGGGAGGGGCTGCGGCCGCCGCCGCCTCAGGAGCTCTGTGGGCAGAGAAAAGGGGGTGACACCGGGCCGGGGGCCCCGGCGGGAGCGCGCACGGGGCTCCGCCACGGCGGCCACGCCGCCCCCGGCACCCACCCTCACCTTCTTGCGCACGTAGAAGCCGAGCCCCAGCGCCAGGAAGACCGAGCCCAAGACCAAACCCCCGATGCCCGTCAGCATCTTGCTGCGGCCGGCGTCCGGCGGCATCTCTGGGGGGTCCGCAGGGCTCAGCGCCCCCAAAACCTCTCGGCGACGCCCCCAGCCCCTCCCAGCGCCCTCCCTGTGGCCCCCGGCCCTGCCTGGACCCCCTGAAACCTCCCCCCGATCCCTTTTGGGCCTCGACAGGAGCCACCAAAGCCTCTCCCGTCCCTCTCAGCATCCCACAGCCCCCTCCCAGTTGCCCCCCAGCGCCCCAGGAGCCCCAAACTCCCTCCCAGTCACACCCAGCACCCCCAAACTCCCTCCCAGTCACACCCAGCGCCCCCAAACTCCCTCCCAGTCACACCCAGAGCCCCCAAATTCCCTCCCAGTCACACCCAGCACACCCAAACTCCCTCCCAGTCACACCCAGCGCCCCCAAACTCCCTCCCAGTGCTCAGCAGGACCCCCCCAACCCCATCCCACCCTCCCCAGCATCCCCCAAACCCCTGCCCAGCCCTTGCCCAGCCCCCAGCCCCTCTCCCACTCCCAGCCCGGCTCTCTCCAGCTCCCTCCCAGTGCCTCCCAGCACAGCCCAGCGCCTCTGCCAGCGCCCCCAGGGGCTCCCCCGTACCCCAGTGCCGCCTCAGCGGCTGCTCCAGGCTGACGTGCTCCACCTGGCAGCTGTAGCTCAGCCCGCGCCGGGGCGGCGTTTCCAGCAGCACCAGCAGCTGGTAGGTCCAGTCCCCGTTGGCCACCACGTCGGTGGCCACCACGTGCTCCGACAGCTCCTGCTGGCCCTGGAACCACCTCACCTGGATGGCAGCAGGGTAGAAATCCATCACGGAGCAGAGCAGGCGGCCGGGGCCGGGCTGGGAGCTCGAGGCGGGCACCAGCGAGATGGACACGCTGGGGGGCACTGGCAGAGACAGAGAGAGAGAGAGAGAGAGAGCGGGGACACACTGGGATCAGCTGGGGGGCACTGGGAGAGAGAGGGGATCGATGGGGTGGGCTGGGGTGGGGCTGGGAATGGACTGGGAGGGACTGGGAATGGACTGGGAGGGACTGGGATGGACTGGGAGGGACTGGGATGGGGAGGGAGGGACTGGGAAAGGACTGGGAATGGACTGGGAGGAACTGGGGATGGAATGGGAATGGACTGGAGGCACTGGTAGAAACTGGGAATGGACTGGAATGGACTGGGATGGACTGGGAATAGACTGGGAATGGACTGGGAGGGACTGGCATGGGGAGGGAGGGACTGGGAAAGGACTGGGAGGGACTGGGAATGGGCTGGGAGGAACTGGGGATGGAATGGGAACGGACTGGAGGCACTGGCAGAAACTGGGAATGGACTGGGAGGGACTGGGCTTGGCCTGGAATGAACTGGGGCGTGACTTCAAATTGACTGAGAGGGACTGGAAATCTACTGGGATGGACTGGGATTGATTTGGGATGGACAGGGGTGGACTGGGATGAACTGGGAATGGATTGGGAGGGACTGGGAATGGAATGGGATGAATGATGAATGGAATGGGAGGGAGTGGTGTGGATTGGGAAGGTCTGGGAGAGGTGAAAGTGGATGGGAGGCAGTGGAAGTGAGCATGGAGGTCTGGCAATGAACTGGGAATGAACTGGAAATCAACTGGGAATTAGTTTTGAGGGGGTTGGAAGGACTGGGAATAGCATTGGAGGGACTGGGATGGTATGGCAATATACTGGGAGGCACTGGGAACAGACTGGGACAGACTTGAGTGGTAGTGAGAGAGATGGGAGGGGATGGGGGGTACTGGGACAGGCGGGGGAGGTCTGGAAGTAAAATGGGAATGAACTGGGAATAGACTTGGAATGGATTTGGAGGGTCTGGGTGGGTCTGGAGTGGACTGGGACGGACTGGGATGGACTGGAAGGGACTGACATTTATTCGGTTGGCACTGAGAGAGATGGGAGAGAATGGGGGGAACAGGGAGAGAGGGTGGAGGTCTGAGAGTGAACGGAGAATGAACTGGGAAGAGACTGGGAATGGACTGGGAGGGACTGGGGAGGAACTGGAGATGGTCTGGGAGGGACTGGGATGGCACTGGGAGGGATGTTGGTGGCACTGGGAGGAACTGGGAATGAAGCGCGCGGCGCTGGGAGGCCGAGTCCAGCGCGGGGCACTCGGCGCTGCGGGTCTGCCTGGCAACAGGTGAGTCATCAGTGATACGCGATCCCATTGGCTGAGAAGCGTCAGCTTCACGCGTCGCTGAAATGGACGCGCAGGGCGGGGCACTGGGAGGGACTGGGGCTGACTGGAAATGGACTGGGAGGGACTAGGATGGACTTGATGAACTGGTAATACACTTGGAGGGACTGGGAGGCACTGGGAATGAACTGGGAGTGATGGGGAATGGACTGGGAATGGGTTGAGTATGAGTGGGATGGCACTGGGATGGCACAAGGCGGGACTGGGAATATACTGGGATGGACTGGGAATAGACTGGAAGTAACTGGGCTGGCCCTCAGAAAGGTGGGAGGGGAGGAGAGGGGTGTTACTCTGAGAGGGCATGGCGATCTGGAGTGAACTGGGAATGAACTGGAAATAAACTTGGAATTGAATTGGATATGCTGGGTGGGACTGGGAGGCACTGGGAAAGACTGGAGTGGCAGCGAGAAAGATGGGAGGGGTACTCGGCAAAGAGAGAGATGGTGGAAGTCAGAGAGAGAACTGGGAACGAACTGGGAATGGACTGGGAGTGACTGGGATGGACTGAGAGGAACTAGGAATGGACTGGAAGGGACGAGGAATGGACTGGAGGGATTGGGATTGACTGAGAGGGACTGGGAGGGAGTGGGAAAACTGGGATGGATTGGGAATGGACTGGGCTGGACTGGGAGGGGGCTGGGAATGGACTGGGAGGGTCTGGGAATATACTGGAAGGGACTGGTAGGGACTGGGATTGACTGGGATGGTCACTGGCAGGGCAGGGCCCGAGGGGACACGCTCTGCCCCGCGCTCACCTCGGCGCTCCACGCTGAACGGGGCAACAATCGGGTAGTTGTGCCGGCAGAGCCTGTCCACTGCAGACCGTTTGTACTCCAGTGTAGCCGGGTCGCTGTTAAAGTACTGGGCCTGTTTCTCCCCAAAGGGGGTGAACCCCACGTAGTGCCCCACGTCGCTGTCGAACATCACGTGCTGCTCCCGGTTGTAGATGTACTTCTCCACGAACCTCACCTTCTCCGTGCCGTTAATGAAGTGACACTCGGACTTATGCATGTTCTGGAACACCCCTGTGAGTGCAGCACACAGCTCAGCGGTGCCCCCCCAGCACCCCCAGCAGCACCCCCAGAGCTCCGGGCCCACCCCGGATCCCCACTCCGCACCCCCTGTGCCCCACGGCCGCCACGGGACCCTCCTGCCCGCGCTGCCGCTTCCTCTTTGCCGCCCTTCCCCCATTTCCCCTTCCTCATCCTCTCCCCTCCCACCTCCGCCCGCTCCCCCAATCACTTTTGGGCTCCCATTTCCCCATTTTCCCACTAATCCCCCAATCCCCAGCCCCCTCCCGCTCACTTTGGGGTCCCCCCTCCCCTTTTCCCCCCCTTCCCCACCCTCTCCCACCCCTCCCTCCCCTCCCCCCACCCCTCAGCCCCTCCCGCTCTCCCTTTTGGGGGGTCCCCTCCTCCTCCCCCTCCATTCCGGGCTCCCCCCTTCGCCCACTTTTCCCCCTTCTCCCGCCCTGGCCCAGCGCCTCCCGCCCCCCGCTCACCCGAGAGCTCCGCGCCCGCACCCGGGGGGGCTCCCAGCACCCCCAGTGCCACCAGCAGGGCCCCGGCTGCCGCCCCGAGCCCCATGGCCAGCGACCGCCGCCCCGAACCAACCGCGCTCGACTGCGGGAACCGGCCCGGAGCGGCGCGGGGTCATGAGGGACGCGCTCCCTGATTGGTCGGGCGTGGTTTTTGGCAGCGCTTTCATTGGTTGGGCTTTTTTTTGGCCTCTCTTTAATTGGCCGAAGTGATTTTTGCGCTCTCTAATTGGCCGGTTCGTTTGGAGCCCGATTTCCAGACCCTCTACCCAGCAACTCGTGACTCATTGCCGCTCCTTTTTCTCATTCGCCAGAATTTCTGAGGGAGTTCAATTTATTAACCCTCTACCCGCCAACACCCTCTACCCGGCCTCGTTAAACTCCGCTCTCCCATTGGCTGAGCGCTTTTTGGGGTGCTGCTCCCCCGTTCCCAGTGCCCCCAGTTCGGATCCGCGTTCCTGGGAGCGGCACCGACCCTGCCCGGTGTGCCCGGAGCGCCACGGACGGAGCGCGGAGCCTCCCCCGGCTGCTGCCGCTGCTGGCCCTGACCCTGCCCCCGATTCTGGGCGGGGCAAGGTGGGGTTTCGGGGGGGGCCCGGTTCTGGGAATCGCTGGAATTTTTTGTTCGGATCCCTTTGTCCCGCTCCGCTTTTGAAACACAGTTTTAGAAACAATGGTGTAAAGGAAATTACTTCCTACTAATTAAGTTATATTAAAGTTGTGTAAACCTAAATCCTATCCAAGTAATTTTTGCTATAATAGCAACTTTTGTATTTATTCCTTCTATAAAATTTGGAAAATATTATTTAGATCAAATCCGATTTGGGTCGTTCTCCTCTGCCCGGTCGACTTCATCTGTCCGTCTTTTTCCTTGGGGTTCCTCCTCTTCCCTCCTCCTACATAATTCCAGCTCGTCCTCCTCCTCCTCCTCCTCCTGCTCCTCCCGCTCCCCCCGGGCCCAGCCCCCGCCCTTTCTCCCCCTCCCTTTGCCCCAATCCGTCCCATCGCCCCCCGCCCCCCCCAGACCCCTCCCCAGCGCCCCCCAACAAACGGCCCCGGGCCCAGCTGGGAAGCTTTATTGGGAGCGCCGGCAGCGGGCACTGGGCGGGGGCAGAGCGCCAGCGGCGCTGGGGGGGACACGGGACCCCCCCGGGATCAGCGGAGCGGGGACGGAGCGGGGGGTCCCGGCCGGGCCCGAACCCGCGGGGAGGGGCTGCGGCCGCCGCCGCCTCAGGAGCTCTGTGGGCAGAGAAAAGGGGGTGACACCGGGCCGGGGGCCCCGGCGGGAGCGCGCACGGGGCTCCGCCACGGCGGCCACGCCGCCCCCGGCACCCGCCCTCACCTTCTTGCGCACGTAGAAGCCGAGCCCCAGCGCCAGGAAGACCGAGCCCAAGACCAAGCCCCCGATGCCCGTCAGCATCTTGCTGCGGCCGGCGTCCGGCGGCATCTCTGGGGGGTCCGCAGGGCTCAGCGCCCCCAAAACCTCTCGGCGACACCCCCAGCCCCTCCCGGCGCCCTCCCTGTGGCCCCCGGCCCAGCCGGGACCCCCTGAAACCTCCCCCGATCCCTTTTGGGCCTCAACAGGAGCCACCAAAGCCCCTCCCGTCCCTCGCAGCATCCCACAGCCCCCTCCCAGTTGCCCCCAGCGCCCCAGGACCCCCAAACTCCCTCGCAGTCACATCCAGAACCCCCAAAATCCCTCCCAGTCACACCCAACACCCCCAAACTCCCTCCCAGTGCCCACCAGCACCCCCAAACTCCCTCCCAGTGCCCACCAGCACCCCCCCAACCCCATCCCACCCTCCCCAGCATCCCCCAAACCCCTGCCCAGCCCTTGCCCAGCCCCCAGCCCCTCTCCCACTCCCAGCCCGCCTCTCTCCAGCTCCCTCCCAGCGCCCCCCAGCACAGCCCAGCGCCTCTGCCAGCGCCCCCAGGGGCTCCCCCGTACCCCAGTGCCGCCTCAGCGGCTGCTCCAGGCTGACGTGCTCCACCTGGCAGCTGTAGCTCAGCCCGCGCCGGGGCGGCGTTTCCAGCAGCACCAGCAGCTGGTAGGTCCAGTCCCCGTTGGCCACCACGTCGGTGGCCACCACGTGCTCCGACAGCTCCTGCTGGCCCTGGAACCACCTCACCTGGATGGCAGCGGGGTAGAAATCCATCACGGAGCAGAGCAGGCGGCCGGGGCCGGGCTGGGAGCTCGAGGGGGGCACCAGCGAGATGGACACGCTGGGGGGCACTGGCAGAGACAGAGAGAGAGAGAGAGCGGGGACACACTGGGATCAGCTGGGGGGCACTGGGAGAGAGAGGGGAGGGCTAGGGAGGGACTGGGAATGGACTGGGAGGGACTGGGATGGACTGGAAATGGACTGGGGGTGCTGGTGGGAACTGGGATGTTTTGGGCTGGGGCAGGAATGGACTGGGGGGTGACTTGAAATTGACTGAGAGGACTGGGAATCTTCTGGGGTGGACTTGGGATGGACTGGGATGGATTCTGGATGGAAAGGGGTGTACTGGGATGAACCGGGAATGGATTGGGATGGACTGGTGTGGATTAGGAAGGTCTGGGAGAGGTGAATGTGGATGGGGGGCACTGGGTGGGGGCATGGATGTCTGGCAATGAACTGGGAATGAACTGGAAATCAAGTGGGAATTAGTTTGGAGAGAGTTGGAAGGACTGGGAATAGCATTGGGAGGGACTGGGATGGACTGGGAATATACTGGGAGGCACTGGGAATAGACTGGGACAGACATGGGTGGTACTGAGAGAAGTGGGAGGGGATGCCGGGTACTGGGACAGAGGGTGGAGGTCTGGAAATAAACTGGGAATGAACTGCGAATAGACTTGGAATAGATTTGGAGGGTCTGGATGAGACTGGGAGAAATTGGGAATGAACTGGGGTGGACTGGAAGGGATTGGGATTTATTGGGTTGGCACTGAGAGAGATGGGAGGGAATAGGGGAACCTGGGAGAGAGGTTGGAGGTCTGAGAGTGAACTGGGAATGAACTGGGAAAACACTGGAAATGGACTGGGAGGGACTGGGGAGGAATTGGAGATGGTCTTGGAGGGACTGGGATGGCACTGGGAGGGATGTTGGTGGCACTGGGAGGAACTGGGAATGAAGCGCGCGGCGCTGGGAGGCCGAGTCCAGCGCGGGGCACTCGGCGCTGCGGGTCTGCCTGGCAACAGGTGAGTCATTTACGGGAGGCGATCTGATTGGCTAGAAAGCGTAAGCTTCACGCGTCGCTGAAATGGACGCGAAGGGGGACACTGGGAGGGACTGGGCCTGACTGGAAGTGGACTGGGATGGACTTGGATGGACTGGGAATACACTTGGAGGGACTGGGAGGCACTGAGAATTAACAGGAAGGATGGGGAATGGGCTGAATATGAGAGGGATAGCGCTGGGATGGCACAAGCCGGGACTGGGAATGAACTGTGTTGGACTGGGAAAGGACTGGGAGCGAGTGGGATGGACTGAGAATAGACTGGGATGAACTGGCCTGGCACTGAGATAGGGGGGAGGGGATGGGAATTACTCTGAGAGTGCATGGAGATCTGGAGTAAACTGAGAATGAAGTAGAAATAACCTGAGTATTGAGTTCGAGGGGCTGGGTGGGACTGGGACGGACTGGGGGTCACTGGGAAGGACTGGAGTGGCACTGAGAAAGATGGGAGGGGTACACAGCAAAGGGAGAGAGCGTGGAAGTCAGAGAAGGACTGGAAATGAACTGGGAATGGACTGAGAGGGACTGGGATGGACTGGGACGAACTGGGACAAACTGGGAAAGGACTAGAAGGGACTAGGAATGGACTGTGGGGTTGGGAGGAAGGGGAAGACACTGGGATTGACTGGGAATGGACAGGAAAGGACTTGGACGGGACTGGGAATGTACTGGTAGGAACTGGTAGGGACTGGGAATATACTGGGATGGTCACTGGCAGGGCAGGGCCCGAGGGGACACGCTCGGCCCCGCGCTCACCTCGGCGCTCCGTGATGAACGGGCGGGATACCACGTAGTTGTGCCGGCAGACCGTGTCCACCTGTGCCCGTCTGTGCTCCAGAATGGCCGGGTCGCTGTTCCAGCCCTTGGCATTCCTCTCCCCATAGGGGGTGAACCCCACGAAGCTCCCCACGTCGCTGTCGAACATCGCCCACATCTGCCGGTTGTAAATGAACCTCACCACGAACCTCACCTTCTCCGTGCGGTTAGTGAAGTGACACTCGCCCTTAAACATGTGCTGGAGCACCCCTGTGAGTGCAGCACACAGCTCAGCGGTGCCCCCCCAGCACCGCCAGCAGCACCCCCAGAGCTCCGGGCCCACCCCGGATCCCCACTCCGCACCCCCTGTGCCCCACGGCCGCCATGGGACCCTCCTGCCCGCGCTGCCGCTTCCTCTTTGCCGCCCTTCCCCCATTTCCCCTTCCTCATCCTCTCCCCTCCCACCTCCGCCCGCTCCCCAAATCACTTTTGGGCTCCCATTTCCCCATTTTCCCACTAATCCCCCAATCCCCAGACCCCTCCCGCTGAGTTTTGGGGTCCCCCCTCCCCTTTTCCCCCCTTCCCCACCCTCTCCCACCCCTCCCTCCCCTCCCCCACCCCTCAGCCCCTCCCGCTCTCCCTTTGGGGGGTCCCCTCCTCCTCCCCCTCCATTCCGGGCTCCCCCTTCGCCCCCTTTTCCCCCTTCTCCCGCCCTGGCCCAGCGCCTCCCGCCCCCCGCTCACCCGAGAGCTCCGCGCCCGCACCCGGGGGGGCTCCCAGCACCCCCAGTGCCACCAGCAGGGCCCCGGCTGCCGCCCCGAGCCCCATGGCCAGCGACCGCCGCCCCGAACCAACCGCGCTCGACTGCGGGAACCAGCCCGGAGCGGCGCGGGGTCATGAGGGACGCGCTCCCTGATTGGTCGGGCCCGGTTTTTGGCCGCGCTTTCATTGGTTTGGTTTTTTTTTGGCCTCTCTTTAATTGGCCGAAGTGATTTTTGCGCTCTCTAATTGGCCGGTTCGTTTGGAGCCCGATTTCCAGACCCTCTACCCAGCAACTGATGACTCATTTCCGCTCCTTTTTCTGATTCGCCAGAATTTCTTAGCGAGCTAAATTTTTTAACCCTCTCCCCGCCCACACCCTCTACCCGGCCTCATTCAACTCCGCTCTCCCATTGGCTGAGCGATTTTTGGGGTGCTGCTCCCCCGTTCCCAGTGCCCCCAGTTCGGATCCGCGTTCCTGGGAGCGGCACCGACCCTGCCCGGTGTGCCCGGAGCGCCACGGACGGAGCGCGGAGCCTCCCCCGGCTGCTGCCGCTGCTGGCCCTGACCCTGCCCCCGATTCTGGGGGAGGCAAGGTGGGGGTTTGGGGGCGTCCCGGTTCTGGGAATCGCTGGGATTTTTTGTTCGGATCCCTTTGTCCCGCTCCGCTTTAGAAACACAGTTTTATAAACAATGGTGTAAAGGAAATTACTTACTACTAATTAAGTTATATTAAACTTGTGTAAACCTAAATCCTATCAAAGTAATTTTTACTATAATAGCAACTTTTGTATTTATTCCTTCTATAAAATTTGGAAAATATTATTTAGATTCAATCCGTTTCGGGTCGTCCTCCTCAGCCCGGTCGACTTCATCTGTCCGTCTTTTTCTTCGGGGTTCCTCCTCCTCCCTCCTCCTTTCTAATCCCTCCTCCTCCTCCTCCTCCTCCTCCTCCTCCTCCTCCTCCTCCTTCTCCTCTTCCTCCTCCTCCTCCTCCTCCTCCTCCTCCTCCTTCTCCTCCCGCTCCCCCCGGGCCCAGCCCCCACCCTTTCTCCCCCTCCCTTTGCCCCAATCCGTCCCATCGCCCCCCGCCCCCCCAGACCCCTCCCCAGCGCCCCCCAACAAACGGCCCCGGGCCCAGCTGGGAAGCTTTATTGGCAGCGCCGGCAGCGGGCACTGGGCGGGGGCAGAGCGCCAGCGGCGCTGGGGGGGACACGGGACCCCCCCGGGATCAGCGGAGCGGGGACGGAGCGGGGGGTCCCGGCCGGGCCCGAGCCCACGGGGAGGGGCTGCGGCCGCCGCCGCCTCAGGAGCTCTGTGGGCAGAGAAAAGGGGGTGACACCGGGCCGGGGGCCCCGGCGGGAGCGCGCACGGGGCTCCGCCACGGCGGCCACGCCGCCCCCGGCACCCGCCCTCACCTTCTTGCGCACGTAGAAGCCGAGCCCCAGCGCCAGGAAGACCGAGCCCAAGACCAAGCCCCCGATGCCCGTCAGCATCTTGCTGCGGCCGGCGTCCGGCGGCATCTCTGGGGGGTCCGCAGGGCTCAGCGCCCCCAAAACCTCTCGGCGACACCCCCAGCCCCTCCCGGTGCCCTCCCTGTGGCCCCCGGCCCAGCCAGGACCCCCTGAAACCTCCCCCCGATCCCTTTTGGGCCTCAACAGGAGCCACCAAAGCCCCTCCCGTCCCTCCCGGCATCCCACAGCCCCCTCCCAGTTGCCCCCCAGCGCCCCAGGAGCCGCAAACTCCCTCCCAGTCACACCCAGCGCCCCCAAACTCCCTCCCAGTCACACCCAACACCCCCAAACTCCCTCCCAGTCACACCCAGCGCCCCCAAACTCCCTCCCAGTGCCCACCAGCACCCCCACAACCCCATCCCACCCTCCCCAGCACCCCCCAAACCCCTGCCCAGCCCTTGCCCAGCCCCCAGCTCCTCTCCCACTCCCAGCCCGGCTCTCTCCAGCTCCCTCCCAGTGCCTCCCAGCACAGCCCAGCGCCTCTGCCAGCGCCCCCAGGGGCTCCCCCGTACCCCAGTGCCGCCTCAGCGGCTGCTCCAGGCTGACGTGCTCCACCTGGCAGCTGTAGCTCAGCCCGCGCCGGGGCGGCGTTTCCAGCAGCACCAGCAGCTGGTAGGTCCAGTCCCCGTTGGCCACCACGTCGGTGGCCACCACGTGCTCCGACAGCTCCTGCTGGCCCTGGAACCACCTCACCTGGATGGCAGCGGGGTAGAAATCCATCACGGAGCAGAGCAGGCGGCCGGGGCCGGGCTGGGAGCTCGAGGGGGGCACCAGCGAGATGGACACGCTGGGGGGCACTGGCAGAGACAGAGAGAGAGAGAGAGAGAGCGGGGACACACTGGGATCAGCTGGGGGGGACTGGGAGAGAGAGGGGAGGGCTGGGCTTGCCTGGGGAAGGACTGGGAATGGACGGGGAATGGGCTGGGAGGAACTGAGATGGAATGGGAACGGACTGGAGGCACTGGCAGAAACTGGGAATGGACTCGGAGGGACTGGGCTTGGCCAGGAATGAACTGGGGCGTGACTTCAAATTGACTAAGAGGGACTGGAAATCTACTGGGATGGACTGGGATTGATTTGGGATGGACAGGGGTGGACTGGGATGAACTGGGAATGGATTGGGAGGGACTGGGAATGGAATGGGATGAATGATGAATGGAATGGGAGGGAGTGGTGTGGATTGGGAAGGTCTGGGAGAGGTGAAAGTGGATGGGAGGCAGTGGGAGTGAGCGTGGAGGTCTGGCAATGAACTGGGAATGAACTGGAAATCAACTGGGAATTAGTTTTGAGGGGGTTGGAAGGACCGGGAAAAGCGTTGGGAGGGACTGGGATGGACTGGGAATGTACTGGGAGGCACTGGGAATAGACTGGGACAGACTTGGGTGGTACTGAGAGAAGTGGGAGGGGATGGGGGGTACTCGGACAGAGGGTGGAGGTCTGGAAATAAACTGGGAATGAACTGGGAATAGATTGGGAATTGATTTGGAGGGTCTGGATGAGACTGGGAGGGATTGGGAATGAACTGGGGTGGACTGGAAGGGACTGGGATTTATTGGGTTGGCACTGAGAGAGATGGGAGGGAATGGGGGGGCTGGGAGAGAGGGTGGAGGTCTGAGAGTGAACTGGGAATGAACTGGGAAGAGACTGGAAATGGACTGGGAGGGACTGGGGAGGAATTGGAGATGGTCTGGGAGGGACTGGGATGGCACGGGGCGGGATGTTGGTGGCACTGGGAGGAACTGGGAATGGAGCGCGCGGCGCTGGGAGGCCGAGTCCAGCGCGGGGCACTCGGCGCTGCGGATCTGCCTGGCAACAGATGAGTGCTGAAAAAGATGTGATCTCATTGGCTGCGAAGCGTCAGCTTCACGCGTCGCTGAAATGGACGCGCGGGGGGGGCACTGGGAGGGACTGGGGTGGACTGGGAGACACAAAGGGGTTACTTGGAGGCACAGAAGGCCCTAGGGATGAGACCAAGGAGGGCTCAGAGCTCTGGGGCGATTGTCAGGGAGGTTTTGTGGGGCTCCAGGGTCACTGGCAGGGCAGGGCCCGAGGGGACACGCTCTGTCCCGCGCTCACCTCGGCGCTCCGTGAGGAACGGGGTGGACACCTCGTAGCTGACCCGGCAGAACCAGTCCACAGCAGTCCGATATCGGTCCAGTAATTCCGGATTGTTGTTGAAGTACCGGGCTTCTTTCTCTCCTTGAGGGGTGAACCCCACGAAGTGCCCCACGTCGCTGTCGAACACCGCGTACTGCTGCCTGTTATAGACGGGCTTCACAAAAAACCTCACCGTCTCCGTGCCGTTAATGAAGTGACACTCGAACTTTACCATCCACTGGAACACCCCTGCGAGCGCAGGACACAGCTTAGGGGTGCCCCCCCGCGCAGCACCCCCAGAGCTCCGGGCCCACCCCGGATCCCCACTCCGCACCCCCTGTGCCCCACGGCCGCCACGGGACCCTCCTGCCCGCGCTGCCGCTTCCTCTTTGCCGCCCTTCCCCCATTTCCCCTTCCTCATCCTCTCCCCTCCCACCTCCGCCCGCTCCCCAAATCACTTTTGGGCTCCCATTTCCCCATTTTCCCACTAATCCCCCAATCCCCAGCCCCCCTCCCGCTCAGTTTGGGCCCCCCCTCCCCTTTTCCCCCTTCCCCACCCTCTCCCACCCCTCCCTCCCCTCCCCCCACCCCTCAGCCCCTCCCGCTCTCTCTTTGGGGGGGTCCCCTCCTCCTCCCCCTCCATTCCGGGCTCCCCCCTTCGCCCCCTTTTCCCCCTTCTCCCGCCCTGGCCCAGCGCCTCCCGCCCCCCGCTCACCCGAGAGCTCCGCGCCCGCACCCGGGGGGGCTCCCAGCACCCCCAGTGCCACCAGCAGGGCCCCGGCTGCCGCCCCGAGCCCCATGGCCAGCGACCGCCGCCCCGAACCAACCGCGCTCCACTGCGGGAACCAGCCCGGAGCGGCGCGGGGTCATGAGGGACGCGCTCCCTGATTGGTCGGGCGTGGTTTTTGGCCGCGATTTCATTGGTTTGGGTTTTTTTTGGCCTCTCTTTAATTGGCCGAAGTGATTTTTGCGCTCTCTAATTGGCCGGTTCGTTTGGAGCCCGATTTCCAGACCCTATACCCAGCAACTGATGACTCATTTCCGCTCTTTTTTCTGATTCGCCAGAATTTCTTAAAGAGCTCAATTTATTAACCCTCTACCCGCCAACATGGTCTACCCGGGCTCTTTAAACTCCACTCTCCCATTGGCTGAGCGCTTTTTGGGGTGCTGCTCCCCCGTTCCCGGTGCCCCCAATTCGGATCCGCGTTCCTGGGAGCGGCACCGACCCTGCCCGGTGTGCCCGGAGCGCCACGGACGGAGCGCGGAGCCTCCCCCGGCTGCTGCCGCTGCTGGCCCTGACCCTGCCCCCGATTCTGGGGGGGGCAAGGTGGGGTTTTGCGGGGGGTCCCGGTTCTGGGAATCGCTGGAATTTTTTGTTCGGATCCCTTTGTCCCGCTCCACTTTTGAAACACAGTTTTATAAACAATGGTGTAAATTACTTGCTAATAAGTTATATTAAAGTTGTGTAAAACTAAATCCTATCAAAGTAATTTTTACTATAATACCAAGTTTTGTATTTATTCCTTCTATAAATTTTGGAAAATATTATTTAGATTCAATCCGTTTCGGGTCGTTCTCCTCTGCCCGGTCGACTTCATCTGTCCGTCTTTTTCTTTGAGGTTCTTCCTCCTCCCTCCTCGTTTCTAATCCCACCTCCTCCTCCTCCTCCTCCTTCTCCTCCTCCCGCTCCCCCCGGGCCCAGCCCCCGCCCTTTCTCCCCCTCCCTTTGCCCCAATCCGTCCCATCGCCCCGCGCCCCCCCAGACCCCTCCCCAGCGCCCCCCAACAAACGGCCCCGGGCCCAGCTGGGAAGCTTTATTGGCAGCGCCGGCAGCGGGCACTGGGCGGGGGCAGAGCGCCAGCGGCGCTGGGGGGGACACGGGACCCCCCCGGGATCAGCGGAGCGGGGACGGAGCGGGGGGTCCCGGCCGGGCCCGAGCCCACGGGGAGGGGCTGCGGCCGCCGCCGCCTCAGGAGCTCTGTGGGCAGAGAAAAGGGGGTGACACCGGGCCGGGGGCCCCGGCGGGAGCGCGCACGGGGCTCCGCCACGGCGGCCACGCCGCCCCCGGCACCCGCCCTCACCTTCTTGCGCACGTAGAAGCCGAGCCCCAGCGCCAGGAAGACCGAGCCCAAGACCAAGCCCCCGATGCCCGTCAGCATCTTGCTGCGGCCGGCGTCCGGCGGCATCTCTGGGGGGTCCGCAGGGCTCAGCGCCCCCAAAACCTCTCGGCGACGCCCCCAGCCCCTCCCAGCGCCCTCCCTGTGGCCCCCGGCCCGGCCAGGACCCCCTGAAACCTCCCCCCGATCCCTTTTGGGCCTCAGCAGGAGCCACCAAAGCCCCTCCCGTCCCTCTCAGCATCCCACAGCCCCCTCCCAGTTGCCCCCCAGCGCCCCAGGAACCCCAAACTCCCTCCCAGTCACACCCAGCACCCCCAAACTCCCTCCCAGTCACACCCGGGACCCCCAAACTCCCTCCCAGTCAAACCCAGCGCCCCCAAACTCCCTCCCAGTCACACCCAGCGCCCCCAAACTCCCTCCCAGTCACACCCAGCAACCCCAAACTCCCTCCCAGTCACACCCAGCGCCCACAAACTCCCTCCCAGTCACACCCAGCGCCCCCAAACTCCCTCCCAGTCACTCCCAGAGCCCCCAAACTCCCTCCCAGTCACACCCAGCGCCCACAAACTCCCTCCCAGTCACTCCCAGAGCCCCCAAACTCCCTCCCAGTGCCCACCAGCACCCCCACAACCCCATCCCACCCTCCCCAGCATCCCCCAAACCCCTGCCCAGCCCTTGCCCAGCCCCCAGCCCCTCTCCCACTCCCAGCCCGGCTCTCTCCAGCTCCCTCCCAGTGCCTCCCAGCACAGCCCAGCGCCTCTGCCAGCGCCCCCAGGGGCTCCCCCGTACCCCAGTGCCGCCTCAGCGGCTGCTCCAGGCTGACGTGCTCCACCTGGCAGCTGTAGCTCAGCCCGCGCCGGGGCGGCGTTTCCAGCAGCACCAGCAGCTGGTAGGTCCAGTCCCCGTTGGCCACCACGTCGGTGGCCACCACGTGCTCCGACAGCTCCTGCTGGCCCTGGAACCACCTCACCTGGATGGCAGCGGGGTAGAAATCCATCACGGAGCAGAGCAGGCGGCCGGGGCCGGGCTGGGAGCTCGAGGGGGGCACCAGCGAGATGGACACGCTGGGGGGCACTGGCAGAGACAGAGAGAGAGAGAGAGAGAGAGAGCGGGGACACACTGGGATCAGCTGGGGGGCACTGGGAGAGAGAGGGGAGGGCTGGGCTGGGGAGGGACTGGGATGGACTGGGAGGGACTGGGAATTGACTGGGGTATTGGGAATCGACTGGGTTGGAGACTGGGAGGCAATGGGAATGAATTGGGTGTCACTCGTACAGGTGAGAGGGGATGGGGAGCACAGGGAGATAGAGTGGAGGTCTGAGAGTGAACCGGGAATTAACTGGGGAAAAGACTGGAAACGGACTGGGAAGAGACTGGGGAGGAATTGGCGATGGTCTTGGAGGGACTGGGATGGCACTGGGAGGGATTTTGGTGGCACTGGGAGGAACTGGGAATGAAGCGCGCGGCGCTGGGAGGCCGAGTCCAGCGCGGGGCCCTCGGCGTTGCGGGTCTGCCTGGCAACAGGTGAGTCATCAGAGAGACGCGATCTGATTGGCTGACAGGCGTCAGCTTCACGCGTCGCTGAAATGAACGCGCGGGGGGGCACTGGGAGGGACTGAGAGGCACTGGGATGGACTGGAAGAGACTGTGATGGACTTTATGGACTGGGAATACACTTGGAAGGACTGGGAGGCACTGGGAATGAACTGGGAGTGATGGGGAATGGACTGGGAATGGGTTGAGTATGAGTGGGATGGCACTGGGATGGCACAAGGCGGGACTGGGAATATACTGGGATGGACTGGGAATAGACTGGAAGCGACCGGGACGGACTGGGAATAGACTGGAAGTAACTGGGCTGGCCCTCAGAAAGGTGGGAGGGGAGGGGAGGGGTGTTACTCTGAGAGGGCATGGCGATCTGGAGTGAACTGGTAAAGAACTGGAAATAAACTGGGATGGGCTAGGTGGGACTGGGAGGCACTGGGAAGGACTGGAGTGGCACTGAGAAAGATGGGAGGGGCACTCGGCAAAGAGAGAGAGGGTGGAAGTCAGAGAGAGAACTGGGAATTGGCTGGGAATAGACTGGGAGTTACTGGGATGGACTGGGACGAACTGGGAATGGACTGGAAGGGACTAGGAATGGACTGAAGGGTTTGGGATAGACTGAGATGTACTGGGATGGATTGGGAAAACTGGGAGGGATTGGGAATGGACTAGGGTTGACTGGGAGGGGACTGGGAATGGGCTGGGAGGGACTGGGATTGACTGGGATGGTCGCTGGCAGCGCAGGGCCCGAGGGGACACGCTCTGCCCCGCGCTCACCTCGGCGCTCCACACTGATCCAGGGGACAATCGCGTAGTTGTGCCGGCAGTACGTGTCCACCGCAGCCCGTCTGCTCTCCATAAATTCCGGGTCGCTGTTCCAGTCCCTGGCCCACCTCTCCCCAGCGGGGGTGAACCCCACGAAGTGCCCCACGTCGCTGTCGAACATCACATCCTGCACCCGGTTGTAGATGAACCTTCCCACGAGCCTCACCGTCTCCGTGCCGTTAGTGAAGTGACACTCAGTCATTAACATCTCCTGGAACACCCCTGTGAGTGCAGCACACAGCTCAGCGGTGCCCCCCAGCACCCCCAGCAGCACCCCCAGAGCTCCGGGCCCACCCCGGATCCCCACTCCGCACCCCCTGTGCCCCACGGCCGCCACGGGACCCTCCTGCCCGCGCTGCCGCTTCCTCTTTGCCGCCCTTCCCCCATTTCCCCTTCCTCATCCTCTCCCCTCCCACCTCCGCCCGCTCCCCAAATCACTTTTGGGCTCCCATTTCCCCATTTTCCCACTAATCCCTCAATCCCCAGCCCCCCTCCCGCTCAATTTTGGGGTCCCCCCTCCCCTTTTCCCCCTTCCCCACCCTCTCCCACCCCTCCCTCCCCTCCCCCCACCCCTCAGCCCCTCCCGCTCTCCCTTTGGGGGGTCCCCTCCTCCTCCCCCTCCATTCCGGGCTCCCCCCTTCGCCCCCTTTTCCCCCTTCTCCCGCCCTGGCCCAGCGCCTCCCGCCCCCCGCTCACCCGAGAGCTCCGCGCCCGCACCCGGGGGGGCTCCCAGCACCCCCAGTGCCACCAGCAGGGCCCCGGCTGCCGCCCCGAGCCCCATGGCCAGCGACCGCCGCCCCGAACCAACCGCGCTCGACTGCGGGAACCAGCCCGGAGCGGCGCGGGGTCATGAGGGACGCGCTACCTGATTGGTCGGGCGTGGTTTTTGGCCGCGCTGTCATTGGTTAATATTTTTTTGGCCTCTCTTTAATTGGCCGAAGTGATTTTTGCGCTCTCTAATTGGCCGGTGCGTTAGGAGCCCGATTTCCAGACCCTCCACCCAGCAACTGATGACTCATTTCCGCTCCTTTTTCTGATTCGCTAGAATTTCTTAGGTAGCTTATTATTTTAACTCTGTAGCCGCCAACACCCTCTACCCTGCCTCATTAAACTCCGCTCTCCCATTGGCTGAGCGCTTTTTGGGGCGCTGCTCCCCCGTTCCCGGTGCCCCCAGTTCGGATCCGCGTTCCTGGGAGCGGCACCGACCCTGCCCGGTGTGCCCGGAGCGCCACGGACGGAGCGCGGAGCCTCCCCCGGCTGCTGCCGCTGCTGGCCCTGACCCTGCCCCCGATTCTGGGGGTCCAAGGTGGGGTTTTGGGGGGGTCCCGGTTCTGGGAATCGCTGGAATTTTTTGTTCGGATCCCTTGGTCCTGCTCCGCTATTAGAAACACAGTTTTATAAACAATGGTGTAAAGGAAATTACGTACTACCAATTAAATTAAATTAAAGTTTTGTGAAACTAAATCCTATCAAAGTAATTCTTACTATAATACCAACTTTTGTATTTATTACTTCTATAAAGTTTGGAAAATATTATTTAGATTCAATCCGTTTTGGGTCGTTCTCCTCTGCTCGGTCGACTTCATCTGTTCGTCTTTTTCCTTGGGGTTCGTCCTCTTCCCTCCTCCTACATAATTCCAGCTCCTCCTCCTCCTCCTCCTCCTCCTCCTCCTCCCGCTCCCCCCGGGCCCAGCCCCCACCCTTTCTCCCCCTCCCTTTGCCCCAATCCGTCCCCTCGCCCCCCGCCCCCCCAGACCCCTCCCCAGCGCCCCCCAACAAACGGCCCCGGGCCCAGCTGGGAAGCTTTATTGGGAGCGCCGGCAGCGGGCACTGGGCGGGGGCAGAGCGCCAGCGGCGCTGGGGGGGACACGGGACCCCCCCGGGATCAGCGGAGCGGGGACGGAGCGGGGGGTCCCGGCCGGGCCCGAGCCCGCGGGGAGGGGCTGCGGCCGCCGCCGCCTCAGGAGCTCTGTGGGCAGAGAAAAGGGGGTGACACCGGGCCGGGGGCCCCGGCGGGAGCGCGCACGGGGCTCCGCCACGGCGGCCACGCCGCCCCCGGCACCCGCCCTCACCTTCTTGCGCACGTAGAAGCCGAGCCCCAGCGCCAGGAAGACCGAGCCCAAGACCAAGCCCCCGATGCCCGTCAGCATCTTGCTGCGGCCGGCGTCCGGCGGCATCTCTGGGGGGGCCGCAGGGCTCAGCGCCCCCAAAACCTCTCGGCGACACCCCCAGCCCCTCCCAGCGCCCTCCCTGTGGCCCCCGGCCCAGCAAGGACCCCCTGAAACCTCCCCCCGATCCCTTTTGGGCCTCAGCAGGAGCCACCAAAGCCCCTCCCGTCCCTCTCGGCATCCCACAGCCCCCTCCCAGTTACCCCCAGCGCCCCAGGAGCCCCAAACTCCCTCCCAGTCACACCCAGGACCCTCAAACTCCCTCCCAGTCACACCCAGCGCCCCCAAACTCCCTCCCAGTCACACCCAGCGCCCCCAAACTCCCTCCCAGCCACACCCAGCGCCCCCAAACTCCCTCCCAGTCACACCCAGCGCCCCCAAACTCCCTCCCAGTCACACCCAGGACCCCCAAACTCCCTCCCAGTCACACCCAGGACCCCCAAACTCCCTCCCAGTCACACCCAGGACCCCCAAACTCCCTCCCAGTCACACCCAGCACCCTCAAACTCCCTCCCAGTGCCCACCAGCACCCCCCCAACCCCATCCCACCCTCCCCAGCACCCCCCAAACCCCTGCCCAGCCCTTGCCCAGCCCCCAGCCCCTCTCCCACTCCCAGCCCGGCTCTCTCCAGCTCCCTCCCAGTGCCTCCCAGCACAGCCCAGCGCCTCTGCCAGCGCCCCCAGGGGCTCCCCCGTACCCCAGTGCCGCCTCAGCGGCTGCTCCAGGCTGACGTGCTCCACCTGGCAGCTGTAGCTCAGCCCGCGCCGGGGCGGCGTTTCCAGCAGCACCAGCAGCTGGTAGGTCCAGTCCCCGTTGGCCACCACGTCGGTGGCCACCACGTGCTCCGACAGCTCCTGCTGGCCCTGGAACCACCTCACCTGGATGGCAGCGGGGTAGAAATCCATCACGGAGCAGAGCAGGCGGCCGGGGCCGGGCTGGGAGCTCGAGGCGGGCACCAGCGAGATGGACACGCTGGGGGGCACTGGCAGAGACAGAGAGAGAGAGAGAGAGAGCGGGGACACACTGGGATCAGCTGGGGGGCACTGGGAGAGAGAGGGGAGGGCTGGGCTGGGGAGGGACTGGGAATGGACTGGGAGGGACTGGGAATGGACTTGTAGGAACTGGGAATGGAATGGGAATGGACAGGGAATGAAATGCGAATGGACTGGGGGTACTGGGAGGGACTGCTATGGATTGGGCTGGGGCAGGAATGGACTGGGGGGTGACTTGAAATTGACTGAGAGGGACTGGGAATCTACTGGTGTGGACTGGGGATGGACTGGGATTGATTCTGGATGGAAAGGGCTGTACTGGGATGAAGCGGGAATGGATTGGGATGGACTGGTGTGGATTGGGAAGGTCTGGGCGAGGTAAATGTCGCTGGGGGGCACTGGAAGTGTGCATGGAGGTCAGGCAGTGAACTGGGAATGGACTGGAAATCAACTGAGAATTGGCTTGGAGGGAGTTTGAAGGACTGGGAATAGCATTGGGAGGGACTGGGATGGACTGGGAATATACTGGAAGGCACTTGGAATAGACTGGGACAGACATGGGTGGTACTGAGAGAAGTGGGAGGGGATGCCGGGTACTGGGACAGAGGGTGGAGGTCTGGAAATAAACTGGGAATGAACTGGGAATAAACTGGGAATAGATTTGGAGGGTCTGGATGAGACTGGGAGAAATTGGGAATGAACTGGGGTGGACTGGAAGGGATTGGGATTTATTGGGTTGGCACTGAGAGAGATGGGAGGGAATAGGGGAACCTGGGAGAGAGGGTGGAGGTCTGAGAGTGAACTGGGAATGAACTGGGAAAACACTGGAAATGGACTGGGAGGGACTGGGGAGGAATTGGAGATGGTCTTGGAGGGACTGGGATGGCACTGGGAGGGATTTTGGTGGCACTGGGAGGAACTGGGAATGAAGCGCGCGGCGCTGGGAGGCCGAGTCCAGCGCGGGGCACTCGGCGCTGCGGATCCGCCTAGTAACAGGTGAGTCATCGCAGAGCAGCGATCTGATTGGTTGGGAAGCGTCAGCTTCACGCGTCGCTGAAATGGACGCGAGGGGCGGCACTGGAAGGAACTGGGTCTGACTGGAAATGGGCTGGGAGCGACTGTGATGGACTTGATGGACTGGGAATACACTTAAATGGACTGGGAGACACTGGGAATGAACTGGGAGGGATGGGGAAGGGACTGGGAATGGGTGGAATGTGAGTGGGATGGCACAAGGCAGGACTGGGAATGAAGTGTGATCGATTGGGAAAGGATTTGGAGTGATTGGGATGGACTGGGACTAGACTGGGAGGAACTGGGGTGGCACTGAGAGAGGTGGGATGGGATGGGGGTTACTGTGAGTGTGGGTGGAGGTCTGAGAGTGAACTGGGAATGAACGGGGAATAGACTTGGATTTGAGTTGGTGCAGCTGGGTGGAACTGGGACGAACTGGGATGAACAGGGAAGGACGAGAGGGGCACTGAGAAAGATGGGAGAGGCACTCAGCACTGGGAGAGAGGATGGAAGTCGGAGAGTGAACTGGGAATGGACTGGGATAGACTAGGAAGGACAGGGATTGATGGAAATGTACTGGGAATGGGCTGGTAGGGACTGGGATTGACTGGGATGGTCACTGGCAGGGCAGGGCCCGAGGGGACACGCTCTGCCCCGCGCTCACCTCGGCGCTCCACAGTGGCGAAATGGGCATAAATGGCGTAGTTGTGCCGGCAGTACCTGTCCACCTCATTTCGTCTGTACTCCAGTATGGCCGGGTCGCTGTTCCAGTGCTTGGCATTCATCTCCCCATAGGGGGTGAACCCCACGTAGTGCCCCACGTCGCTGTCGAACATCGCATCCTGCACCCGGTTGTAGATGTACCTCACCACGTACCTCACCTTCTCCGTGCTGTTAATGAAGTGACACTCGCCCTGAAACATCTTCTGGAACAACCCTGTGAGTGCAGCACACAGCTCAGCGGTGCCCCCCAGCACCCCCAGCAGCACCCCCAGAGCTCCGGGGCCAACCCCGGATCCCCACTCCGCACCCCCTGTGCCCCACGGCCACCACGGGACCCTCCTGCCCGCGCTGCCGCTTCCTCTTTGCCGCCCTTCCCCCATTTCCCCTTCCTCATCCTCTCCCCTCCCACCTCCGGCCGCACCCCAAATCACTTTTGGGCTCCCATTTCCCCATTTTCCCACAAATCCCACAATCCCCAGCCCCCCTCCCGCTCAGTTTGGGGTCCCCCCTCCCCTTTTCCCCCCTTCCCCACCCTCTCCCACCCCTCCCTCCCCTCCCCTCACCCCTCAGCCCCTCCCGCTGTCCCTTTGGGGGGTCCCCTCCTCCTCCCCCTCCATTCCGGGCTCCCCCCTTCGCCCCCTTTTCCCCCTTCTCCCGCCCTGGCCCAGCGCCTCCCGCCCCCCGCTCACCCGAGAGCTCCGCGCCCGCACCCGGGGGGGCTCCCAGCACCCCCAGTGCCACCAGCAGGGCCCCGACTGCCGCCCCGAGCCCCATGGCCAGCGACCGCCGCCCCGAACCAACCGCGCTCCACTGCGAGAACCAGCCCGGAGCGGCGCGGGGTCATGAGGGACGCGCTCCCTGATTGGTCGGGCGTGGTTTTTGGCCGCCCTTTCATTGGTTGGAGTTTTTTTGGGCTCGCGCTCATTTGCCGAAGTGATTTTTGCGCTCTCTAATTGGCCGGTTCGTTTGGAGCCCGATTTTCAGACCCTCTACCCAGCAACTGATGACTCATTTCCGCTCTTTTTTCTGATTCGCCAGAATTTCTTAACGAGCTTAATTTATGAACCCTCTACCCGCCAACACCCTCTACCCGGCCTCTTTAAACTCCGCTCTCCCATTGGCTGAGCGCTTTTTGGGGTGCTGCTCCCCCGTTCCCAGTGCCCCCAGTTCGGATCCGCGTTCCTGGGAGCGGCACCGACCCTGCCCGGTGTGCCCGGAGCGCCACGGACGGAGCGCGGAGCCTCCCCCGGCTGCTGCCGCTGCTGGCCCTCACCCTGCCCCCGATGCTGGTGGGGGGCAAGGTGGGGTTTTGGGGGGGTCCCGGTTCTGGGAATCGCTGGAAGTTTTTGTTCGGATCCCTTTGTCCCGCTCCGCTTTTGAAACACAGTTTTAGAAACAATGGTGTAAAGGAAATTACTTACTACTAATTAAGTTATATTAAACTTGTGTAAAACTAAATCCTATCAAAGTAAATTTTACTATAATAGCAACTTTTGTATTTATTTCTTCTATAAAATTTGGAAAATATTATTTAGATCAAATCCGATTTGGGTCGTTCTCCTCTGCCCGGTCGACTTCATCTGTCCGTCTTTTTCCTCGGGGTTCCTCCTCCTCCCTCCTCCTTTCTATTCCCTCCTCCTCCTCCTCCTCCTCCTCCTCCCGCTCCCCCCGTGCCCAGCCCCCACTCTTTCTCCCCCTCCCTTTGCCCCAATCCGTCCCATCGCCCCCCGCCCCCCCAGACCCCTCCCCAGCGCCCCCCAACAAACGGCCCCGGGCCCAGCTGGGAAGCTTTATTGAGAGCGCCGGCAGCGGGCACTGGGCGGGGGCAGAGCGCCAGCGGCGCTGGGGGGGACACGGGACCCCCCCGGGATCAGCGGAGCGGGGACGGAGCGGGGGGTCCCGGCCGGGCCCGAGCCCACGGGGAGGGGCTGCGGCCGCCGCCGCCTCAGGAGCTCTGTGGGCAGAGAAAAGGGGGTGACACCGGGCCGGGGGCCCCGGCGGGAGCGCGCACGGGGCTCCGCCACGGCGGCCACGCCGCCCCCGGCACCCGCCCTCACCTTCTTGCGCACGTAGAAGCCGAGCCCCAGCGCCAGGAAGACCGAGCCCAAGACCAAGCCCCCGATGCCCGTCAGCATCTTGCTGCGGCCGGCGTCCGGCGGCATCTCTGGGGGGTCCGCAGGGCTCAGCGCCCCCAAAACCTCTCGGCGACACCCCCAGCCCCTCCCAGCGCCCTCCCTGTGGCCCCCGGCCCGGCCGGGACCCCCTGAAACCTCCCCCCGATCCCTTTTGGGCCTCGACAGGAGCCACCAAAGCCCCTCCCGTCCCTCTCGGCATCCCACAGCCCCCTCCCAGTTGCCCCCCAGCGCCCCAGGACCCCCAAACTCCCTCCCAGTCACACCCAGCGCCCCCAAACTCCCTCCCAGTCACACCCATTTCCCCCAAACTCCCTCCCAGTCACAACCTGGGACCCCCAAACTCCCTCCCAGTCACATCCAGCGCCCCCAAACTCCCTCCCAGTGCCCACCAGCACCCCCCCAACCCCATCCCACCCTCCCCAGCATCCCCCAAACCCCTGCCCAGCCCTTGCCCAGCCCCCAGCCCCTCTCCCACTCCCAGCCCGGCTCTCTCCAGCTCCCTCCCAGCGCCTCCCAGCACAGCCCAGCGCCTCTGCCAGCGCCCCCAGGGGCTCCCCCGTACCCCAGTGCCGCCTCAGCGGCTGCTCCAGGCTGACGTGCTCCACCTGGCAGCTGTAGCTCAGCCCGCGCCGGGGCGGCGTTTCCAGCAGCACCAGCAGCTGGTAGGTCCAGTCCCCGTTGGCCACCACGTCGGTGGCCACCACGTGCTCCGACAGCTCCTGCTGGCCCTGGAACCACCTCACCTGGATGGCAGCGGGGTAGAAATCCATCACGGAGCAGAGCAGGCGGCCGGGGCCGGGCTGGGAGCTCGAGGGGGGCACCAGCGAGATGGACACGCTGGGGGGCACTGGCAGAGACAGAGAGAGAGAGAGAGAGAGCGGGGACACACTGGGGTCAGCTGGGGGGCACTGGGAGAGAGAGGGGAGGGCTGGGCTGGGGAGGGACTGGGAATGGACTGGGAGGGACTGGGAATGGACTAGTGGGGAGTGGGATGGACAGGGAGGAACTGGGAATGGAATGGGGGGACTGGGATTCGACTGGTAGAAATTGGGAATGGAATCGGAATGGATTGGGAAGGGAATGGGATGAACGGAGTAGGAATTGGGAGGGAGTTGTGTGGATTGGAAAGGTCTGGGAGAGGTGAGTGTGGATGGGGGATACTGGGAGTGTGCATGGAGGTCTGGCAATGAACTGGGAATGAATTGGAAATCAAGAGGGAATTAGTTTTGAGAGAGTTGGAAGGACTGGGAATAGCATTGGGAGGGACTGGGATGGACTGGGAATATACTGGAAGGCACTGGGAATAGACTGGGACAGACATGGGTGGTACTGAGAGAAGTGGGAGGGGATGCCGGGTACTGGGACAGAGGAGGGAGGTCTGGAAATAAACTGGGAATGAACTGGGAATAGACTTGGAATAGATTTGGAGGGTCTGGATGAGACTGGGAGAAATTGGGAATGAACTGGGGTGGACTGGAAGGGATTGGGATTTATTGGGTTGGCACTGAGAGAGATGGGAGGGAATAGGGGAACCTGGGAGAGAGGGTGGAGGTCTGAGAGTGAACGGAGAATGAACTGGGAAAACAGTGGAAATGGACTGGGAGGGACTGGGGAGGAATTGGAGATGGTCTTGGAGGGACTGGGATGGCACTGGGAGGGATTTTGGTGGCACTGGGTGGAACTGGGAATGAAGCGCGCGGCACTGGGAGGCCGAGTCCAGCGCGGGGCACTCGGCGCTGCGGGTCTGCCTGGCAACAGGTGAGTCATTGACATCACGAGTTCTGATTGGCTGAGTAGCGTCACCGTTACGCGTCGCTGAAATGGACGCGCGGGGGGGCACTGGGAGGGACGGGTATGGACTGGGGGAGCCAAGGGGGACTAGGAGAGACAATAGGCCCTAGGGATGAGCACAATGAGGAATGAGGGCTCTGAGCAGATTCGCATGAAGGCTTTGAGGTGTTCCGGGGTCACTGGCAGGGCAGGGCCCGAGGGGACACGCTCTGCCCCGTGCTCACCTCGGCGCTCCGTGATGAACGGGGTGTAATATTCGTAGTTGTACCGACAGAGCCAGTCCACAGAAGTCCGCCTCCTCTCCATGAACACCGGGTCGCTGTTCCAGCACTTGGCCCACCTCTCCCCAGCGGGGGTGAACCCCACGAAGTGCCCCACGTCGCTGTCGAACATCACATCCTGCACTCGGTTGTAGATGTACCTCTCCACGAACCTCACCTTCTCCGTGCCGTTAATGAAGTAGCACTCGAACTTTAACATCTCCTGGAGCACCCCTGTGAGAGCAGGACACAGCTCAGCGGCGCCCCCCCAGCACCCCCCCCAGAGCTCCGGGTCCACCCCGGATCCCCACTCCGCACCCCCTGTGCCCCACGGCCGCCATGGGACCCTCCTGCCCGCGCTGCCGCTTCCTCTTTGCCGCCCTTCCCCCATTTCCCCTTCCTCATCCTCTCCCCTCCCACCTCCGCCCGCTCCCCAAATCACTTTTGGGCTCCCATTTCCCCATTTTCCCACAAATCCCACAATCCCCAGCCCCCTCCCGCTCAGTTTGGGGTCCCCCCTCCCCTTTTCCCCCCTTCCCCACCCTCTCCCACCCCTCCCTCCCCTCCCCCCACCCCTCAGCCCCTCCCGCTCTCCCTTTGGGGGGTCCCCTCCTCCTCCCCCTCCATTCCGGGCTCCCCCCTTCGCCCCCTTTTCCCCCTTCTCCCGCCCTGGCCCAGCGCCTCCCGCCCCCCGCTCACCCGAGAGCTCCGCGCCCGCACCCGGGGGGGCTCCCAGCACCCCCAGTGCCACCAGCAGGGCCCCGGCTGCCGCCCCGAGCCCCATGGCCAGCGACCGCCGCCCCGAACCAACCGCGCTCCACTGCGGGAACCAGCCCGGAGCGGCGCGGGGTCATGAGGGACGCGCTCCCTGATTGGTCGGGCGTGGTTTTTGGCAGCGCTGTCATTGGTTGGGGTTTTTTTTGGCCTCTCTTTCATTGGCCGAAGTGATTTTTGCGCTCTCTAATTGGCCGGTTCGTTTGGAGCCCGATTTCCAGACCCTCTGCCCAGCAACTGATGACTCATTTCCGCTCCTTTTTCTGATTCGCCAGAATTTCCGAGGGAGCTCAATTTATTAACCCTCTACCCGCCAACACCCTCTACCCGGCCTCTTTAAACTCCGCTCTCCCATTGGCTGAGCGCTTTTTGGGGTGCTGCTCCCCCGTTCCCGGTGCCCCCAGTTCGGATCCGCGTTCCTGGGAGCGGCACCGACCCTGCCCGGTGTGCCCGGAGCGCCACGGACGGAGCGCGGAGCCTCCCCCGGCTGCTGCCGCTGCTGGCCCTGACTCTCAATTCTGGGGGTCGAATGTGAGGTTTTGGGAGGGGTCTCACGGATTTGGGGTTCTTTGGGATTTGGGGAATTCTGGGAATTTAGGGGTCAAAGGGATCAATCCAAATTTTTTGCAATTTTTGGGGTGATTTTTTTGAGTTATTTTTCGGGATTTTGGCGGGGGTGGGGTCGTGGTTTTTTCGCCCTCTTTTCACGGTTTTAGGGGGTTGAGTGTGGTCGAATTCGTCTTTTTCCATAATGTTGGGTCTCTGGAAGTGCCTAAATCCCCTTGTCCAAGGGATTTTGGGCGGTTTGGCGTGGCCAGACCCCCCTGTACCCAAAATTTGGGGTGTCTGGGAGTGACTTAAACCCCCCTGTACACACAATTTTAGGAACTGAATGTTCCCAAATCCGCTTTTCCCGGGGATTTTGGGGGTCTGGATGTTCCTAAACCCCCTCGTCCCCGGGATTTTGGGGATCTGGGAGCGCTCAAACCCCCCTGTACCCAAAATTCGGGGGATGTGGGAGTGCTCAAACCCCCCTGTACCTGAAATTTGGAGAACTCAGCGTTCCCAAATCCTCTTTTTTTCCCGATTTCGGGGGTATGTAAGTGCCCAAACCCCCTTGTCCCCGGGATTTTGGGGATCTGGGAGTGCCCAAACCCCCCTGTACCCAAAATTCGCGGGGATCTGGGAGTGCCCAAACCCCCCTGGATAAAAAATTTGTGGAACTGGGTTTTCTCACATCCTCTTTTCCCGAATTTCGGTGCTCTGGAAGTGCCTAAACCCCCTTGTCCCGGGATTCTGGGGATCTGGGAGCGCTCAAACCCCCTTGTACACAAAGTTTGCTGAAATGGAAGTGCCTAAATCACCTTTTTTCCAGGACTTTGGGGTCTCTGGAAGTGCCTAAATCCCTATTTTCCAGGATTTTTGGAGTCTGGGAGTGCCTTAACCCCCCGTACCGACAACTTCGGGAACTCAGTGTTCCCAAATCCTTTTTTTCAGAGATTTTGGGTGTTTGGATGTTCCTAAACCCCCTCGTCCCGGGGATTTTGGGGATCTGGGAGTGCCCAAACCCCCCTGGATAAAAAATTTTGGAAACTGGGTTTTCTCACATCCTCTTTTCCCGGAATTTCGGTGCTCTGGAAGTGCCTAAACCCCCTTGTCCCGGGGATTTTGGGGATCTGGGAGCGCTCAAACCCCCTTGTACACAAAATTTGGTGAAATGTAAGTTCCTAAATCCCTTTTTTATCCAGGATTTTTGGGTCTCTGGAAGTGCCTAAATTGCTTTTTTCCAGGATTTTTGGAGTCTGGGAGTGCCTTAACCCCCCCGTACCGACAACTTCGGGAGCTCAGTGTTCCCAAATCCTTTCTTTCAGAGATTTTGGGGGTCTGGATGTTCCTAAACCCCCTTGTCCCAGGGATTTTGGGGATCTGTGAGTGCCCAAACCCCCCTGTACACAAAATTTGTGGAACTGGGTTTTCTCACATCCTCTTTTCCCGGAGTTTTGTTGCTCTGGAAGTGCTCAAACCCCCTTGTCCAGGGGATCTGGGGAGGGCTGGGAGCGCTCAGACCCCCTTGTACACAAAATTTGCTGAAATGGAAGTGCCTAAATCCCCTTTTTTCCAGGATTTTGGGGTCTCTGGAAGTGCCTAGATCTGTTTTGTCCAGCATTTTTGGAGTCTGGGAGTGCCTAAACACCACATACCCAATATTTGGGGAACTCAGTGTTCCCAAATCCGGGAACACTGGGCATTTTGGTGGGCTGGATGTTCCTAAACCCCCTCGTCCCCGGGATTTTGGGGATCTGGGAGTGCTCAAACCCCCCTGGACACAAAATTTGGGGGGATCTGGGAGTGCTCAAACCCCCCTGGACACAAAATTTGGGGGGATCTGGGAGTGCTCAAACCCCCCTGTGCCCGAAATTTGGAGAACTCAGCGTTCCCAAATCCTCTTTTTTTCCCGATTTCGGGGGTATGTAAGCGCCCAAACCCCCTCGTTCCCGGGATTTTGGGGATCTGGGAGTGCCCAAACCCCCCTGTACACAAAATTTGGGGAACTGGAAGAGCCTAAATCCGCCAGAATTTCTTAGCGAGCTCAATTTTTTAACCCTCTACGCACCAACACCCTTCACCCGGCCTCATTAAACTCCGCTCTCCCATTGGCTGAGCGCTTTTTGGGGCGCTGCTCCCCCGTTCCCGGTGCCCCCAGTTCGGATCCGCGTTCCTGGGAGCGGCACCGACCCTGCCCGGTGTGCCCGGAGCGCCACGGACGGAGCGCGGAGCCTCCCCCGGCTGCTGCCGCTGCTGGCCCTGACCCCGCCGCCGATTCTGGGGGGGGCAAGGTGGGGTTTGGGGGGGTCCCGGTTCTGGGAATCGCTGGAATTTTTTGTTCGGATCCCTTTGTCCCGCTCCGCTTTTGAAACACAGTTTTATAAACAATGGTGTAAAGGAAATTACTTACTAATAATTAAGATATATTAAAGTTGTGTAAAACTAAATCCTATCAAAGTAATTTTTACTATAACAGCAACTTTTGTAATTATTCCTTGTATAAAATTTGGAAAATATTATTTAGATTCAATCCGTTTCGGGTCGTCCTCCTCAGCCCGGTAGACTTCACCTGTCCGTATTTTTCTTCGGGGTTCCTCCTCTTCCCTCCTCCTTTCTAATCCCTCCTCCTCCTCCTCCTCCTCCTCCTCCTCCTCCTCCTCCTCCTCCTCCTACTCCTCCTCCTCCTCCTCCTCCCGCTCCCCCCGGGGCCAGCCCCCACCCTTTCTCCCCCTCCCTTTGCCCCAATCCGTCCCATCGCCCCCCGCCCCCCCAGACCCCTCCCCAGCGCCCCCCAACAAACGGCCCCGGGCCCAGCTGGGAAGCTTTATTGGCAGCGCCGGCAGCGGGCACTGGGCGGGGGCAGAGCGCCAGCGGCGCTGGGGGGGACACGGGACCCCCCCGGGATCAGCGGAGCGGGGACGGAGCGGGGGGTCCCGGCCGGGCCCGAGCCCGCGGGGAGGGGCTGCGGCCGCCGCCGCCTCAGGAGCTCTGTGGGCAGAGAAAAGGGGGTGACACCGGGCCGGGGGCCCCGGCGGGAGCGCGCACGGGGCTCCGCCACGGCGGCCACGCCGCCCCCGGCACCCGCCCTCACCTTCTTGCGCACGTAGAAGCCGAGCCCCAGCGCCAGGAAGACCGAGCCCAAGACCAAGCCCCCGATGCCCGTCAGCATCTTGCTGCGGCCGGCGTCCGGCGGCATCTCTGGGGGGTCCGCAGGGCTCAGCGCCCCCAAAACCTCTCGGCGACACCCCCAGCCCCTCCCGGCGCCCTCCCTGTGGCCCCCGGCCCAGCCGGGACCCCCTGAAACCTCCCCCGGATCCCTTTTGGGCCTCAACAGGAGCCACCAAAGCCCCTCCCGTCCCTCTCGGCATCCCACAGCCCCCTCCCAGTTGCCCCCAGCGCCCCAGGAACCCCAAACTCCCTCCCAGTCACACCCAGCACCCCCAAACTCCCTCCCAGTCACACCCAGCACCCCCAAACTCCCTCCCAGTCACACCCAGCGCCCCCACACTGCCTCCCAGTGACTCCCAGCACCCCCAAACTCCCTCCCAGTGCCCACCAGCACCCCCACAACCCCATCCCACCCTCCCCAGCACCCCCCAAACCCCTGCCCAGCCCTTGCCCAGCCCCCAGCCCCTCTCCCACTCCCAGCCCGGCTCTCTCCAGCTCCCTCCCAGTGCCTCCCAGCACAGCCCAGCGCCTCTGCCAGCGCCCCCAGGGGCTCCCCCGTACCCCAGTGCCGCCTCAGCGGCTGCTCCAGGCTGACGTGCTCCACCTGGCAGCTGTAGCTCAGCCCGCGCCGGGGCGGCGTTTCCAGCAGCACCAGCAGCTGGTAGGTCCAGTCCCCGTTGGCCACCACGTCGGTGGCCACCACGTGCTCCGACAGCTCCTGCTGGCCCTGGAACCACCTCACCTGGATGGCAGCGGGGTAGAAATCCATCACGGAGCAGAGCAGGCGGCCGGGGCCGGGCTGGGAGCTCGAGGCGGGCACCAGCGAGATGGACACGCTGGGGGGCACTGGCAGAGACAGAGAGAGAGAGAGAGAGAGAGCGGGGACACACTGGGATCAGCTGGGGGCACTGGGAGAGAGAGGGGAGGGCTGGGCTTGGCTGGGGAGGGACTGGGAATGGACTGGGATGGACTGGGAATGGACTAGTAGGGAGTGGGATGGACAGGGAGGAACTGGGAATGGAATGGGGGGGACTGGGATTCGACTGGTAGAAATTGGGAATGGAATCGGAATGGATTGGGAAGGGAATGGGATGAACGGGGAATGGATTGGGATGGACTGGTGTGGATTGGGAAGGTCTGGGAGAGGTGTGTGTGGATGGGATTCACTGGGAGTGAGCATGGTCTTCTGGGAATGAACCAGGAATGAACTGGAAATCAACTCGGAATTAGCTTTGAAGGATTTGGAAGGACTGGGAATAGCATTAAGTGGGACTGGGATGGATTGGCAATAAACTGGGGGGCACTGGGAACAGACTGGGACAGACTTGGGTGGTACTGAGAGAGATGGGAGGGGATGGTGGGTATTGGGACAGGGGGTGGAGGTCTGGAAGTAAAATGGGAATGAACTGGGAATAGACTGGGAATGGATTTGGAGGGCCTGGGTGGGACTGGAGTGGACTGGGACGGACTGGGATGGACTGGAAGGGACTGATATTTATTGGGTTGGCACTGAGAGATATGGGAGGGAATGGGGGGAGCTGGGAGAGAGGGTGGAAGTCTGAGAGTGAATGGGGAATGAACTGGGAAAAGACTGGAAATGGACTGGGAGGGACTGGGGAGGAATTGGAGATGGTCTGGGAGGGACTGGGATGGCACTGGGAGGGATTTTGGTGGCACTGGGAGGAACTGGGAATGAAGCGCGCGGCGCTGGGAGGCCGAGTCCAGCGCGGGGCACTCGGCGCTGCGGGTCTGCCTGGCAACAGATGAGTCATCAGTGATACGCGATCCCATTGGCTGAAAGGCGTCAGCTTCACGCGTCGCTGAAATGGACGCGCGGGGGGGCACTGGGAGGGACTGGGGCTCATTTGAAATGGACTGGAAGGGAATGGAAACGGACTGGGGATGGGCTGGGATAGACTTGATGGACTGGGAATACACTTGGAGGGACTGGGAGGCACTGGGAATGAACTGGCTGGGATGGGAAATTGACTGGGAATGGGCTGAGTATAAGTGAGATGGCACTGGGATGGCACAAGGCGGGACTGGGAATGAACTGGGATGGAGTGGGAAAGGACTGGGAGCGAGTGGAAGGGACTGGGAGGAAGTGGGGGTCACTGAAAAAGGTGGGACGGAATGGGGGTTACTGGGAGTGTGGGTGGAGGTCGGAGATTGAACTGGGAATGATCTGGAAATAAACAGGGAATTGAGTTGCAGGAGCTGGGTGGGACTGGGACGAACTGGGAGGAACTAGGAAGGACGAGGGGGGCACTGAGACAGATGGCAGGGAGACTTGGCACTGGGATAGAGGGTAGAAGTAGGAGAGCGAACTGGGAATAGACTGTGAAGGATTAGGATGGACTGGGAATGAACTAGAAATGGACTGGCAATGGGCTGGGAGAAACTGGGAGGATTGGGATTGACTGGAGGGATTGGGATGGACTCAGAGGGACTGAGAGAGAGTGGGATAGACTGAAATGTACCGGGAATGGACTGAGATGGACTGGTGCGGACTGGGAATGGACGGGAAGGTTCTGGGAATATACTGGAAGGGACTGGTAGGGACTGGGATTGACTGGGATGGTCGCTGGCAGAGCAGGGCCCGAGGGGACACGCTCTGCCCCATGCTCACCTCGGCGCTCCATGGTGAACGGGGCAACAATCGGGTAGTTGTGCCGGCAGGCCGTGTCCACCACAGACCGTTTGTATTCCAGTCTAGCCGGGTCGCTGTTCCAGTACTTGGCAACCTTCTCCCCAAAGGGGGTGAACCCAACGTAGTGCCCCACGTCGCTATCGAACATCGCCCACAGCTGCCGGTTGTAGATGTACGTGTCCACGAACCTCACCTTCTCCGTGCCGTTAATGAAGTGACACTCGGCCGTTCCCAGGAACTGGAGCACCCCTGTGAGTGCAGCACACAGCTCAGCGGTGCCCCCCAGCACCCCCAGCAGCACCCCCAGAGCTCCGGGCCCACCCCGGATCCCCACTCCGCACCCCCTGTGCCCCACGGCCGCCATGGGACCCTCCTGCCCACGCTGCCGCTTCCTCTCTGCCGCCCTTCCCCCATTTCCCCTTCCTCATCCTCTCCCCTCCCACCTCCGCCCGCTCCCCAATCACTTTTGGGCTCCCATTTCCCCATTTTCCCACTAATCCCCCAATCCCCAGCCCCCCTCCCGCTCATTTTGGGGTCCCCCCTCCCATTTTCCCCCCTCCCCCACCCTCTCCCACCCCTCCCTCCCCTCCCCCCACCCCTCAGCCCCTCCCGCTCTCCCTTTGGGGGGTCCCCTCCTCCTCCCCCTCCATTCCGAGCTCCCCCCTTCGCCCCCTTTTCCCCCTTCTCCCGCCCTGGCCCAGCGCCTCCCGCCCCCCGCTCACCCGAGAGCTCCGCGCCCGCACCCGGGGGCGCTCCCAGCACCCCCAGTGCCACCAGCAGGGCCCCGGCTGCCGCCCCGAGCCCCATGGCCAGCGACCGCCGCCCCGAACCAACCGCGCTCGACTGCGGGAACCAGCCCGGAGCGGCGCGGGGTCATGAGGGACGCGCTCCCTGATTGGTCGGGCGTGGTTTTTGGCAGCACTTTCATTGGTTGGGCTTTTTTTTGGCCTCTCTTTAATTGGCCGAAGTGATTTTTGCGCTCTCTAATTGGCCGGTTCGTTTGGAGCCCGATTTCCAGACCCTCTGCCCAGCAACTGATGACTCATTTCCGCTCCTTTTTCTGATTCGCCAGAATTTCTGAGGGAGTTCAATTTATTAACCCTCCACTCGCCAACACCCTCTACCCGGCCTTATTAAACTCCACTCTCCCATTGGCTGAGCGCTTTTTGGGGTGCTGCTCCCCCGTTCCCGGTGCCCCCAGTTCGGATCCGCGTTCCTGGGAGCGGCACCGACCCTGCCCGGTGTGCCCGGAGCGCCACGGACGGAGCGCGGAGCCTCCCCCGGCTGCTGCCGCTGCTGGCCCTGACCCTGCCCCCGATTCTGGGGGTCCAAGGTGGGGTTTTGAGGGGGTCCCGGTTCTGGGAGTCGCTGGAATTTTTTGTTCGGATCCCTTTGTCCCGCTCCGCTTTCGAAACACAGTTTTATAAACAATGGTGTAAAGGAAATTACGTACTACTAATTAAATTATATTAAAGTTGTTTAAACCTAAATCCTTTCAAAATAATTTTTGCAATAATAGCAACTTTTGTATTTATTCCTTCTATAAAATTTGGAAAATATTATTTAGATCAAATCCGATTTGGGTCGTTCTCCTCTGCCCGGTCGACTTCATCTGTCCGTCTTTTTCCTCGGGGTTCCTCCTCTTCCCTCCTCCTTTCTAATCCCTCCTCCTCCTCCTCCTCCTCCCGCTCCCCCCGTGCCCAGCCCCCACCCTTTCTCCCCCTCCCTTTGCCCCAATCCGTCCCATCGCCCCCCGCCCCCCCAGACCCCTCCCCAGCGCCCCCCAACAAACGGCCCCGGGCCCAGCTGGGAAGCTTTATTGGGAGCGCCGGCAGCGGGCACTGGGCGGGGGCAGAGCGCCAGCGGCGCTGGGGGGGACACGGGACCCCCCCGGAATCAGCGGAGCGGGGACGGAGCGGGGGGTCCCGGCCGGGCCCGAGCCCACGGGGAGGGGCTGCGGCCGCCGCCGCCTCAGGAGCTCTGTGGGCAGAGAAAAGGGGGTGACACCGGGCCGGGGGCCCCGGCGGGAGCGCGCACGGGGCTCCGCCACGGCGGCCACGCCGCCCCCGGCACCCGCCCTCACCTTCTTGCGCACGTAGAAGCCGAGCCCCAGCGCCAGGAAGACCGAGCCCAAGACCAAGCCCCCGATGCCCGTCAGCATCTTGCTGCGGCCGGCGTCCGGCGGCATCTCTGGGGGGTCCGCAGGGCTCAGCGCCCCCAAAACCTCTCGGCGACACCCCCAGCCCCTCCCGGCGCCCTCCCTGTGGCCCCCGGCCCGGCCGGGACCCCCTGAAACCTCCCCCCGATCCCTTTTGGGCCTCGACAGGAGCCACCAAAGCCCCTCCCGTCCCTCTCGGCATCCCACAGCCCCCTCCCAGTTGCCCCCCAGCGCCCCAGCACCCCCAAACTCCCTCCCAGTCACACCCAACACCCCCAAACTCCCTCCCAGTCACACCCAGCGCCCCAGGACCCCCAAACTCCCTCCCAGCCACACCCAACACCCCCAAACTCCCTCCCAGCCACACCCAACACCCCCAAACTCCCTCCCAGTGCCCACCAGCACCCCCACAACCCCATCCCACCCTCCCCAGCATCCCCCAAACCCCTGCCCAGCCCTTGCCCAGCCCCCAGCCCCTCTCCCACTCCCAGCCCGGCTCTCTCCAGCTCCCTCCCAGTGCCTCCCAGCACAGCCCAGCGCCTCTGCCAGCGCCCCCAGGGGCTCCCCCGTACCCCAGTGCCGCCTCAGCGGCTGCTCCAGGCTGACGTGCTCCACCTGGCAGCTGTAGCTCAGCCCGCGCCGGGGCGGCGTTTCCAGCAGCACCAGCAGCTGGTAGGTCCAGTCCCCGTTGGCCACCACGTCGGTGGCCACCACGTGCTCCGACAGCTCCTGCTGGCCCTGGAACCACCTCACCTGGATGGCAGCGGGGTAGAAATCCATCACGGAGCAGAGCAGGCGGCCGGGGCCGGGCTGGGAGCTCGAGGGGGGCACCAGCGAGATGGACACGTTTGGAGGCACTGGGAGAGACAGAGAGACGGGACAGACAGGGATCAGCTGGGGAGTACTGGGAGAGAGAGGGGAGGGCTGGGGTGGGACTGGGGAGGGACTGGGATGGGCTGGGAGGGACTAGGAATGGACTTTGCGTGACTGGCAGTGGAATGGGAATGGACTGGGGGCTCTGGGAGGAACTGGGGATGGACTGGTAGGGACTGGGATGGATTGGGCCGGACTAGGAATGGACTGGGGGGTGACTTGAATTGGACTGACGGGGACTGGGAATCTACTGAGGTGGACTTGGGATGGACTGGGATTGATTGGGGATGGACTGGGATGGACTGGGATGAACTGGAAGCGGATTGGGACGGACTGGTGTGGATTGGGATGAACGGGGAATGGATTGGGAGGGAATGGTGTGGATTGGGAAGGTCTGGGAGAGGTGAGTGGGGATAGGGGGCACTGGGAGTGAGCATGGACTTCTGGGAATGAACTGGAATTCAACAGGGAATTAGCTTTGAGGAAGCTGGAAGGACTGGGAATAGCATTGGGAGGGACTGGGAAGGTATGGCAATATACTGGGAGGCACTGGGAATAGACTGGGACAGACTCGGGGACATGGGTGCTACTGAGAGAACTGGGAGGGGATGGAGGGTACTGGGACAAAGGGTGGAGGTCTGGAAATAAACTGGGAATGAACTGGTAATAGACTGGGAATGGATTTGGAGGGGCTGGGTGGGACTGGGAAGGACTGGGAGGGACTGGGAATGAACTGGAGTGGGCTGAGAGGGACTGGGCTTTATTGGGTTGGCACTGAGAGAGATGGGAGAGAATGAGGGAAACTGGGAGAATAGATGGAGGTCTGAGATTAAACTGGGAATGAATTGGGAAAAGACTGGAAATGGTCTGGGAGGGACTGGGATGGCACTGGGAGGGATTTTGGTGGCACTGGGAGGAACTGGGAATGAAGTGCGCGGCGCTGGGAGGCCGAGCCCAGCGCGGGGCACTCGGCGCTGCGGGTCTGCCGCAGAACAGCTGAGTCATCGGAAAGATGAAATCGCATTAGGTGCGAAGCGTCGGTTTCACGCGTCGCTGAAATGGACGCGCGTGGGGGCACTGGGAGGGACTGGGAGTGACTGGGGGGGGCAATGAGGGGGACAAGGGGCACCGGGGATGGGCACAAGGAGGGCTGAGGGCTCCGGGGCGATTCCCAGGGAGGTTTGGAGGGGCTCCAGGGTCACTGGCAGGGCAGGGCCCGAGGGGACACGCTCTGCCCCGCGCTCACCTCGGCGATCCGTGATGAACGGGGTAAGCTTCTTGTACCATGACCGGCAGAACCAGTCCACCGCAGTCCGTCTGCGCTCCAGTCTAGCCGGGTTGCTGTTCCAGTACCGGGCCCGTTCTTCCCCATAGGGGGTGAACCCCACGTAGTGCCCCACGTCGCTGTCGAACATCAAGTGCTGCTCCCGGTTGTAGACGCACCTATGCACGAACCTCACCTTCTCCGTGCCGTTAATGAACTGACACTCGGACGTTGGCATGATCTGGAACACCCCTGTGAGTGCAGCACACAGCTCAGCGGTGCCCCCCAGCATCCCCAGCAGCACCCCCAGAGCTCCGGGCCCACCCCGGATCCCCACTCCGCACCCCCTGTGCCCCACGGCCGCCACGGGACCCTCCTGCCCGCGCTGCCGCTTCCTCTTTGCCGCCCTTCCCCCATTTCCCCTTCCTCATCCTCTCCCCTCCCACCTCCGCCCGCTCCCCAAATCACTTTTGGGCTCCCATTTCCCCATTTTTCACCCTCTCACACCAAATTCCCACCAGTTTTTTACCATCCCGAGCTCCCTCGGGCTCGGTTTTGGAGTCCCCCCTTCGCCCCCTTTTCCCCCTTCTCCCGCCCAGGCCCAGCGCCTCCCGCCCCCCGCTCACCCGAGAGCTCCGCGCCCGCACCCGGGGGGGCTCCCAGCACCCCCAGTGCCACCAGCAGGGCCCCGGCTGCCGCCCCGAGCCCCATGGCCAGCGACCGCTGCCCCGAACCAACCGCGCTCGACTGCGGGAACCGGCCCGGAGCGGCGCGGGGTCATGAGGGACGCGCTCCCTGATTGGTCGGGCGTGGTTTTTGGCAGCGCTTTCATTGGTTGGGCTTTTTTTTGGCCTCTCTTTAATTGGCCGAAGTGATTTTTGCGCTCTCTAATTGGCCGGTGAGTTTGGAGCCCGATTTCCAGACCCTCTACCCAGCAACCGATGACTCATTTCCGATCCTTTTTCTGATTCGCCAGAATTTCTGAGGGAGTTCAATTTATTAACCCTCTACCCGCCAACACCCTCTACCCGGCCTCGTTAAACTCCACTCTCCCATTGGCTGAGCGCTTTTTGGGGTGCTGCTCCCCCGTTCCCAGCGCCCCCAGTTCGGATCCGCGTTCCTGGGAGCGGCACCGACCCTGCCCGGTGTGCCCGGAGCGCCAGGGACGGAGCGCGGAGCCTCCCCCGGCTGCTGCCGCTGCTGGCCCTGACCCTGCCCCCGATTCTGGGGGGGAACAAGGTGGGGTTTTGGGGGGGTCCCGGTTCTGGGAATCGCTGGAATTTTTTGTTCGGATCCCTTTGTCCCGCTCCGCTTTAGAAACCCAGTTTTATACACAATGGTGTAAAGGAAATTACTTACTACTAATTAAGTTATATTAAACTTGCGTAAACCTAAATCCTTTCAAAGCAGTTTTTGCAATAATAGCAACTTTTGTATTTATTCCTTCTATAAAATTTGGAAAATATTATTTAGATCAAATCCGATTTGGGTCGTTCTCCTCTGCCAGGTCGACTTCATCTGTCCGTCTTTTTCCTTGGGGTTCCTCCTCTTCCCTCCTCCTACATAATTCCAGCTCCTCCTCCTCCTCCTCCTCCTCCTCCCGCTCCCCCCGGGCCCAGCCCCCACCCTTTCTCCCCCTCCCTTTGCCCCAATCCGTCCCATCGCCCCCCGCCCCCCCAGACCCCTCCCCAGCGCCCCCCAACAAACGGCCCCGGGCCCAGCTGGGAAGCTTTATTGGGAGCGCCGGCAGCGGGCACTGGGCGGGGGCAGAGCGCCAGCGGCGCTGGGGGGGACACGGGACCCCCCCGGGATCAGCGGAGCGGGGACGGAGCGGGGGGTCCCGGCCGGGCCCGAGCCCGCGGGGAGGGGCTGCGGCCGCCGCCGCCTCAGGAGCTCTGTGGGCAGAGAAAAGGGGGTGACACCGGGCCGGGGGCCCCGGCGGGAGCGCGCACGGGGCTCCGCCACGGCGGCCACGCCGCCCCCGGCACCCGCCCTCACCTTCTTGCGCACGTAGAAGCCGAGCCCCAGCGCCAGGAAGACCGAGCCCAAGACCAAGCCCCCGATGCCCGTCAGCATCTTGCTGCGGCCGGCGTCCGGCGGCATCTCTGGGGGGTCCGCAGGGCTCAGCGCCCCCAAAACCTCTCGGCGACACCCCCAGCCCCTCCCGGCGCCCTCCCTGTGGCCCCCGGCCCAGCCAGGACCCCCTGAAACCTCCCCCCGATCCCTTTTGGGCCTCAAAAGGAGCCACCAAAGCCCCTCCCGTCCCTCTCAGCATCCCACAGCCCCCTCCCAGTTGCACCCCAGGGCCCCAGGACCCCCAAACTCCCTCCCAGTCACACCCAGTGCCCCCAAACTCCCTCCCAGTCACACCCAGCGCCCCCAAACTCCCTCCCAGTCACACCCAGCACCCCCAAACTCCCTCCATTGCCCACCAGCACCCCCCCAACCCCATCCCACCCTCTCCAGCATCCCCCAAACCCCTGCCCAGCCCTTGCCCAGCCCCCAGCCCCTCTCCCACTCCCAGCCCGGCTCTCTCCAGCTCCCTCCCAGTGCCTCCCAGCACAGCCCAGCGCCTCTGCCAGCGCCCCCAGGGGCTCCCCCGTACCCCAGTGCCGCCTCAGCGGCTGCTCCAGGCTGACGTGCTCCACCTGGCAGCTGTAGCTCAGCCCGCGCCGGGGCGGCGTTTCCAGCAGCACCAGCAGCTGGTAGGTCCAGTCCCCGTTGGCCACCACGTCGGTGGCCACCACGTGCTCCGACAGCTCCTGCTGGCCCTGGAACCACCTCACCTGGATGGCAGCAGGGTAGAAATCCATCACGGAGCAGAGCAGGCGGCCGGGGCCGGGCTGGGAACTCGAGGGGGGCACCAGCGAGATGGACACGCTGGGGGGCACTGGCAGAGACAGAGAGAGAGCGGGGACACACTGGGATCAGCTGAGGGGCATTGGGAGAGAGAGGGGATGGATGAGGTGGGCTGGGGAGGGGCTGGGAATGGACTGGGAAGAAATGGGAATGGACTGGGAGGGACTGGGAGGAAATGCGAATGTACTGGTAGGGACTGGGATGGATGGGGATGGACCCGGAACGGACTTGGCGTTTTTCTTTTTAATTGATGGATAGGGGCTGGAAATCTACTGGGGTAGACTGGGGATGGACTGGAATTGATTGGGAATGGAAAAGAGTTGACTGGGATGAATTGGAAGTGGATTGGGAGGGACTGGAAGTGGATTGGGAAGGTCTGGTAGACATGAGTGTGGATGGGAGGCACTGGGAGCGAGCATGGACGTCTGGCAAGGAACTGGGAATGAAGTTGAAATCACGTGGGATTTAGCATGGAGGGAGTTTGAAGGACTGGGAATAGCATTGGGAGGGACTGGGAATATACTGGGAGGCACTGGGAATAGACTGGGACAGACTTGGGTGGTACTGAGATGGGATGGATTGGGGGCTATTGGGACAGAGGGTGGAGGTCTGGAAATGAACTGGGAATAGACTGGGAATTGATTTGTGGGGTGTGGGTGGGACTGGGAAGGACTGGGAGGAACTGGGAATGAACTGAGGTGGACGGGGAGGAACTGGGATTTATTGGGTTGGCACTGAGAGAGATGGGACGGAATGGGGTGCACTGGGAGAGAGGGTGGAGGTCTGAGAGTGAACTGGGAATGAACTGGGAAAACACTGGAAATGGACTGGGAGGGACTGGGGAGGAATTGGCGATGGTCTGGGAGGGACTGGGATGGCACTGGGAGGGATCTTGGTGGCACTGGGAGGAACTGGGAATGAAGCGCGCGGCGCTGGGAGGCCGAGTCCAGCGCGGGGCACTCGGCGCTGCGGATCTGCCTGGCAACAGGGGAGTCATCAGAGAGACGCGATCTGATTGGCTGAGAACCGTCACAGTTACGCGTCGCTGAAAAGGACGCGTGGGGTGGCACTGGGAGGGACTGGGAGGGACTAGGGTGGACTTGTTGAACTGAAAGGGACTGTGATGGATTTTTTGGACAAGGAATACACTTGGAGGGACTGGGAGGCACTGGGAATGAACTGGCAGGGATGGGGAATGGAGTGGGAATGGGCTGAGTATGAGAGGGATGGCACTGGGATGGCACAAGGCGAGACTGGGATCGAATTGGGATGGACTGGAAAAGGACTAGGAGCGATTGGGAGGCACTGGAAATAGACTGGGAGGAACTGGGGTGTAACTGAGAGAGGTGGGACGGGATGGGGTTTATTCTGTGAGTGCATGGAGATCTGGAGTGAACTGAGAATGAAATGGGAATAGACTGGGAATTGAGTTGGAGGGGCTGGGTGGCACTGGGAGGCACTGGGAAGGACTGGAGTGGCACGGAGAAAGATAGGAGGGGTACTCATCAAAGGGCGAGAGTGTGGAAGTCGGAGAGACAACTGGGAATGAACTGGGAATAGACTGGGAGGGACTGGGATGAACTGGGAATGGACTGGAAGGGACTAGGAACGGACTGTGGGGTTGGGAGGAAGTGGAAGACACTGGGATTGGACTGGGGATGGACTGGAATGGACTTGGACGGGACTGGGAATGGACTGGGAATAGACTGGGAGGGACTGGGATGGAATGGGTCAAAGTGGGAATGGACTGGAGGGATTGGGACGGACTGAGAGGGACTGGGAGAGACTGGGAGAGAGAGGTGTAGACTAGGATGAATTGAGAATGGACTGGGAGGGACTGGGAATATACTGGAAGGGACTGGTAGGGACTGGGATTGCCTGGGATAGTCACTGGCAGGGCAGGGCCCGAGGGGACACGCTCTGCCCCGCGCTCACCTCGGCGCTCCACGCTGAACGGGGCAAAAATCGGGTAGTTGTGCCGGCAGTACCTGTCCACCGCAGTCTGTTTGTACTCCAGTTTAGACGGGTCGCTGTTCAAGCGCTTGGCATTCATCTCCCCATAGGGGGTGAACCCCTCATAGTGCCCCACGTCGCTGTCGAACATCACGACCTGCTCCCGGTTGTAGATGTACCTCTCCACGTACCTCACCTTCTCCGTGCCGTTAATGAAGTGACACTCCACCTTTCCCAGGAACTGGAGCACCCCTGTGAGTGCGGGACACAGCTCAGCGGTGCCCCCCTGCACCCCCAGCAGCCCCCCCAGAGCTCCGGGCCCACCCCGGATCCCCACTCCGCACCCCCTGTGCCCCACGGCCGCCACGGGACCCTCCTGCCCGCGCTGCCGCTTCCTCTTTGCCGCCCTTCCCCCATTTCCCCTTCCTCATCCTCTCCCCTCCCACCTCCGCCCGCTCCCCAATCACTTTTGGGCTCCCATTTCCCCATTTTCCCACTAATCCCCCAATCCCCAGCCCCCTCCCGCTCAGTTCTGGGGTCCCCCCTCCCCTTTTCCCCCCTTCCCCACCCTCTCCCACCCCTCCCTCCCCTCCCCCCACCCCTCAGCCCCTCCCGCTCTCCCTTTGGGGGGGTCCCCTCCTCCTCCCCCTCCATTCCGGGCTCCCCCCTTCGCCCCCTTTTCCCCCTTCTCCCGCCCTGGCCCAGCGCCTCCCGCCCCCCGCTCACCCGAGAGCTCCGCGCCCGCACCCGGGGGGGCTCCCAGCACCCCCAGTGCCACCAGCAGGGCCCCGGCTGCCGCCCCGAGCCCCATGGCCAGCGACCGCCGCCCCGAACCAACCGCACTCGACTGCGGGAACCAGCCCGGAGCGGCGCGGGGTCATGAGGGACGCGCTCCCTCATTGGTCGGGCGTGGTTTTTGGCAGCGCTGTCATTGGTTGGGGTTTTTTTTGGGCTCTCTTTAATTGGCCGAAGGGATTTTTGCGCTCTCTAATTGGCCGGTCCGTTTGGAGCCCGATTTCCAGACCCTCTACCCAGCAACTGATGACTCATTTCCGTTCTTTTTTCTGATTCGCCAGAATTTCCTAGCGAGCTCAATTTATTAACCCTCTACCCGCCAACACCCTCTACCCGGCCTCATTAAACTCCGCTCTCCCATTGGCTGAGCGCTTTTTGGGGCGCTGCTCCCCCGTTCCCAGTGCCCCCAGTTCGGATCCGCGTTCCTGGGAGCGGCACCGACCCTGCCCGGTGTGCCCGGAGCGCCACGGACGGAGCGCGGAGCCTCCCCCGGCTGCTGCCGCTGCTGGCCCTGACCCTGCCCCCGATTCTGGGGGGGGGCAAGGTGGGGTTTTGGGGGGGTCCCGGTTCTGGGAATCGCTGGAATTTTTTGTTCGGATCCCTTTGTCCCGCTCCGCTTTAGAAACCCAGTTTTATACACAATGGTGTAAAGGAAATTACTTACTACTAATTAAGTTATATTAAACTTGCGTAAACCTAAATCCTATCAAAGTAAATTTTACTATAATAGCAACTTTTGTATTTATTCCTTCTATAAAATTTGGAAAATATTATTTAGATTCAATCCGTTTCGGGTCGTCCTCCTCCGCCCGGTAGACTTCATCTGATCGTCTTTTTCTTCGGGGTTCCTCCTCCTCCTCCTCCTTTCTATTCCCTCCTCCTCTTCCTCCTCCTCCTCCTCCCGCTCCCCCCGGCCCAGCCCCCACCCTTTCTCCCCCTCCCTTTGCCCCAATCCGTCCCATCGCCCCCCGCCCCCCCAGAGCCCTCCCCAGCGCCCCCCAACAAACGGCCCCGGGCCCAGCTGGGAAGCTTTATTGGGAGCGCCGGCAGCGGGCACTGGGCGGGGGCAGAGCGCCAGCGGCGCTGGGGGGGACACGGGACCCCCCCGGGATCAGCGGAGCGGGGACGGAGCGGGGGGTCCCGGCCGGGCCCGAGCCCGCAGGGAGGGGCTGCGGCCGCCGCCGCCTCAGGAGCTCTGTGGGCAGAGAAAAGGGGGTGACACCGGGCCGGGGGCCCCGGCGGGAGCGCGCACGGGGCTCCGCCACGGCGGCCACGCCGCCCCCGGCACCCGCCCTCACCTTCTTGCGCACGTAGAAGCCGAGCCCCAGCGCCAGGAAGACCGAGCCCAAGACCAAGCCCCCGATGCCCGTCAGCATCTTGCTGCGGCCGGCGTCCGGCGGCATCTCTGGGGGGTCCGCAGGGCTCAGCGCCCCCAAAACCTCTCGCCGACGCCCCCAGCCCCTCCCGGCGCCCTCCCTGTGGCCCCCGGCCCAGCCGGGACCCCCTGAAACCTCCCCCAGATCCCTTTTGGGCCTCAACGGGAGCCACCAAAGCCCCTCCCGTCCCTCTCGGCATCCCACAGCCCCCTCCCAGTTGCCCCCCAGCGCCCCAGGAACCCCAAACTCCCTCCCAGTCACACCCAGCGCCCCCAAACTCCCTCCTAGTCACACCTGGGACCCCCAAACTCCCTCCCAGTCACACCCAGCGCCCCCAAACTCCCTCCCAGTGCCCACCAGCACCCCCCCAACCCCATCCCACCCTCCCCAGCAGCCCCCAAACCCCTGCCCAGCCCTTGCCCAGCCCCCAGCCCCTCTCCCACTCCCAGCCCGGCTCTCTCCAGCTCCCTCCCAGTGCCTCCCAGCACAGCCCAGCGCCTCTGCCAGCGCCCCCAGGGGCTCCCCCGTACCCCAGTGCCGCCTCAGCGGCTGCTCCAGGCTGACGTGCTCCACCTGGCAGCTGTAGCTCAGCCCGCGCCGGGGCGGCGTTTCCAGCAGCACCAGCAGCTGGTAGGTCCAGTCCCCGTTGGCCACCACGTCGGTGGCCACCACGTGCTCCGACAGCTCCTGCTGGCCCTGGAACCACCTCACCTGGATGGCAGCGGGGTAGAAATCCATCACGGAGCAGAGCAGGCGGCCGGGGCCGGGCTGGGAGCTCGAGGGGGGCACCAGCGAGATGGACACGCTGGGGGGCACTGGGAGAGAGAGAGAGAGAGAGAGCGGGGACACACTGGGATCAGCTGGGGGGCACTGGGAGAGAGAGGGGAGGGCGGGGATGGGGAGGGACTGGGATTGGACTGGGACGGACTGGGAGTGGACTGGGACTGACTGGGATGGACTGGGAGGAACTGTGAATGGACAGGGAATGGACTGGTGGCACTGGGAGGAAGTGGGAATGGACTGGTTGGGACTGGGATGGACTGGGCTGGGGCAGGAATGGACTGTGGGGTGACTTGAAATTGACTGAGAGGGACTGGGAATCTACTGAGGTGGACTGGGGATGGACTCGGAGTTATTGGGAATGAACTGGGATGGGCTGGGAGAGACTGGGAATGGAATGGAAGGGAGTGGGAGTGGAGCGTTATTAAAGGGGAATGGATTGGGAGTGACTGGTGTGGATTGGGAAGTTCTGGGAAAGGTGAGTGGGGATGGAGGGCACTGCAGGGAGGGTGCAGGTCTGGCAATGAACTGGGAATGAACTGGAAATCAACTGGGAATTGGCTTTGAGGGAGTTGGAAGGACTGGGAAGAGCATTGGGAGGGACTGGGATGGACTGGGAATACACTGGGAGGCACTGGGAATATACTGGGACAGATTTGGGTGGACCTGAGAGAAGTGGCAGCGAATGCGAGGTACCGGGACAGAGGTTGCAGGTCTGGAAATTAACTTAGAATGAACTGGGAGTAGACTGGGAAGTGACTTGGAAGGTCTGGATGAGACTGGGAAGGTCGAAGAGGGACTGGGAATGAACTGGAATGGACTGTGAGGGACTGGGATTTATTGCGCTGGCACTGAGAGAGATTGGACGGAATGGGGGAAACTGAGAGGGTGGAGGTCTGAGAGTGAACTGGGAATGAACTGGGAAGAGACTGGGAATGGACTGGGAGGGACTGGGGAGGAATTGGAGATGGTCTGGGAGGTACTGGGTTGGCACTGGGCGGGATTTTGGTGGCACTGGGAGGAACTGGGAATGAAGCGCGCGGCGCTGGGAGGCCGAGTCCAGCGCGGGGCACTCGGCGCTGCGGGTCTGCCTGGCAACAGGGGAGTCATCAGAGAAACGCGCTCCGATTGGCTGAGAAGCGTCGGTTTTACGCGTCGCTGAAATGGAGGCGCGCGGGTGGGGGGGCACTGTGAGGGACTGGGGCTGACTGGAAATGGACTGGGAGGGACTAGGATGGACTTGATGGACTGGTAATACGCTTGGAGGGACTGGGAGTCACTGGGAATGAACTGGGAGTGATGGGGAATGGACTGGGAATGGGTTGAGTATGAGTGGGATGGCACTGGGATGGCACAAGGTGGGACTGGGAATGAACTGGGATGGACTGGGAATAGACTGGAAGCGACCGGGACGGACTGGGAATAGAGTGGAAGTAACTGGGCTGGCCCTCAGAAAGGTGGGAGGGGAGGGGTGTTACTCTGAGAGGGCATGGCGATCTGGAGTGAACTGGGAAGGAACTGGAAATAAACTGGGATGGGCTAGGTGGGACTGGGAGGCACTGGGAAGGACTGGAGTGGCACTGAGAAAGATGGGAGGGGCACTCGGCAAAGAGAGAGAGGGTGGAAGTCGGAGAGAGAACTGGGAATTGGCTGGGAATAGACTGGGAGTTACTGGGATGGACTGGGACGAACTGGAAATGGACTGGAAGGGACTGGGAATGGACTGAAGGGTTTGGGATAGACTGAGAGGTACTGGGATGGATTGGGAAAAATGGGAGGGATTGGGAATGGACTAGGGTTGACTGGGATGGTCACTGGCAGGGCAGGGCCCGAGGGGACACGCTCTGCCCCGCACTCACCTCGGTGCTCCACACTGATCCAGGGGACAATCCGGTAGTTGTGCCGGCAGTACGTGTCCACCTCAGCCCGTTTGTACTCCATCCATTGCGAGTTACTGTTCAAGTATCTGGCACACCTCTCCCCAAAGGGGTTGAACCCCACGTAGTGCCCCACGTCGCTGTCGAACATGAAGTGCTGCAGCCGGTTGTAGATTTGCCTCTCCACGAGCCTCACCTTCTCCGTGCCGTTAATGAACAAACACTCGTGGTATATCGTGTACTGGAGCACCCCTGTGAGTGCAGCACACAGCTAAGCCGTGCCCTCCCAGCAGCACCCCCAGAGCCCCGGGCCCACCCCGGATCCCCACTCCGCACCCCCTGTGCCCCACGGTCGCCACGGGACCCTCCTGCCCGCGCTGCCGCTTCCTCTTTGCCGCCCTTCCCCCATTTCCCCTTCCTCATCCTCTCCCCTCCCACCTCCGGCCGCTCCCCAAATCACTTTTGGGCTCCCATTTCCCCATTTCCCCACTAATCCCACAATCCCCAGCCCCCCCTCCCGCTCAGTTTTGGGGTCCCCCCTCCCCTTTTCCCCCCTTCCCCACCCTCTCCCACCCCTCCCTCCCCTCCCCCACCCCTCAGCCCCTCCCGCTCTCCCTTTGGGGGGTCCCCTCCTCCTCCCCCTCCATTCCGGGCTCCCCCCTTCGCCCCCTTTTCCCCCTTCTCCCGCCCTGGCCCAGCGCCTCCCGCCCCCCGCTCACCCGAGAGCTCCGCGCCCGCACCCGGGGGGGCTCCCAGCACCCCCAGTGCCACCAGCAGGGCCCCGGCTGCCGCCCCGAGCCCCATGGCCAGCGACCGCCGCCCCGAACCAACCGCGCTCCACTGCGAGAACCAGCCCGGAGCGGCGCGGGGTCATGAGGGACGCGCTCCCTGATTGGTCGGGCGTGGTTTTTGGCAGCGCTTTCATTGGTTGCGGGTTTTTTTGGCCACCCTTTAATTGGCCGAAGTGATTTTTGCGCTCTCTAATTGGCCGGTTCGTTTGGAGCCCGATTTCCAGACCATCTACCCAGCAACTGATGACTCATTGCCGATCTTTTTTCTGATTCGCCAGAATTTCTTAAAGAGCTCAATTTTTTAACCCTCTACCCGCCAACACGCTCTACCCGGGCTCTTTAAACTCCGCTCTCCCATTGGCTGAGCGCTTTTTGGGGCGCTGCTCCCCCGTTCCCAGCGCCCCCAGTTCGGATCCGCGTTCCTGGGAGCGGCACCGACCCTGCCCGGTGTGCCCGGAGCGCCACGGACGGAGCGCGGAGCCTCCCCCGGCTGCTGCCGCTGCTGGACCTGACCCTGCCCCCGATTCTGGGGATCCATAGGGGGTTTGGGAGGTGGGTCCCGGATTTGGGCTAGGCTGGAATTTTCTGTTTGGATCTCGTTGTTCAGCATCGCTTTAGAAATACAATTATATTAAAAATGGAGTCAAGAAAATTGCTTACTACTATTTAAACTATACTAAAATTATGTAAACCTAAATTCTATTATGCTAACATTTCTTATAATACTAACTTCTTTATTTATGTCTTCTTTTAAATTTTTAAATTATTAACTAAAATTAATCCCGTTCGGGTCGTCGTCTTCCGGCTGCTCCTCTTCCTCTCTCCTTCCTCTTCTGCTTGCTCCTCCTTCTTTCTCCCTCCGCTTCCTCCTTTTCTCGGTCCCTCCTCCTCCTCCTCCCGCTCCCCCCGGGCCCAGCCCCCACCCTTTCTCCCCCTCCCTTTGCCCCAATCCGTCCCATCGCCCCCCGCCCCCCCAGACCCCTCCCCAGCGCCCCCCAACAAACGGCCCCGGGCCCAGCTGGGAAGCTTTATTGGCAGCGCCGGCAGCGGGCACTGGGCGGGGGCAGAGCGCCAGCGGCGCTGGGGGGGACACGGGACCCCCCCGGGATCAGCGGAGCGGGGACGGAGCGGGGGGTCCCGGCCGGGCCCGAGCCCGCGGGGAGGGGCTGCGGCCGCCGCCGCCTCAGGAGCTCTGTGGGCAGAGAAAAGGGGGTGACACCGGGCCGGGGGCCCCGGCGGGAGCGCGCACGGGGCTCCGCCACGGCGGCCACGCCGCCCCCGGCACCCGCCCTCACCTTCTTGCGCACGTAGAAGCCGAGCCCCAGCGCCAGGAAGACCGAGCCCAAGACCAAGCCCCCGATGCCCGTCAGCATCTTGCTGCGGCCGGCGTCCGGCGGCATCTCTGGGGGGTCCGCAGGGCTCAGCGCCCCCAAAACCTCTCGGCGACACCCCCAGCCCCTCCCGGCGCCCTCCCTGTGGCCCCCGGCCCAGCCAGGATCCCCTGAAACCTCCCCCCGATCCCTTTTGGGCCTCGACAGGAGCCACCAAAGCCCCTCCCGTCCCTCTCAGCATCCCACAGCCCCCTCCCAGCTGCCCCCCAGCGCCCCAGGACCCCCAAACTCCCTCCCAGTCACACCTGGGACCCCCAAACTCTCTCCCAGTCACTCCCAGCACCCCCAAACTCCCTCCCAGTCACTCCCAGCGCCCCCAAACTCCCTCCCAGTGCCCACCATCACCCTCCCAACCCCATCCCACCCTCCCCAGCATCCCCCAAACCCCTGCCCAGCCCTTGCCCAGCCCCCAGCCCCTCTCCCACTCCCAGCCCGGCTCTCTCCAGCTCCCTCCCAGTGCCTCCCAGCACAGCCCAGCGCCTCTGCCAGCGCCCCCAGGGGCTCCCCCGTACCCCAGTGCCGCCTCAGCGGCTGCTCCAGGCTGACGTGCTCCACCTGGCAGCTGTAGCTCAGCCCGCGCCGGGGCGGCGTTTCCAGCAGCACCAGCAGCTGGTAGGTCCAGTCCCCGTTGGCCACCACGTCGGTGGCCACCACGTGCTCCGACAGCTCCTGCTGGCCCTGGAACCACCTCACCTGGATGGCAGCGGGGTAGAAATCCATCACGGAGCAGAGCAGGCGGCCGGGGCCGGGCTGGGAGCTCGAGGGGGGCACCAGCGAGATGGACACGCTGGGGGGCACTGGCAGAGACAGAGAGAGAGAGAGAGCGGGGACACACTGGGATCAGCTGGGGGGCACTGGGAGAGAGAGGGGAGGGCTGGGGTGGAGATTGGAGGGACTGGGAGGGACTGGGATGTGGAGGGAGGGACTGGGAAAGGACTGGGAATGGGCTGGGAGGAACTGGGGATGGAATGGGAACGGACTGGAGGCACTGGTAGAAACTGGGAATGGACTGGGAGGGACTGGGCTTGGCCAGGAATGAACTGGGGCGTGACTTCAAATTGACTGAGAGGGACTGGGAATCTACTGGGATGGACTGGCATTGATTTGGGATGGACAGGGTGGACTGGGATGAACTGGGAATGGATTGGGAGGGACTGGGAATGGAATGGGATGAACGATGAATGGAATGGGAGGGAGTGGTGTGGATTGGGAAGGTCTGGGAGAGGTGAGTGGGGATGGAGGGCACTGCAGGGAGGGTGCAGGTCTGGCAATGAACTGGGAACGGACTGGAAATCAACTGGGAATTAGCCTAGAGGGGGTTGGAAGGACTGGGAATAGCATTGGGAGGGACTGGGATGGACTGGGAATATACTGGGAGGCACTGGGAATAGACTGGGACAGACATGGGTGGTACTGAGAGAAGTGGGAGGGGATGCCGGGTACTGGGACAGAGGTTGGAGGTCTGGAAATAAACTGGGAATGAACTGGGAATAGACTGGGAATAGATTTGGAGGGTATGGATGAGACTGGGAGAAATTGGGAATGAACTGGGGTGGACTGGAAGGGATTGGGATTTATTGGGTTGGCACTGAGAGAGATGGGAGGGAATAGGGGAACCTGGGAGAGAGGGTGGAGGTCTGAGAGTGAACTGGGAATGAACTGGGAAAACACTGGAAATGGACTGGGAGGGACTGGGGAGGAATTGGAGATGGTCTTGGAGGGACTGGGATGGCACTGGGAGGGATCTTGGTGGCACTGGGAGGAACTGGGAATGAAGTGCGCGGCGCTGGGGGGCCGAGTCCAGCGCGGGGCACTCGGCGCTGCGGATCTGCCTGGCAACAGGTGAGTCATCAGAGAGACGCGATCTGATTGGTTGGGAAGCGTCAGCTTCACGCGTCGCTGAAATGGAGGCGCGCGGGTGGGGGGGCACTGTGAGGGACTGGGGCTGACTGGAAATGGACTGGGAGGGACTAGGATGGACTTGATGGACTGGGAATACACTTGGAGGGACTGGGAGGCACTGGGAATGAACTGGGAGTGATGGGGAATGGAATGGGAATGGGTTGAGTATGAGTGGGATGGCACTGGGATGGCACAAGGCGGGACTGGGATGAACTGGGAAAGGACTAGGAGCGACTGGGATATACTAGGAATAGACTGAGAGGAACTGGGATGGCACTGAGAGAGGTGGGAGGGCATGGTGGTTACTCTGAGAGTGCACGAAGATCTGGAGTGAACTGGGAATAAACTGGAAATAAACTGGGTTTTGAGTTGGAGAGGCTGGGTGGGACTGGGAGGCACTGGGAAGGACTGGAGTGGCACTGGGAAAGATGGGAGGGGTACTCGGCAAAGAGAGAGAGGATGGAAGTCAGAGAGAGAACTGGGAATGAAGTGGCAATAGACGAGAAGGGACTGGGATGATCTGGGATGAACTGGGTATGGATTGGAAGGGACTGGGAATGGACTGGAGGGATTGGGATGGACTGGGAGTGTCTGGGAATATACTGGAAGGGACTGGTAGGGACTGGGATTGCCTGGGATGGTCACTGGCAGGGCAGGGCCCGAGGGGACACGCTCTGCCCCGCGCTCACCTCGGCGCTCCACGATGAACGGGGCATTAATCGCGTAGTTGTGCCGGCAGTGCCTGTCCACTGCAGTCCGTGCGTACTCCAGTCTATCCGGCAGGCTGTTCCAGTACTGGGCCTGTTTCTCCCCAAAGGGGGTGAACCCCACGAAGTGCCCCACGTCGCTGTCGAACATCGCGTACAGCACCCGGTTGTAGATGTACGTGTCCACAAACCTCACCTTCTCCGTGCCGTTAATGAAGTGACACTCGGCCGTTCCCAGGAACTGGAGCACCCCTGTGAGTGCAGCACACAGCTCAGCGGTGCCCCCCCAGCACCCCCAGAGCCCCGGGCCCACCCCGGATCCCCACTCCGCACCCCCTGTGCCCCACGGCCGCCACGGGACCCTCCTGCCCGCGCTGCCGCTTCCTCTTTGCCGCCCTTCCCCCATTTCCCCTTCCTCATCCTCTCCCCTCCCACCTCCGCCCGCTCCCCAAATCACTTTTGGGCTCCCATTTCCCCATTTTCCCACTAATCCCCCAATCCCCAGCCCCCCTCCCGCTCAGTTTGGGGTCCCCCCTCCCCTTTTCCCCCCTTCCCCACCCTCTCCCACCCCTCCCTCCCCTCCCCCCACCCCTCAGCCCCTCCCGCTCTCCCTTTGGGGGGTCCCCTCCTCCTCCCCCTCCATTCCGGGCTCCCCCCTTCGCCCCCTTTTCCCCCTTCTCCCGCCCTGGCCCAGCGCCTCCCGCCCCCCGCTCACCCGAGAGCTCCGCGCCCGCACCCGGGGGGGCTCCCAGCACCCCCAGTGCCACCAGCAGGGCCCCGGCTGCCGCCCCGAGCCCCATGGCCAGCGACCGCCGCCCCGAACCAACCGCGCTCCACTGCGAGAACCAGCCCGGAGCGGCGCGGGGTCATGAGGGACGCGCTCCCTGATTGGTCGGGCGTGGTTTTTGGCCGCGCTTTCATTGGTTGGGGTTTTTTTTGGCCTCTCTTTCATTGGCTGAAGTGTTTTTTGCGCTCTCTAATTGGCCGGTTCGTTTGGAGCCCGATTTCCAGACCTTTTACAAAGCAACCGATGACTCATTTCCGATCTTTTTTCTGATTCGCCACAATTTCTTAGCGAGCTCAATTTATTAACCCTCTACCCGCCAACACCCTCTACCCGGCCTCATTAAACTCCGCTCTCCCATTGGCTGAGCGCTTTTTGGGGTGCTGCTCCCCCGTTCCCGGTGCCCCCAGTTCGGATCCGCGTTCCTGGGAGCGGCACCGACCCTGCCCGGTGTGCCCGGAGCGCCACGGACGGAGCGCGGAGCCTCCCCCGGCTGCTGCCGCTGCTGGCCCTGACCCTGCCCCCGATATTGGGGGTCCAGGTAGGGGTTTCTGGGGGAGTCCCGCATTTGCGGTTCGCTGGAATTTTCTGTTCGTAACCCTTTCTACCGCTCCGCTTTGGAAACACAATTATATTAACACTGTACTTAAGGAAATTATTTACAAATATTTCAATGGCAATGATATAATGTAAACCTAAATTATAATATTGCAACACTATTATAGCACTAATTTATAGATTTAATACCACGAAAAATATTAAACGTATTGATTAAAATTAATCCCTTTAGGTTCGTGCTCTTGGGGCCGGTCCTCTTCCTCTCTCCATCCTCTTCTTTGGGCTCCTCCTCCTCCCTCCACATTTCTACTACCACCAAATCCTTCTCCTTCTCCTTCTCCTTCTCCTTCTCCTTCTCCTTCTCCTTCTCCTTCTCCTTCTCCTTCTCCTTCTCCTTCTCCTTCTCCTTCTCCTTCTCCTTCTCCTTCTCCTCCTCCTCCTCCTCCTCCTCCTCCTCCTCCTCCTCCTCCTCCCCCTCCCCCCGGGCCCAGCCCCCACCCTTTCTCCCCCTCCCTTTGCCCCAATCCGTCCCATCGCCCCCCGCCCCCCCAGACCCCTCCCCAGCGCCCCCCAACAAACGGCCCCGGGCCCAGCTGGGAAGCTTTATTGGGAGCGCCGGCAGCGGGCACTGGGCGGGGGCAGAGCGCCAGCGGCGCTGGGGGGGACACGGGACCCCCCCGGGATCAGCGGAGCGGGGACGGAGCGGGGGGTCCCGGCCGGGCCCGAGCCCGCGGGGAGGGGCTGCGGCCGCCGCCGCCTCAGGAGCTCTGTGGGCAGAGAAAAGGGGGTGACACCGGGCCGGGGGCCCCGGCGGGAGCGCGCACGGGGCTCCGCCACGGCGGCCACGCCGCCCCCGGCACCCGCCCTCACCTTCTTGCGCACGTAGAAGCCGAGCCCCAGCGCCAGGAAGACCGAGCCCAAGACCAAGCCCCCGATGCCCGTCAGCATCTTGCTGCGGCCGGCGTCCGGCGGCATCTCTGGGGGATCCGCAGGGCTCAGCGCCCCCAAAACCTCTCGGCGACGCCCCCAGCCCCTCCCGGCGCCCTCCCTGTGGCCCCCGGCCCGGCCGGGACCCCCTGAAACCTCCCCCCGATCCCTTTTGGGCCTCAGCAGGAGCCACCAAAGCCCCTCCCGTCCCTCTCGGCATCCCACAGCCCCCTCCCAGTTGCCCCCCAGCGCCCCAGGACCCCCAAATTCCCTCCCAGTCACACCCAGCGCCCCCAAACTCCCTCCCAGTCACACCCAGCATCCCCCAAACTCCCTCCCAGTCACACCCAGCACCCCCAAACTCCCTCCCAGTCACACCCAGCGCCCCCAAACTCCCTCCCAGTGCCCACCAGCACCCTCCCAAACCCATCCCACCCTCCCCAGCATCCCCCAAACCCCTGCCCAGCCCTTGCCCAGCCCCCAGCCCCTCTCCCACTCCCAGCCCGGCTCTCTCCAGCTCCCTCCCAGTGCCTCCCAGCACAGCCCAGCGCCTCTGCCAGCGCCCCCAGGGGCTCCCCCGTACCCCAGTGCCGCCTCAGCGGCTGCTCCAGGCTGACGTGCTCCACCTGGCAGCTGTAGCTCAGCCCGCGCCGGGGCGGCGTTTCCAGCAGCACCAGCAGCTGGTAGGTCCAGTCCCCGTTGGCCACCACGTCGGTGGCCACCACGTGCTCCGACAGCTCCTGCTGGCCCTGGAACCACCTCACCTGGATGGCAGCGGGGTAGAAATCCATCACGGAGCAGAGCAGGCGGCCGGGGCCGGGCTGGGAGCTCGAGGGGGGCACCAGCGAGATGGACACGCTGGGGGGCACTGGCAGAGACAGAGAGAGAGAGAGAGAGCGGGGACACACTGGGATCAGCTGGGGGGCACTGGGAGAGAGAGGGGAGGGCTGGGGTGGGGTGGGGAGGGACTGGGAATGGACGGGGAATGGGCTGGGAGGAACTGAGATGGAATGGGAACGGACTGGAGGCACTGGCAGAAACTGGGAATGGACTGGGAGGGACTGGGCTTGGCCAGGAATGAACTGGGGCGTGACTTCAAATTGACTGAGAGGGACTGGAAATCTACTGGGATGGACTGGGATTGATTTGGGATGGACAGGGGTGGACTGGGATGAACTGGGAATGGATTGGGAGGGACTGGGAATGGAATGGGATGAATGATGAATGGAATGGGAGGGAGTGGTGTGGATTGGGAAGGTCTGGGAGAGGTGAAAGTGGATGGGAGGCAGTGGCAGTGAGCGTGGAGGTCTGGCAATGAACTGGGAATGAACTGGAAATCAACTGGGAATTAGTTTTGAGGGGGTTGGAAGGACTGGGAATAGCATTGGGAGGGACTGGGATGGACTGGGAATATACTGGAAGGCACTGGGAACAGACTGGGACAGACATGGGTGGTACTGAGAGAAGTGGGAGGGGATGCCGGGTACTGGGACAGAGGGTGGAGGTCTGGAAGTAAAATGGGAATGAACTGGTAATAGACTGGGAATGGATTTGGAGGGGCTGGGTGGGACTGGGAAGGACTGGGAGGGACTGGGAATGAACTGGAGTGGGCTGAGAGGGACTGGGATTTATTGGGTTGGCACTGAGAGAGATGGGAGAGAATGAGGGAAACTGGGAGAATAGATGGAGGTCTGAGATTAAACTGGGAATGAATTGGGAAAAGACTGGAAATGGTCTGTGAGGGACTGGGATGGCACTGGGAGGGATCTTGGTGGCACTGGGAGGAACTGGGAATGAAGCGCGCGGCGCTGGGAGGCCGAGTCCAGCGCGGGGCACTCGGCGCTGCGGGTCTGCCTGGCAACAGGTGAGTCATCAAAAATGTGCAATCTCATTAGTTACGAAGCGTCAGCTTCACGCGTCGCTGAAATGGACGCGCGGGGGAGGGGGGCACTGGGAGGGACTGGGATAGACTGGGGGGTCACTGAAGTGGACAGGAGGCTCCTAGAATGGCATCAAGGAGGGCTAATGGCTCTGGGGCGATTCCCAGGGAGGGTTTGCGGGGCTCCAGGGTCATTGGCAGTGCGGGAGCCGAGGGGACACGCTCTGTGCCGCGCTCACCTCGGCGCTCCGTGAGGAACCCATCGTACCAATCCAGGCAAAACCAGTCCACCGCAGTCCGTTTCCTCTCCATAATTACGGGGTCATTGTTCCAGTCCCTGGCCCACCTCTCCCCAGCGGGGGTGAACCCCACGTAGTGCCCCACGTCGCTGTCGAACATCACATCCGTCAGCCGGTTGTAGATGTACCTCTCCACGTACCTCACCTTCTCCGTGCCGTTAATGAAGTAACACTCGGACTTATGCATCTCCTGGAACACCCCTGTGAGTGCAGCACACAGCTCAAGGGGGCCCCCCAGCACCCCCAGCAGCACCCCCAGAGCTCCGGGCCCACCCCGGATCCCCACTCCGCACCCCCTGTGCCCCACGGCCGCCATGGGACCCTCCTGCCCGCGCTGCCGCTTCCTCTTTGCCGCCCTTCCCCCATTTCCCCTTCCTCATCCTCTCCCCTCCCACCTCCGCCCGCTCCCCAAATCACTTTTGGGCTCCCATTTCCCCATGTTCCCACTAATCCCCCAATCCCCAGCCACCTCCCGCTCAGTTTGGGGTCCCCCCTCCCATTTTCCCCCTTCCCCACCCTCTCCCACCCCTCCCTCCCCTCTTCCACCCCTCAGCCCCTCCCGCTCTCCCTTTGGGGGGTCCCCTCCTTCTCCCCCTCCATTCCGGGCTCCCCCCTTCGCCCCCTTTTCCCCCTTCTCCCGCCCTGGCCCAGCGCCTCCCGCCCCCCGCTCACCCGAGAGCTCCGCGCCCGCACCCGGGGGGGCTCCCAGCACCCCCAGTGCCACCAGCAGGGCCCCGGCTGCCGCCCCGAGCCCCATGGCCAGCGACCGCCGCCCCGAACCAACCGCGCTCGACTGCGGGAACCGGCCCGGAGCGGCGCGGGGTCATGAGGGACGCGCTCCCTGATTGGTCGGGCGTGGTTTTTGGCAGCGCTTTCATTGGTTGCGTGTTTTTTTGGCATCTCTTTCATTGGCCGAAGTGATTTTTGCGCTCTCTAATTGGCCGGTTCGTTTGGAGCCCGATTTTCAGACCCTCTACCCAGCAACTGATGACTCATTCCGATCTTTTTTCTGATTCGCCAGAATTTCTTAACGAGCTCAATTTATTAACCCTCTACCCGCCAACACCCTCCACCCGGCCTCATTAAACTCCGCTCTCCCATTGGCTGAGCGCTTTTTGGGGCGCTGCTCCCCCGTTCCCAGTGCCCCCAGTTCGGATCCGCGTTCCTGGGAGCGGCACCGACCCTGCCCGGTGTGCCCGGAGCGCCAGGGACGGAGCGCGGAGCCTCCCCCGGCTGCTGCCGCTGCTGGCCCTGACCCTGCCCCCGATTCTAGGGGGGGCAAAGTGGGATTTTGGGGGGATCCCGGTTTTGGGAATCGCTGGAATTTTTTGTACGGATTCCTTTGTCCCGCTCCGCTTTTGAAACACAGTTTTATAAACAATGGTGTAAAGGAAATTACTTACCACTAATAAAGTTATATTAAAGTTGTGTAAACCTAAATCCTATCAAAGTAATTTTTACTATAATAGCAACTTTTGTATTTATTCCTTCTATAAAATTTGGAAAATATTATTTAGATTCAATCCGATTCGGGTCGTTCTCCTCTGCCCGGTCGACTTCATCTGTCCGTCTTTTTCCTTGGGGTTCCTCCTCCTCCCTCCTCCTTTCTAATCCCTCCTCCTCCTCCTCCTCCTCCTCCTTCTCCTTCTCCTCCCGCTCCCCCGGGCCCAGCCCCCACCCTTTCTCCCCCTCCCTTTGCCCCAATCCGTCCCATCGCCCCCCGCCCCCCCAGACCCCTCCCCAGCGCCCCCCAACAAACGGCCCCGGGCCCAGCTGGGAAGCTTTATTGGCAGCGCCGGCAGCGGGCACTGGGCGGGGGCAGAGCGCCAGCGGCGCTGGGGGGGACACGGGACCCCCCCGGGATCAGCGGAGCGGGGACGGAGCGGGGGGTCCCGGCCGGGCCCGAGCCCACGGGGAGGGGCTGCGGCCGCCGCCGCCTCAGGAGCTCTGTGGGCAGAGAAAAGGGGGTGACACCGGGCCGGGGGCCCCGGCGGGAGCGCGCACGGGGCTCCGCCACGGCGGCCACGCCGCCCCCGGCACCCGCCCTCACCTTCTTGCGCACGTAGAAGCCGAGCCCCAGCGCCAGGAAGACCGAGCCCAAGACCAAGCCCCCGATGCCCGTCAGCATCTTGCTGCGGCCGGCGTCCGGCGGCATCTCTGGGGGGGCCGCAGGGCTCAGCGCCCCCAAAACCTCCCGGCGACACCCCCAGCCCCTCCCAGCGCCCTCCCTGTGGCCCCCGGCCCAGCCGGGACCCCCTGAAACCTCCCCCGATCCCTTTTGGGCCTCAGCAGGAGCCACCAAAGCCCCTCCCGTCCCTCTCGGCATCCCACAGCCCCCTCCCAGTTGCCCCCAGCGCCCCAGGAGCCCCAAACTCCCTCCCAGTCACACCCAGCGCCCCCAAACTCCCTCCCAGTCACACCTGGGACCCCCAAACTCCCTCCCAGTCAAACCCAGCGCCCCCAAAATCCTTCCCAGTGCCCACCAGCACCCCCCCAACCCCATCCCACCCTCCTCAGCATCCCCCAAACCCCTGCCCAGCCCTTGCCCAGCCCCCAGCCCCTCTCCCACTCCCAGCCCGGCTCTCTCCAGCTCCCTCCCAGTGCCTCCCAGCACAGCCCAGCGCCTCTGCCAGCGCCCCCAGGGGCTCCCCCGTACCCCAGTGCCGCCTCAGCGGCTGCTCCAGGCTGACGTGCTCCACCTGGCAGCTGTAGCTCAGCCCGCGCCGGGGCGGCGTTTCCAGCAGCACCAGCAGCTGGTAGGTCCAGTCCCCGTTGGCCACCACGTCGGTGGCCACCACGTGCTCCGACAGCTCCTGCTGGCCCTGGAACCACCTCACCTGGATGGCAGCGGGGTAGAAATCCATCACGGAGCAGAGCAGGCGGCCGGGGCCGGGCTGGGAGCTCGAGGGGGGCACCAGCGAGATGGACACGCTGGGGGGCACTGGGAGAGACAGAGAGAGAGAGAGAGAGAGAGCGGGGACACACTGGGATCAGTTGGGGGGCACTGGGAGAGAGAGGGGAGGGATGGGATGGGGAGGGACTGGGAATGGAATGGGAATGGACAGGGAATGAAATGGGAATGGAGTGGGGGCTCTGGGAGGAACTGGGGATGGACTGGGAGGGACTGGTATGGGGAGGGAGGGACTGGGAAAGGACTGGGAATGGACTGGGAGGAACTGGGGATGGAATGGGAATGGACTGAAGGCACTGGTAGAAACTGGGAATGGACTGGAATGGACTGGGATGGACTGGGAATAGACTGGGAATGGACTGGGAGGGACTGGGAATGGGCTGGGAGGAACTGGGGATGGAATGGGAACGGACTGGAGGCACTGGCAGAAACTGGGAATGGACTGGGATGGACTGGGCTTGGCTAGGTATGAACTGGGACGTGACTTCAAATTGACTGAGAGGGACTGCGAATCTACTGGGATGGACTGGCATTGATTTGGGATAGACAGGGGTGGACTGGGATGAACTGGGAATGGATTGGAAGGGACTGGGAATGGAATGGGATGAACGATGGGAGGGAGTGGTGTGGATTGGGAAGGTCTGGGAGAGGTAAATGTCGCTGGGGGGCACTGGAAGTGTGCATGGAGGTCAGGCAGTGAACTGGGAATGAACAGGAAATCAACTGGGAATTGGCTTAGAGGGAGTTTGAAGGACTGGGAATAGCATTGGAGGGACTGGGATGGTATGGCAATATACTGGGAGGCACTGGGAATAGACTGGGACAGACTTGAGTGGTAGTGAGAGAGATGGGAGGGGATGGGGGGTACTGGCACAGGCGGTGGAGGTCTGGAAGTAAAATGGGAACGAACTGGGAATAGACTGGGAATGGATTTGGAGGGTCTGGATGAGACTGGGAGGGATTGGGAATGAACTGGGGTGGACTGGAAGGGACTGGGATTTATTGGGTTGGCACTGAGAGAGATGGGAGGGAATGGGGGGGCTGGGAGAGAGGGTGGAGGTCTGAGAGTGAACGGGGAATGAACTGGGAATGTACTGGAAATGGACTGGAAGGGACTGGGGAGGAATTGGAGATGGTCTGGGAGGGACTGGGATGGCACTGGGAGGGATCTTGGTGGCACTGGGAGGAACTGGGAATGAAGCGCGCGGCGCTGGGAGGCCGAGTCCAGCGCGGGGCACTCGGCGCTGCGGGTCTGCCCAGCAACAGGGGAGTCATCAGAGAGACGCGATCTGATTGGCTAGAAAGCGTAAGCTTCACGCGTCGCTGAAATGGACGCGAAGGGGGGCACTGGGAGGGACTGGGGCTGACTGGAAATGGGCTGGGAGCGACTGTGATGGACTTGATGGACTGGGAATACACCTAGATGGACTGGGAGACACTGGGAATGAACTGGGAGGGATGGGGAAGGGACTGGGAATGGGTGGAATGTGAGTGGGATGGCACAAGGCAGGACTGGGAATGAAGTGTGATCGATTGGGAAAGGATTTGGAGTGATTCGGATGGACTGGGATGGACTGGGACTAGACTGGGAGGAACTGGGGTGGCACTGAGAGAGGTGGGATGGGATGGGGGTTACTGTGAGTGTGGGTGGAGGTCTGAGAGTGAACTGGGAATGAACTGGGAATAGACTTGGAACAGAGTCGGTGCAGCTGGGTGGAACTGGGACAAACTGGGATGAACCGGGAAGGACGAGAGGGGCACTGAGAAAGACGGGAGAGGCACTCGTCGCTGGGAGAGAGGATGGAAGTCGGAGAGTGAACTGGGAATGGACTGGGATAGACTAGGAAGGACAGGGATTGATGGAAATGTACTGGGAATGGGCTGGTAGGGACTGGGATTGACTGGGATGGTCGCTGGCAGGGCAGGGCCCGAGGGGACACGCTCTGCCCCGCGCTCACCTCGGCGCTCCAAAGTGGCGAAATGGGCATAAATGGCGTAGTTGTGCCGGCAGTACCTGTCCACCTCATTTCGTCTGTACTCCAGTAAGGCCGGGTCGCTGTTCCAGTGCTTGGCATTCATCTCCCCATAGGGGGTGAACCCCACGTAGTGCCCCACGTCGCTGTCGAACATCACATCCTGCACCCGGTTGTAGATGTGCCTCACCACGTACCTCACCTTCTCCGTGCCGTTAATGAAGTGACACTCGCCCCGAAACATCTCCTGGAACACCCCTGTGGGTGCAGCACACAGCTCAGCGGTGCCCCCCCAGCAGCACCCCCAGAGCTCCGGGCCCACCCCGGATCCCCACTCCGCACCCCCTGTGCCCCACGGCCGCCATGGGACCCTCCTGCCCGCGCTGCCGCTTCCTCTTTGCCGCCCTTCCCCCATTTCCCCTTCCTCATCCTCTCCCCTCCCACCTCCGGCCGCACCCCAATCACTTTTGGGCTCCCATCTCCCCATGTTCCCACTAATCCCCCAATCCCCAGCCCCCCTCCCGCTCAGTTTTGGGGTCCCCCCTCCCCTTTTCCCCCTTCCCCACCCTCTCCCACCCCTCCCTCCCCTCCCCCCACCCCTCAGCCCCTCCCGCTCTCCCTTTGGGGGGTCCCCTCCTCCTCCCCCTCCATTCCGGGCTCCCCCCTTCGCCCCCTTTTCCCCCTTCTCCCGCCCTGGCCCAGCGCCTCCCGCCCCCCGCTCACCCGAGAGCTCCGCGCCCGCACCCGGGGGCGCTCCCAGCACCCCCAGTGCCACCAGCAGGGCCCCGGCTGCCGCCCCGAGCCCCATGGCCAGCGACCGCCGCCCCGAACCAACCGCGCTCGACTGCGGGAACCAGCCCGGAGCGGCGCGGGGTCATGAGGGACGCGCTCCCGGATTGGTCGGGCGTGGTTTTTGGCCGCGCTTTCATTGGTTGGGGTTTTTTTTGGCCTCTCTTTAATTGGCCGAAGTGATTTTTGCGCTCTCCAATTGGCCGGTTCGTTTGGAGCCCGATTTCCAGACCCTCTACCCAGCAACCGATGACTCAATTCCGATCTTTTTTCTGATTCGCCACAATTTCTTAGGGAGCTTAATTTTTTAACCCTCTACCCGCCAACACACTCTACCCGCCCTCATTCAACTCCGCTCTCCCATTGGCTGAGCGCTTTTTGGGGTGCTGCTCCCCCGTTCCCGGTGCCCCCAGTTCGGATCCGCGTTCCTGGGAGCGGCACCGACCCTGCCCGGTGTGCCCGGAGCGCCACGGACGGAGCGCGGAGCCTCCCCCGGCTGCTGCCGCTGCTGGCTCTGACCCTGACCCCGATATTGGGGATCCAGGGAGGGGTTTCTGGGGGGGTCCCGCATTTGCGGTTCGCTGGAATTTTCTCTTCGTAACTTTTTGTACTGCTCCGGGTTGGAAACACAATTATATTAACACTGTACTTAAGGAAATTATTTACAAATATTTCAATTGCAATGATATAATGTAAACCTAAATTATAATATTGTAACACTATTATAGCACTAATTTATAGATTTAATACCACGACAAATATTAAACGTATTGATTAAAATTAATCTCTTTAGGTTCGTGCTCTTTGGGCCGGTCCTCTTCCTCTCTCCATCCTCTTCTTTGGGCTCCTCCTCCTCCCTCCACATTTCTACTCCCACCAAATCCTTCTCCTTCTCCTTCTCCTTCTCCTTCTCCTTCTCCTTCTCCTTCTCCTTCTCCTTCTCCTTCTCCTTCTCCTTCTCCTTCTCCTTCTCCTTCTCCTTCTCCTCCACATCCTCCTCCTCCCGCTCCCCCCGGGCCCAGCCCCCACCCTTTCTCCCCCTCCCTTTGCCCCAATCCGTCCCATCGCCCCCCGCCCCCCCAGACCCCTCCCCAGCGCCCCCCAACAAACGGCCCCGGGCCCAGCTGGGAAGCTTTATTGGCAGCGCCGGCAGCGGGCACTGGGCGGGGGCAGAGCGCCAGCGGCGCTGGGGGGGACACGGGACCCCCCCGGGATCAGCGGAGCGGGGACGGAGCGGGGGGTCCCGGCCGGGCCCGAGCCCACGGGGAGGGGCTGCGGCCGCCGCCGCCTCAGGAGCTCTGTGGGCAGAGAAAAGGGGGTGACACCGGGCCGGGGGCCCCGGCGGGAGCGCGCACGGGGCTCCGCCACGGCGGCCACGCCGCCCCCGGCACCCGCCCTCACCTTCTTGCGCACGTAGAAGCCGAGCCCCAGCGCCAGGAAGACCGAGCCCAAGACCAAGCCCCCGATGCCCGTCAGCATCTTGCTGCGGCCGGCGTCCGGCGGCATCTCTGGGGGGTCCGCAGGGCTCAGCGCCCCCAAAACCTCTCGCCGACACCCCCAGCCCCTCCCAGCGCCCTCCCTGTGGCCCCCGGCCCGGCCGGGACCCCCTGAAACCTCCCCCCGATCCCTTTTGGGCCTCAACAGGAGCCACCAAAGCCCCTCCCGTCCCTCTCAGCATCCCACAGCCCCCTCCCAGTTGCCCTCCAGCGCCGCAGGAGCCCCAAACTCCCTCCCAGTCACACCCAGCGACCCCAAACTCCCTCCCAGTCACACCCAGCGCCCCCAAACTCCCTCCCAGTCACACCCAGCGCCCCCAAACTCCCTCCCAGTGCCCACCAGCACACCCACAACCCCTTCCCACCCTCCCCAGCATCCCCCCAAACCCCTGCCCAGCCCTTGCCCAGCCCCCAGCCCCTCTCCCACTCCCAGCCCGGCTCTCTCCAGCTCCCTCCCAGTGCCTCCCAGCACAGCCCAGCGCCTCTGCCAGCGCCCCCAGGGGCTCCCCCGTACCCCAGTGCCGCCTCAGCGGCTGCTCCAGGCTGACGTGCTCCACCTGGCAGCTGTAGCTCAGCCCGCGCCGGGGCGGCGTTTCCAGCAGCACCAGCAGCTGGTAGGTCCAGTCCCCATTGGCCACCACGTCGGTGGCCACCACGTGCTCCGACAGCTCCTGCTGGCCCTGGAACCACCTCACCTGGATGGCAGCGGGGTAGAAATCCATCACGGAGCAGAGCAGGCGGCCGGGCCCGGGCTGGGAGCTCGAGGGGGGCACCAGCGAGATGGACACGCTGGGGGGCACTGGCAGAGACAGAGAGAGAGAGAGAGAGCGGGGACACACTGGGATCAGCTGGGGGGCACTGGGAGAGAGAGGGGCGGGATGGGATGGGGAGGGACTGGGAGGGACGGGGAGGGACTGGGAATTGACTGGGGTATTGGGAATCGACTGGGATGGAGACTGGGAGGCACTGGGAATGAATTGGATGTCACTCATACAGGTGAGAGGGGATGGGGAGCACAGGGAGATAGGGTGGAGGTCTGAGAGTGAACTGGGAATTAACTGGGGAAAAGACTGGAAAGGGACTGGGAAGAGACTGGGGAGGAATTGGGGATGGTCTTGGAGGGACTGGGATGGCACTGGGAGGGATCTTGGTGGCACTGGGAGGAACTGGGAATGAAGCGCGCGGCGCTGGGAGGCCGAGTCCAGCGCGGGGCCCTCGGCGTTGCGGGTCTGCCTGGCAACAGGTGAGTCATCAGAGAGACGCGATCCCATTGGCTGACAGGCGTCAGCTTCACGCGTCGCTGAAATGAACGCGCGGGGGGGGCACTGGGAGGGACTGAGAGGCACTGGGATGGACTGGAAGGGACTGTGATGGACTTTATGGACTGGGAATACACTTGGAAGGACTGGGAGGCACTGGGAATGAACTGGGAGTGATGGGGAATGGACTGGGAATGGGTTGAGTATGAGTGGGATGGCAGTGGGATGGCACAAGGCGGGACTGGGAATATACTGGGATGGACTGGGAATAGACTGGAAGCGACCGGGACGGACTGGGAATAGACTGGAAGTAACTGGGCTGGCCCTCAGAAAGGTGGGAGGGGAGGGGAGGGGAGGGGTGTTACTCTGAGAGGGCATGGCGATCTGGAGTGAACTGGTAAAGAACTGGAAATAAACTGGGATGGGCTAGGTGGGACTGGGAGGCACTGGGAAGGACTGGAGTGGCACTGAGAAAGATGGGAGGGGCACTCGGCAAAGAGAGAGACGGTGGAAGTCAGAGAGAGAACTGGGAATTGGCTGGGAATAGACTGGGAGTTACTGGGATGGACTGGGACGAACTGGGAATGGACTGGAAGGGACTGGGAATGGACTGAAGGGTTTGGGATAGACTGAGAGGTACTGGGATGGATTGGGAAAACTGGGAGGGATTGGGAATGGACATGGGTTGACTGGGAAGGGACTGGGAATGGGCCGGGAGGGACTGGGATTGACTGGGATGGTCACTGGCAGGGCAGGGCCCGAGGGGACACGCTCTGCCCCGCGCTCACCTCGGCGCTCCACGCTGAACGGGGCAGCAATCGGGTAGTTGTGCCGGCAGTACGTGTCCACCGAAGCCCGCCTGTCCTCCAGTATGTCCGGGTCGCTGTTCCAGTACTGGGCCTGTTTCTCCCCAAAGGGGGTGAACCCCACGAAGTGCCCCACGTCGCTGTCGAACATCACATCCAGCTGCCGGTTGTAGATGTACGTGTCCACGTACCTCACCTTCTCCGTGCCGTTAATGAAGTGACACTCGGACGTTCCCAGGAACTGGAACACCCCTGTGAGTGCAGCACACAGCTCAGCGGTGCCCCCCCAGCACCCCCAGCAGCACCCCCAGAGCTCCGGGCCCACCCCGGATCCCCACTCCGCACCCCCTGTGCCCCACGGCCGCCATGGGACCCTCCTGCCCGCGCTGCCGCTTCCTCTTTGCCGCCCTTCCCCCATTTCCCCTTCCTCATCCTCTCCCCTCCCACCTCCGCCCGCTCCCCAAATCACTTTTGGGCTCCCATTTCCCTATTTTCCCACTAATCCCCCAATCCCCAACCCCCCTCCCGCTCACTTTTGGGGTCCCCCCTCCCCTTTCCCCCCTTCCCCACCCTCTCCCACCCCTCCCTCCCCTCCCCCCACCCCTCAGCCCCTCCCGCTCTCCCTTTGGGGGGTCCCCTCCTCCTCCCCCTCCATTCCGGGCTCCCCCCTTCGCCCCCTTTTCCCCCTTCTCCCGCCCTGGCCCAGCGCCTCCCGCCCCCCGCTCACCCGAGAGCTCCGCGCTCGCACCCGGGGGGGCTCCCAGCACCCCCAGTGCCACCAGCAGGGCCCCGGCTGCCGCCCCGAGCCCCATGGCCAGCGACCGCCGCCCCGAACCAACCGCGCTCGACTGCGGGAACCAGCCCGGAGCGGCGCGGGGTCATGAGGGACGCGCTCCCTGATTGGTCGGGCGTGGTTTCTGGCAGCGCTCTCATTGGTTGGAGTTTTTTTGGGCTCTCTTTAATTGGCCGAAGTGATTTTTGCGCTCTCTAATTGGCCGGTGAGTTTGGAGCCCGATTTACAGACCCTCTACCCAGCAACTGATGACTCATTGCCGCTCCTTTTTCTGATTCGCCAGAATTTCTTAGGGAGCTCAATTTATTAACCCTCTACCCGCCAACACCCTCTACCCGGCCTCATTAAACTCCGCTCTCCCATTGGCTGAGCGCTTTTTGGGGCGCTGCTCCCCCGTTCCCAGTGCCCCCAGTTCGGATCCGCGTTCCTGGGAGCGGCACCGACCCTGCCCGGTGTGCCCGGAGCGCCACGGACGGAGCGCGGAGCCTCCCCTGGCTGCTGTCGCTGCTGGCTGTGACCCTGACCCCGATATTGGGGATCCAGGGAGGGGATTCTGGGGGGGTCCCGCATTTGCGGTTCGCTGGAATTTTCTCTTCGTAACTTTTTGTACTGCTCCGGGTTGGAAACACAATTATATTAACACTGTACTTAAGGAAATTATTAACAAATATTTCAATGGCAATGATATAATGTAAACCTAAATTATAATATTGTAACATTATTATAGCACTAATTTATAGATTTAATACCACTAAAAATATTAAACGTATTGATTAAAATTAATCTCTTTAGGTTCGTGCTCTTTGGGCCGGTCCTCTTCCTCTCTCCATCCTCTTCTTTGGGATCCTCCTCCTCCCTCCACATTTCTACTCCCACCAAATCCTTCTCCTTCTCCTTCTCCTTCTCCTTCTCCTTCTCCTTCTCCTTCTCCTTCTCCTTCTCCTTCTCCTTCTCCTTCTCCTGCTCCTCCTCCTCCTCCTCCTCCTCCCGCTCCCCCCGGGCCCAGCCCCCACCCTTTCTCCCCCTCCCTTTGCCCCAATCCGTCCCATCGCCCCCCGCCCCCCCAGACCCCTCCCCAGCGCCCCCCAACAAACGGCCCCGGGCCCAGCTGGGAAGCTTTATTGGGAGCGCCGGCAGCGGGCACTGGGCGGGGGCAGAGCGCCAGCGGCGCTGGGGGGGACACGGGACCCCCCCGGGATCAGCGGAGCGGGGACGGAGCGGGGGGTCCCGGCCGGGCCCGAGCCCGCGGGGAGGGGCTGCGGCCGCCGCCGCCTCAGGAGCTCTGTGGGCAGAGAAAAGGGGGTGACACCGGGCCGGGGGCCCCGGCGGGAGCGCGCACGGGGCTCCGCCACGGCGGCCACGCCGCCCCCGGCACCCGCCCTCACCTTCTTGCGCACGTAGAAGCCGAGCCCCAGCGCCAGGAAGACCGAGCCCAAGACCAAGCCCCCGATGCCCGTCAGCATCTTGCTGCGGCCGGCGTCCGGCGGCATCTCTGGGGGGTCCGCAGGGCTCAGCGCCCCCAAAACCTCTCGGCGACACCCCCAGCCCCTCCCGGCGCCCTCCCTGTGGCCCCCGGCCCAGCCAGGACCCCCTGAAACCTCCCCCCGATCCCTTTTGGGCCTCAACAGGAGCCACCAAAGCCCCTCCCGTCCCTCTCGGCATCCCACAGCCCCCTCCCAGTTGCCCCCAGCGCCCCAGGAGCCCCAAACTCCCTCCCAGTCACACCCAGCGCCCCCAAACTCCCTCCCAGTCACACCCAGCGCCCCCAAACTCCCTCCCAGTGCCCACCACCACCCCCACAACCCCATCCCACCCTCCCCAGCACCCCCCAAACCCCTGCCCAGCCCTTGCCCAGCCCCCAGCCCCTCTCCCACTCCCAGCCCGGCTCTCTCCAGCTCCCTCCCAGTGCCTCCCAGCACAGCCCAGCGCCTCTGCCAGCGCCCCCAGGCGCTCCCCCGTACCCCAGTGCCGCCTCAGCGGCTGCTCCAGGCTGACGTGCTCCACCTGGCAGCTGTAGCTCAGCCCGCGCCGGGGCGGCGTTTCCAGCAGCACCAGCAGCTGGTAGGTCCAGTCCCCGTTGGCCACCACGTCGGTGGCCACCACGTGCTCCGACAGCTCCTGCTGGCCCTGGAACCACCTCACCTGGATGGCAGCGGGGTAGAAATCCATCACGGAGCAGAGCAGGCGGCCGGGGCCGGGCTGGGAGCTCGAGGGGGGCACCAGCGAGATGGACACGCTGGGGGGCACTGGCAGAGACAGAGAGAGAGAGAGAGAGAGAGCGGGGACACACTGGGATCAGTTGGGGGGCACTGGGAGAGAGAGGGAAGGGCTGGGGTGGGCTGGGGAGGGGCTGGGAATGGACTGGGTAGAAATGGGAATGGACTGCGAGAGACTGGGAGGAAATGGGAATGGACTGGTAGGGACTGGGATGGATTGGGCTGGGGCAGGAATGGACTGGGAGGGACTTGAAATTGACTGAGAGGGACTGGGAATCTACTGGGGTGGACTGGGATTGATTGGAGATGGACAGGGGTGGACAGGGATGAACTGGGAATGGATTGGGAGGGGCTGGGAATGGACTGGGAGGGACTGGTAGAGATTGGGAATGGAATCGGAATGGATTGGGAAGGGAATGGGATGAAGGGGGTATGGAATGGGAGGGAGTGGTCTGGATTGGGAAGGTCTGGGTGAGGTGAATGTGGATGGGGGGCACTGAGATTGAGCATGGAGGTCTGGATATGAACTGGGAATGAACTGGAAATCAACTGATTATTGGCTTTGAGGGAGTTGGAAGGACTGGGAAGAGCATTGGGAGGGACTGGGATGGACTGGGAATATACTGGGAGGCACTGGGAATAGACTGGGATAGATTTGGGTGGACCTGAGAGAAGTGGCAGCGAATGCGAGGTACCGGGACAGAGGTTGCAGGTCTGGAAATTAACTTGGAATGAACTGGGAGTAGACTGGGAAGTGACTTGGAAGGTCTGGATGAGACTGGGAAGGTCGAAGAGGGACTGGGAATGAACTGGAATGGACTGTGAGGGACTGGGATTTATTGCGTTGGCACTGAGAGAGATTGGACGGAATGGGGGAAACTGAGAGGGTGGAGGTCTGAGAGTGAACTGGGAATAAACTGGGAAAAGACTGGAAATGAACTGGGAGGGACTAAGGAAGAATTGGAGATGGTCTTGGAGGGACTGGGATGGCACTGGGAGGGATTTTGGTGGCACTGGGAGGAACTGGGAATGAAACGCGGGGCGCTGGGGGCCGAGTCCAGCGCGGGGCACTCGGCGCTGCGGATCCGCCTAGTAACAGGTGAGTCATCGCACAGCAGCGATGTGATTGGTTGGGAAGCGTCAGCTTCACGCGTCGCTGAAATGGACGCGAGGGGCGGCACTGGAAGGAACTGGGTCTGACTGGAAATGGGCTGGGAGCGACTGTGACGGACTTGATGGACTGGGAATACACCTAGATGGACTGGGAGACACTGGGAATGAACTGGGAGGGATGGGGAAGGGACTGGGAATGGGTGGAATGTGAGTGGGATGGCACTGGGATGGCACAAGGCGGGACTGGTAATGAAGTGTGATCGATTGGGAAAGGATTTGGAGTGATTGGGATGGACTGGGATGGACTGGGACTAGACTGGGAGGAACTGGGGTGGCACTGAGAGAGGTGGGATGGGATGGGGGTTACTGTGAGTGTGGGTGGAGGTCTGAGAGTGAACTGGGAATGAACGGGGAATAGACTTGGATTTGAGTTGGTGCAGCTGGGTGGAACTGGGACGAACTGGGATGAACAGGGAAGGACGAGAGGGGCACTGAGAAAGATGGGAGAGGCACTTAGCACTGGGAGAGAGGATGGAAGTCGGAGAGTGAAGTGGGAATGGACTGGGATAGACTAGGAAGGACAGGGATTGATGGAAATGTACTGGGAATGGGCTGGAAGGGACTGGGATTGACTGGGATGGTCACTGGCAGGGCAGGGCCCGAGGGGACACGCTCTGCCCCGCGCTCACCTCGGCGCTCCACAGTGGCGAAATGGGCATAAATCGCGTAGTTGTGCCGGCAGACCGTGTCCACCTCATTTCGTCTGTGCTCCAGTATGGCCGGGTCGCTGTTCCAGTGCTTGGCACTCCTCTCCCCATAGGGGGTGAACCCCACGTGCAGCCCCACGTCGCTGTCGAACATCGCCCACATCTGCCGGTTGTAGATGAACCTCATCACGGCCTTCACCTTCTCCGTGCCGTTAATGAAGTGACACTCGCCCCGAAACATCTCCTGGAACACCCCTGTGGGTGCAGCACACAGCTCAGCGGTGCCCCCCCAGCAGCACCCCCAGAGCTCCGGGCCCACCCCGGATCCCCACTCCGCACCCCCTGTGCCCCACGGCCGCCATGGGACCCTCCTGCCCGCGCTGCCGCTTCCTCTTTGCCGCCCTTCCCCCATTTCCCCTTCCTCATCCTCTCCCCTCCCACCTCCGCCCGCTCCCCAAATCACTTTTGGGCTCCCATTTCCCCATTTTCCCACTAATCCCCCAATCCCCAGCCCCCTCCCGCTCACTTTGGGGTCCCCCCTCCCCTTTTCCCCCTTCCCCACCCTCTCCCACCCCTCCCTCCCCTCCCCCCACCCCTCAGCCCCTCCCGCTCTCCCTTTGGGGGGTCCCCTCCTCCTCCCCCTCCATTCCGGGCTCCCCCCTTCGCCCCCTTTTCCCCCTTCTCCCGCCCTGGCCCAGCGCCTCCCGCCCCCCGCTCACCCGAGAGCTCCGCGCCCGCACCCGGGGGGGCTCCCAGCACCCCCAGTGCCACCAGCAGGGCCCCGGCTGCCGCCCCGAGCCCCATGGCCAGCGACCGCCGCCCCGAACCAACCGCGCTCGACTGCGGGAACCAGCCCGGAGCGGCGCGGGGTCATGAGGGACGCGCTCCCTGATTGGTCGGGCGTGGTTTTTGGCCGCGCTGTCATTGGTTAATATTTTTTTGGCCTCTCTTTAATTGGCCGAAGTGATTTTTGCGCTCTCTAATTGGCCGGTGCGTTAGGAGCCCGATTTCCAGACCCTCCACCCAGCAACTGATGACTCATTGCCGATCCTTTTTCTGATTCGCCAGAATTTCTTAGGTAGCTTATTATTTTAACTCTGTAGCCGCCAACACCCTCTACCCGGCCTCATTAAACTCCGCTCTCCCATTGGCTGAGCGCTTTTTGGGGCGCTGCTCCCCCGTTCCCAGTGCCCCCAGTTCGGATCCGCGTTCCTGGGAGCGGCACCGACCCTGCCCGGTGTGCCCGGAGCGCCACGGACGGAGCGCGGAGCCTCCCCCGGCTGCTGCCGCTGCTGGCCCTGACCCTGCCCCCGATTCTGGGGGGGGCAAGGTGGGGATTTGGGGGGGTACCGGTTCTGGGAATCGCTGGAATTTTTTGTTCGGAGCCCTTTGTCCCGCTCCGCTTTTGAAACACAGTTTTAGAAACAATGGTGTAAAGGAAATTACTTACTACTAATAAAGTTATATTAAAGTTGTGTAAAACTAAATCCTATCAAAGTAATTTTTGCTATAATAGCAACTTTTGTATTTATTCCTTCTATAAAATTTGGAAAATATTATTTAGATTCAACCCGTTTCGGGTCGTCCTACTCAGCCCGGTAGACTTCATCTGTCCGTCTTTTTCTTCGGGGTTCCTCCTCCTCCCTCCTCCTTTCTAATCCTTCCTCCTCCTCCTCCTCCTCCCGCTCCCCCCGGGCCCAGCCCCCACCCTTTCTCCCCCTCCCTTTGCCCCAATCCGTCCCATCGCCCCCCGCCCCCCCAGACCCCTCCCCAGCGCCCCCCAACAAACGGCCCCGGGCCCAGCTGGGAAGCTTTATTGGGAGCGCCGGCAGCGGGCACTGGGCGGGGGCAGAGCGCCAGCGGCGCTGGGGGGGACACGGGACCCCCCCGGGATCAGCGGAGCGGGGACGGAGCGGGGGGTCCCGGCCGGGCCCGAGCCCACGGGGAGGGGCTGCGGCCGCCGCCGCCTCAGGAGCTCTGTGGGCAGAGAAAAGGGGGTGACACCGGGCCGGGGGCCCCGGCGGGAGCGCGCACGGGGCTCCGCCACGGCGGCCACGCCGCCCCCGGCACCCGCCCTCACCTTCTTGCGCACGTAGAAGCCGAGCCCCAGCGCCAGGAAGACCGAGCCCAAGACCAAGCCCCCGATGCCCGTCAGCATCTTGCTGCGGCCGGCGTCCGGCGGCATCTCTGGGGGGTCCGCAGGGCTCAGCGCCCCCAAAACCTCTCGGCGACACCCCCAGCCCCTCCCGGCGCCCTCCCTGTGGCCCCCGGCCCAGCCGGGACCCCCTGAAACCTCCCCCCGATCCCTTTTGGGCCTCAACAGGAGCCACCAAAGCCCCTCCCGTCCCTCTCGGCATCCCACAGCCCCCTCCCAGTTGCCCCCAGCGCCCCAGGAGCCCCAAACTCCCTCCCAGTCACACCCGGGACCCCCAAACTCCCTCCCAGTCACTCCCAGCGCCCCCAAACTCCCTCCCAGTGCCCACCAGCACCCCCAAACTCCCTCCCAGTCACACCCAGCAACCCCAAACTCCCTCCCAGTCACACCCAGCGCCCCCAAACTCCCTCCCAGTGCCCACCAGCACCCCCCCAACCCCATCCCACCCTCCCCAGCATCCCCCAAACCCCTGCCCAGCCCTTGCCCAGCCCCCAGCCCCTCTCCCACTCCCAGCCCGCCTCTCTCCAGCTCCCTCCCAGTGCCTCCCAGCACAGCCCAGCGCCTCTGCCAGCGCCCCCAGGGGCTCCCCCGTACCCCAGTGCCGCCTCAGCGGCTGCTCCAGGCTGACGTGCTCCACCTGGCAGCTGTAGCTCAGCCCGCGCCGGGGCGGCGTTTCCAGCAGCACCAGCAGCTGGTAGGTCCAGTCCCCGTTGGCCACCACGTCGGTGGCCACCACCTGCTCCGACAGCTCCTGCTGGCCCTGGAACCACCTCACCTGGATGGCAGCGGGGTAGAAATCCATCACGGAGCAGAGCAGGTGGCCGGGGCCGGGCTGGGAGCTCGAGGGGGGCACCAGCGAGATGGACACGCTGGGGGGCACTGGCAGAGACAGAGAGAGAGAGAGAGAGAGCGGGGACACACTGGGATCAGCTGGGGGGCACTGGGAGAGAGAGGGGAGGGCTAGGGAGGGACTGGGAATAGACTGGGAGGGACTGGGAGGAACTGGGAAAGGACTGGGAATGGGCTGGGAGAAACTGGGAATGGAATGGGAAAGGACTGGAGGCACTGGTAGAAACTGGGAATGGACTGGAATGGACTGGGATGGACTGGGCTTGGCCAGGAATGAACTGGGGCGTGACATCAAATTGACTGAGAGGGACTGGAAATCTACTGGGATGGACTGGCATTGATTTGGGATGGACAGGGGTTGACTGGGATGGACTGGGAATGGATTGGGAGGGACTGGGAATGGAATGGGATGAACGATGAGTGGAATGGGAGGGAGTGGTGTGGATTGGGAAGGTCTGGGAGAGGTAAATGTCGCTGGGGGGCACTGGAAGTGTGCATGGAGGTCAGGCAGTGATCTGGGAACGGACTGGAAATCAACTGGGAATTGGCTTGGAGGGAGTTGGAAGGACTGGGAATAGCATTGGAGGGACTGGGATGGTATGGCAATATACTGGGAGGCACTGGGAACAGACTGCGACAGACTTGAGTGGTAGTGAGAGAGATGGGAGGGGATGGGGGGTACTGGGACAGGCGGGGGAGGTCTGGAAGTAAAATGGGAATGAACTGGGAATAGACTTGGAATGGATTTGGAGGGTCTGGGTGGGTCTGGAGTGGACTGGGACGGACTGGGATGGACTGGAAGGGACTGACATTTATTCGGTTGGCACTGAGAGAGATGGGAGGGAATGGGGGGAACTGGGAGAGAGGGTGGAAGTCTGAGAGTGAACTGGGAATGAACTGGGAAGAGACTGGAAATGGACTGGGAGGGACTGCGGAGGAATTGGAGATGGACTGGGAGGCACTGAGAAGGACTGGAGTGGCCCTGAGAAACATGGGAGGGGTACTCGGCAAAGGGAGAGAGCGTGGAAGTCAGAGAAAGAACTGGGAACGAACTGGGAATGGACTGAGAGGGACTGGAATGGACTGGGATGAACTGGGAATGGACTGGAAAGGACTGGGATGGACTGAGAGGGACTGGGACAGAGAGCTACAGACTAGGATGAATTGAGAACGGACAGGGAATGGACTGGGAGGGTCTGGGAATATACTGGAAGGGACTGGTAGGAACTGGGATTGACTGGGATGGTGACTGGCAGGGCAGGGCCCAAGAGGACACGCTCTGCCCCGCGCTCACCTCGGCGCTCCGTGAGGAACGGGGTGGACACCTCGTAGCTGACCCGGCAGAACCAGTCCACCGAAGTCCGTTGCCTCTCCATAAATACCAGGTCGCTGTTCAAGCGCTTGGCATTCCTCTCCCCAAAGGGGGTGAACCCCACGTAGTGCCCCACGTCGCTGTCGAATATTGCGTGCTGCAGTCGGTTGTAGATGTGCCTCTCCACGTACCTCACCTTCTCCGTGCCGTTAGTGAAGTAACACTCGTGGTGTACCGTGTACTGGAACACGCCTGTCAGTGCAGCACACACAGCTCAGCGGTGCGCCCCCAGCACCCCCAGCAGCACCCCCAGAGCTCCGGGCCCACCCCGGATCCCCACTCCGCACCCCCTGTGCCCCACGGCCGCCATGGGACCCTCCTGCCCGCGCTGCCGCTTCCTCTTTGCCGCCCTTCCCCCATTTCCCCTTCCTCATCCTCTCCCCTCCCACCTCCGCCCGCTCCCCAAATCACTTTTGGGCTCCCATTTCCCCATTTTCCCACTAATCCCCCAATCCCCAGCCGCCCTCCCGCTCAGTTTGGGGTCCCCCCTCCCCTTTTCCCCCTTCCCCACCCTCTCCCACCCCTCCCTCCCCTCCCCCCACCCCTCAGCCCCTCCCGCTCTCCCTTTGGGGGGTCCCCTCCTCCTCCCCCTCCATTCCGGGCTCCCCCCTTCGCCCCCTTTTCCCCCTTCTCCCGCCCTGGCCCAGCGCCTCCCGCCCCCCGCTCACCCGAGAGCTCCGCGCCCGCACCCGGGGGGGCTCCCAGCACCCCCAGTGCCACCAGCAGGGCCCCGGCTGCCGCCCCGAGCCCCATGGCCAGCGACCGCCGCCCCGAACCAACCGCGCTCGACTGCGAGAACCAGCCCGGAGCGGCGCGGGGTCATGAGGGACGCGCTCCCTGATTGGTCGGGCGTGGTTTTTGGCCGCGCTTTCATTGGTTGGGGTTTTTTTTGGCCTCTCTTTCATTGGCCGAAGTGATTTTTGCGCTCTCTAATTGGCCTGTTCGTTTGGAGCCCGATTTTCAGACCCTCTACCCAGCAACTGATGACTCATTGCCGATCCTTTTTCTGATTCGCTAGAATTTCCTAGCGGGCTCAATTTATTAACCCTCTACGCGCCAACACCCTCTACCCGGCCTCATTAAACTCCGCTCTCCCATTGGCTGAGCGGTTTTTGGGGTGCTGCTCCCCCGTTCCCGGTGCCCCCAGTTCGGATCCGCGTTCCTGGGAGCGGCACCGACCCTGCCCGGTGTGCCCGGAGCGCCACGGACGGAGCGCGGAGCCTCCCCCGGCTGCTGCCGCCGCTGGCCCTGACCCTGCCCCGATTTTGGGGGGGCAAGGTGGGAATTGCGGGGGTCCCGGTTCTGGGAATCGCTGGAATTTTTTGTTCGGATCCCTTTGTCCCGCTCCGCTTTTGAAACACAATTTTAGAAGCAATGGTGTAAAGGAAATTACTTACTACTAATGAGGTTATATTAAAGATGTGTAAAACTAAATCCTATCAAAGTAAATTTTACTATAATAGCAACTTTTGTATTTATTCCTTCTATAAAATTTGGAAAATATTATTTAGATTCAATCCGTTTCGGGTCGTCCTCCTCCGCCCGGTAGACTTCATCTGTTCGTCTTTTTCTTCGGGGTTCCTCCTCCTCCCTCCTCCTTTCTATTCCCTCCTCCTCCTCCTCCTCCTCCTCCTTTCTATTCCCTCCTCCTCTTCCTCCTCCTCCTCCTCCCGCTCCCCCCGGGCCCAGCCCCCGCCCTTTCTCCCCCTCCCTTTGCCCCAATCCGTCCCATCGCCCCCCGCCCCCCCAGACCCCTCCCCAGCGCCCCCCAACAAACGGCCCCGGGCCCAGCTGGGAAGCTTTATTGGCAGCGCCGGCAGCGGGCACTGGGCGGGGGCAGAGCGCCAGCGGCGCTGGGGGGGACACGGGACCCCCCCGGGATCAGCGGAGCGGGGACGGAGCGGGGGGTCCCGGCCGGGCCCGAGCCCACGGGGAGGGGCTGCGGCCGCCGCCGCCTCAGGAGCTCTGTGGGCAGAGAAAAGGGGGTGACACCGGGCCGGGGGCCCCGGCGGGAGCGCGCACGGGGCTCCGCCACGGCGGCCACGCCGCCCCCGGCACCCGCCCTCACCTTCTTGCGCACGTAGAAGCCGAGCCCCAGCGCCAGGAAGACCGAGCCCAAGACCAAGCCCCCGATGCCCGTCAGCATCTTGCTGCGGGCGGCGTCCGGCGGCATCTCTGGGGGGTCCGCAGGGCTCAGCGCCCCCAAAACCTCTCGGCGACGCCCCCAGCCCCTCCCAGCGCCCTCTCTGTGGCCCCCGGCCCGGCCAGGACCCCCTGAAACCTCCCCCCGATCCCTTTTGGGCCTCAACAGGAGCCACCAAAGCCCCTCCCGTCCCTCTCGGCATCCCACAGCCCCCTCCCAGCTGCCCCCCAGAGCCCCAGGAGCCCCAAACTCCCTCCCAGTCACACCCAGCACCCCCAAACTCCCTCCCAGTCACACCCAGCGCCCCCAAACTCCCTCCCAGTCACACCCAGCGCCCCCAAACTCCCTCCCAGTGTCCCACCAGCACCCCCCCAACCCCATCCCACCCTCCCCAGCATCCCCCAAACCCCTGCCCAGCCCTTGCCCAGCCCCCAGCCTTTCTCCCACTCCCAGCCCGGCTCTCTCCAGCTCCCTCCCAGTGCCTCCCAGCACAGCCCAGCGCCTCTGCCAGCGCCCCCAGGGGCTCCCCCGTACCCCAGTGCCGCCTCAGCGGCTGCTCCAGGCTGACGTGCTCCACCTGGCAGCTGTAGCTCAGCCCGCGCCGGGGCGGCGTTTCCAGCAGCACCAGCAGCTGGTAGGTCCAGTCCCCGTTGGCCACCACGTCGGTGGCCACCACGTGCTCCGACAGCTCCTGCTGGCCCTGGAACCACCTCACCTGGATGGCAGCAGGGTAGAAATCCATCACGGAGCAGAGCAGGCGGCCGGGGCCGGGCTGGGAGCTCGAGGCGGGCACCAGCGAGATGGACACGTTTGGGGCCACTGGGAGAGTGACAGAGATGGGACAGACTGGGATCAGCTGAGGAGCACTGGGAGAGAGAGGGGAGGGCTGGGGAGGGACTGGGAATGGATTTGGAGGGACTGGGAATGGACTTCGGGTGACTGGCAGTGGAATGGGAATGGACTGGGGGCTCTGGGAGGAACTGGGGATGGACTGGTAGGGACTGGGATGGATTGGGCCGGACTAGGAATGGACTGGGGGGTGACTTGAATTGGACTGACGGGGACTGGGAATCTACTGAGGTGGACTTGGGATGGACTGGGATTGATTTGGGATGGACTGGGATGGACTGGGATGAACTGGAAGCGGATTGGGACGGACTGGTGTGGATTGGGATGAACGGGGAATGGATTGGGAGGGAATGGTGTGGATTGGGAAGGTCTGGGAGAGGTGAGTGGGGATAGGGGGCACTGGGAGTGAGCATGGACTTCTGGGAATGAACTGGAATTCAACAGGGAATTAGCTTTGAGGAAGCTGGAAGGACTGGGAATAGCATTGGGAGGGACTGGGAAGGTATGGCAATATACTGGGAGGCACTGGGAATAGACTGTGAGAGACTCGGGTGCTACTGAGAGAACTGGGAGGGGATGGAGGGTACTGGGACAAAGGGTGGAGGTCTGGAAATAAACTGGGAATGAACTGGTAATAGACTGGGAATGGATTTGGAGGGGCTGGGTGGGACTGGGAAGGACTGGGAGGGACTGGGAATGAACTGGAGTGGGCTGAGAGGGACTGGATTTATTGGGTTGGCACTGAGAGAGATGGGAGAGAATGAGGAAAACTGGGAGAATAGATGGAGGTCTGAGATTAAACTGGGAATGAATTGGGAAAAGACTGGAAATGGTCTGGGAGGGACTGGGATGGCACTGGGAGGGATTTTGGTGGCACTGGGAGGAACTGGGAATGAAGCGCGCGGCGCTGGGAGGCCGAGCCCAGCGCGGGGCACTCGGCGCTGCGGGTCTGCCGCAGAACAGCTGAGTCATACGAAAGATGAAATCTCATTAACTGCGAAGCGTCGGTTTCACGCGTCGCTGAAATGGACGCGCGTGGGGGCACTGGGAGGGACTGGGAGTGACTGGGGGGGGCAATGAGGGGGACAAGGGGCACCGGGGATGGGCACAAGGAGGGCTGAGGGCTCCGGGGCGATTCCCAGGGAGGTTTGGAGGGGCTCCAGGGTCACTGGCAGGGCAGGGCCCGAGGGGACACGCTCTGCCCCGCGCTCACCTCGGCGCTCCGTGATGAACGGGGTAAGCTTCTTGTACCATGACCGGCAGAACCAGTCCACCGCAGTCCGTCTGCGCTCCAGTCTAGCCGGGTTGCTGTTCCAGTACCGGGCCCGTTCTTCCCCATAGGGGGTGAACCCCACGTAGTGCCCCACGTCGCTGTCGAACATCAAGTGCTGCTCCCGGTTGTAGACGCACCTATGCACGAACCTCACCTTCTCCGTGCCGTTAATGAACTGACACTCGGACGTTGGCATGATCTGGAACACCCCTGTGAGTGCAGCACACAGCTCAGCGGTGCCCCCCCAGCACCCCCAGCGCTCCGGGCCCACCCCGGATCCCCACTCCGCACCCCCTGTGCCCCACGGCCGCCATGGGACCCTCCTGCCCGCGCTGCCGCTTCCTCTTTGCCGCCCTTCCCCATCCTCTCCCCTCCCACCTCCGCCCGCTCCCCAAATCACTTTTGGGCTCCCATTTCCCCATTTTCCCACTAACCCACAATCCCCAACCCCCTCCCGCTCAATTTGGGGTCCCCCCTCCCCTTTTCCCCTTCCCCACCCTCTCCCACCCCTCCCTCCCCTCCCCCTACCCCTCGGCCCCTCCCGCTCTCCCTTTGGGGGGTCCCCTCCTCCTCCCCCTCCATTCCGGGCTCCCCCCTTCGCCCCCTTTTCCCCCTTCTCCCCCCTGGCCCAGCGCCTCCCGCCCCCCGCTCACCCGAGAGCTCCGCGCCCGCACCCGGGGGGGCTCCCAGCACCCCCAGTGCCACCAGCAGGGCCCCGGCTGCCGCCCCGAGCCCCATGGCCAGCGACCGCCGCCCCGAACCAACCGCGCTCCACTGCGAGAACCAGCCCGGAGCGGCGCGGGGTCATGAGGGACGCGCTCCCTGATTGGTCGGGCGTGGTTTTTGGCCGCGCTTTCATTGGTTGGGGTTTTTTTTGGCCTCTCTTTAATTGGCCGAAGTGATTTTTGCGCTCTCTAATTGGCCGGTGAGTTTGGAGCCCGATTTCCAGACCATCTACCCAGCAACTGATGACTCATTTCCGCTCCTTTTTCTGATTCGCCAGAATTTCTTAGCGAGCTCCATTTCTTAACCCTCTACCCGCCAACACCCTCTACCCGGCCTCATTAAACTCCGCTCTCCCATTGGCTGAGCGCTTTTTGGGGTGCTGCTCCCCCGTTCCCAGTGCCCCCAGTTCGGATCCGCGTTCCTGGGAGCGGCACCGACCCTGCCCGGTGTGCCCGGAGCGCCACGGACGGAGCGCGGAGCCTCCCCCGGCTGCTGCCGCTGCTGGCCCTCACCCTGCCCCCGATTCTGGGGGGGGCAAGGTGGGGTTTTGGGGGGGTCCCGGTTCTGGGAATCGCTGGAATTTTTTGTTCGGATCCCTTTGTCCCGCTCCGCTTTTGAAACACAGTTTTATAAACAATGGTGTAAAGCAAATTACTTACTACTAATTAAGTTATATTAAACTTGCGTAAACCTAAATCCTATCAAAGTAAATTTTACTATAATAGCAACTTTTGTATTTATTCCTTCTATAAAATTTGGAAAATATTATTTAGATTCAATCCGTTTCGGGTCGTCCTCCTCCGCCCGGTAGACTTCATCTGTCCGTCTTTTTCTTCGGGGTTCCTCCTCCTCCCTCCTCCTTTCTAATCCCTCCTCTTCCTCCTCCTCCTCCTCCTCCTCCTTCTCCTCCCGCTCCCCCCGGGCCCAGCCCCCACCCTTTCTCCCCCTCCCTTTGCCCCAATCCGTCCCATCGCCCCCCGCCCCCCCAGACCCCTCCCCAGCGCCCCCCAACAAACGGCCCCGGGCCCAGCTGGGAAGCTTTATTGGCAGCGCCGGCAGCGGGCACTGGGCGGGGGCAGAGCGCCAGCGGCGCTGGGGGGGACACGGGACCCCCCCGGGATCAGCGGAGCGGGGACGGAGCGGGGGGTCCCGGCCGGGCCCGAGCCCACGGGGAGGGGCTGCGGCCGCCGCCGCCTCAGGAGCTCTGTGGGCAGAGAAAAGGGGGTGACACCGGGCCGGGGGCCCCGGCGGGAGCGCGCACGGGGCTCCGCCACGGCGGCCACGCCGCCCCCGGCACCCGCCCTCACCTTCTTGCGCACGTAGAAGCCGAGCCCCAGCGCCAGGAAGACCGAGCCCAAGACCAAGCCCCCGATGCCCGTCAGCATCTTGCTGCGGCCGGCGTCCGGCGGCATCTCTGGGGGGTCCGCAGGGCTCAGCGCCCCCAAAACCTCGCGGCGACACCCCCAGCCCCTCCCGGCGCCCTCCCTGTGGCCCCCGGCCCAGCCAGGACCCCCTGAAACCTCCCCCCGATCCCTTTTGGGCCTCAACAGGAGCCACCAAAGCCCCTCCCGTCCCTCTCGGCATCCCACAGCCCCCTCCCAGTTGGCCCCCAGCGCCCCAGGAACCCCAAACTCCCTCCCAGTCACACCCAGCGCCCCCAAACTCCCTCCCAGTCACACCCAGCACCCCCAAACTCCCTCCCAGTCACACCCAGCACCCCCAAACTCCCTCCCAGTCACACCCAGCTCCCCCAAACTCCCTCCCAGTGCCCACCAGCACCCCCGAACTCCCTCCCAGTCACTCCCAGCGCCCCCAAACCCCCTCCCAGTCACACCCAGCGCCCCCAAACTCTCTCCCAGCGCCCACCAGCACCCCCCCAACCCCATCCCACCCTCCCCAGCATCCCCCAAACCCCTGCCCAGCCCTTGCCCAGCCCCCAGCCCCTCTCCCACTCCCAGCCCGGCTCTCTCCAGCTCCCTCCCAGTGCCTCCCAGCACAGCCCAGCGCCTCTGCCAGCGCCCCCAGGGGCTCCCCCGTACCCCAGTGCCGCCTCAGCGGCTGCTCCAGGCTGACGTGCTCCACCTGGCAGCTGTAGCTGAGCCCGCGCCGGGGCGGCGTTTCCAGCAGCACCAGCAGCTGGTAGGTCCAGTCCCCGTTGGCCACCACGTCGGTGGCCACCACGTGCTCCGACAGCTCCTGCTGGCCCTGGAACCACCTCACCTGGATGGCAGCGGGGTAGAAATCCATCACGGAGCAGAGCAGGCGGCCGGGGCCGGGCTGGGAGCTCGAGGGGGGCACCAGCGAGATGGACACGCTGGGGGGCACTGGCAGAGAGAGAGAGAGAGAGAGAGAGAGAGCGGGGACACACTGGGATCAGCTGGGGGGCACTGGGAGAGACAGGGGAGGGCTCGGCTGGGCTGGGCTGGGCTGGGGAGGGACTGGGAATGGACTGGGAGGGACTGGTAGAGATTGGGAATGGAATCGGAATGGATTGGGAAGGGAATGGGATGAAGGGGGTATGGAATGGGAGGGACTGGTCTGGATTGGGAAGGTCTGGGTGAGGTGAATGTGGATGGGGGGCACTGAGATTGAGCATGGAGGTCTGGATATGAACTGGGAATGAACTGGAAATCAACTGGGAATTGGCTTTGAGGGAGTTGGAAGGACTGGGAAGAGCATTGGGAGGGACTGGGATGGACTGGGAATATACTGGGAGGCACTGGGAATAGACTGGGATAGACTAGGGTGGTACTGAGAGAAGTGGGAGGGGATGGAGAGTACTGGGACAGAGGGTGGAGGTCTGGAAATAAACTGGGAATGAACTGGAAATAGACTGGGAATAGATTTGGAGGGTCTGGATGAGACTGGGAGAAATTGGGAATGAACTGGGGTGGACTGGAAGGGACTGGGATTTATTGGGTTGGCACTGAGAGAGATGGGAGGGAATAGGGGAACCTGGGAGAGAGGGTGGAGGTCTGAGAGTGAACTGAGAATGAACTGGGAAAACACTGGAAATGGACTGGGAGGGACTGGGGAGGAATTGGAGATGGTCTGGGAGGGACTGGGATGGCACTGGGAGGGATGTTGGTGGCACTGGGAGGAACTGGGAATGAAGAGCGCGGCGCTGGGAGGCCGAGTCCAGCGCGGGGCACTCGGCTCTGGAGATCTGCCTGGCAACAGGTGAGTCATCAGAGAAACGCGCTCCGATTGGCTGAGAAGCGTCGGTTTTACGCGTCGCTGAAATGGAGGCGCGGAGTGGGGGGGGCACTGTGAGGGACTGGGGCTGACTGGAAATGGACTGGGAGGCACTAGGATGGACTTGATGGACTGGTAATACGCTTGGAGGGACTGGGAGGCACTGGGAATGAACTGGCAGGGATGGGGAATGGAGTGGGAATGGGCTGAGTATGAGAGGGATGGCACTGGGATGGCACAAGGCGAGACTGGGATCGAATTGGGATGGACTGGAAAAGGACTAGGAGCGATTGGGAGGCACTGGGAATAGACTGGGAGGAACTGGGGTGTAACTGAGAGAGGTGGGACGGGATGGGGTTTATTCTGAGAGTGCATGGAGATCTGGAGTGAACTGAGAATGAAATGGGAATAGACTGGGAATTGAGTTGGAGGGGCTGGGTGGCACTGGGAGGCACTGGGAAGGACTGGAGTGGCACGGAGAAAGATGGAAGGGGTACTCATCAAAGGGCGAGAGTGTGGAAGTCGGAGAGACAACTGGGAATGAACTGGGAATAGACTGGAAGGGACTGGGAATGGACTGGAAGGCTTGACAGGAAGTGGAAGAACACTGGGATGAACTGGGAATCGACTGGGGTGGACTGGGAGGGGACTGGGAGGGTCTGGGAATATAATGGAAGGGACTGGTAGGGACTGGGATTGCCTGGGATGGTCACTGGCAGGGCAGGGCCCGAGGGGACACGCTCTGCCCCGAGCTCACCTCGGCGCTCCACGCTGAACGGGGCAACAATCGGGTAGTTGTGCCGGCAGTACGTGTCCACCGCAGCCCGCCTGTCCTCCATATATTCCGGGTCGCTGTTCCAGTGCTGGGCCTGTTTCTCCCCAAAGGGGGTGAACCCCACGAAGTGCCCCACGTCACTGTCGAACATCAGGTGCTGTTCCCGGTTGTAGATGTGCCGCTCCACGAACCTCACCTTCTCCGTGCCGTTAATGAAGTAACACTCGGCCTTTGCCAGCAACTGGAGCACCCCTGTGAGTGCAGCACACAGCTCAGCGGTGCCCCCCAGCACACCCAGCAGCACCCCCAGAGCTCCGGGCCCACCCCGGATCCCCACTCCGCACCCCCTGTGCCCCACGGCCGCCATGGGACCCTCCTGCCCGCGCTGCCGCTTCCTCTTTGCCGCCCTTCCCCCATTTCCCCTTCCTCATCCTCTCCCCTCCCACCTCCGCCCGCTCCCCAAATCACTTTTGGGCTCCCATTTCCCCATTTCCCCACTAATCCCCCAATCCCCAGCCCCCTCCCGCTCAGTTTGGGGTCCCCCCTCCCCTTTTCCCCCTTCCCCACCCTCTCCCACCCCTCCCTCCCCTCCCCCCACCCCTCAGCCCCTCCCGCTCTCCCTTTGGGGGGTCCCCTCCTCCTCCCCCTCCATTCCGGGCTCCCCCCTTCGCCCCCTTTTCCCCCTTCTCCCGCCCGGGCCCAGCGCCTCCCGCCCCCCGCTCACCCGAGAGCTCCGCGCCCGCACCCGGGGGCGCTCCCAGCACCCCCAGTGCCACCAGCAGGGCCCCGGCTGCCGCCCCGAGCCCCATGGCCAGCGACCGCCGCCCCGAACCAACCGCGCTCCACTGCGGGAACCAGCCCGGAGCGGCGCGGGGTCATGAGGGACGCGCTCCCTGATTGGTCGGGCGTGGTTTTTGGCCGCGCTTTCATTGGTTGAGGTTTTTTTCGGCCTCTCTTTAATTGGCCGAAGTGATTTTTGCGCTCTCTAATTGGCCGGTTCGTTTGGAGCCCGATTTCCAGACCCTCTGCCCAGCAACCGATGACTCATTACCGCTCCTTTTTCTGATTCGCCAGAATTTCTGAGGGAGCTCAATTTTTTAACCCTCTATCCGCCAAAACCCTCCACCCGGCCTCATTCAACTCCGCTCTCCCATTGGCTGAGCGCTTTTTGGGGTGCTGCTCCCCCGTTCCCAGTGCCCCCAGTTCGGATCCGCGTTCCTGGGAGCGGCACCGGCCCTGCCCGGTGTGCCCGGAGCGCCACGGACGGAGCGCGGAGCCTCCCCCGGCTGCTGCCGCTGCTGGCCCTGACCCTGCCCCCGATTCTGGGGGGGACCAAGGTGGGGTTTTGGGGGGGTCCCGGTGCTGGGAATCGCTGGAATTTTTTGTTCGGATCCCTTTGTCCCGCTCCGCTTTTGAAACACAGTTTTACAAACAATGGTGTAAAGGAAATTACTTACTACTAATAAAGTTATATTAAAGTTGTGTAAAACTAAATCCTATCAAAGTAATTTTTACTATAATAGACACTTTTGTATTAATTCCTTCTATAAAATTTGGAAAATATTATTTAGATTCAATCCGTTTCGTGTCGTTCTCCTCTGCCCGATCGACTTCATCTGTCCGTCTTTTACTTTGGGGTTCCTCCTCTTCCCTCCTCCTACATAATCCCAGCTCCTCCTCCTCCTCCTCCTCCTCCTCCTCCCGCTCCCCCCGGGCCCAGCCCCCACCCTTTCTCCCCCTCCCTTTGCCCCAATCCGTCCCCTCGCCCCCCCGCCCCCCCAGACCCCTCCCCAGCGCCCCCCAACAAACGGCCCCGGGCCCAGCTGGGAAGCTTTATTGGCAGCGCCGGCAGCGGGCACTGGGCGGGGGCAGAGCGCCAGCGGCGCTGGGGGGGACACGGGACCCTCCCGGGATCAGCGGAGCGGGGACGGAGCGGGGGGTCCCGGCCGGGCCCGAGCCCACGGGGAGGGGCTGCGGCCGCCGCCGCCTCAGGAGCTCTGTGGGCAGAGAAAAGGGGGTGACACCGGGCCGGGGGCCCCGGCGGGAGCGCGCACGGGGCTCCGCCACGGCGGCCACGCCGCCCCCGGCACCCGCCCTCACCTTCTTGCGCACGTAGAAGCCGAGCCCCAGCGCCAGGAAGACCGAGCCCAAGACCAAGCCCCCGATGCCCGTCAGCATCTTGCTGCGGCCGGCGTCCGGCGGCATCTCTGGGGGGTCCGCAGGGCTCAGCGCCCCCAAAACCTCTCGCCGACACCCCCAGCCCCTCCCGGCGCCCTCCCTGTGGCCCCCGGCCCAGCCGGGACCCCCTGAAACCTCCCCCCGATCCCTTTTGGGCCTCAGCAGGAGCCACCAAAGCCCCTCCCGTCCCTCTCGGCATCCCACAGCCCCCTCCCAGTTGGCCCCCAGCGCCCCAGGAGCCCCAAACTCCCTCCCAGTCACACCCAGCACCCCCAAACTCCCTCCCAGTCACACCCAGCGCCCCCAAACTCCCTCCCAGTCACACCTGTGACCCCCAAACTCCCTCCCAGTCACACCCAGCACCCCCAAACTCCCTCCCAGTCACACCCAGTGCCCCCAAACTCCCTCCCAGTCACACCCAGAGCCCCCAAACTCCCTCCCAGTGCCCACCAGCACCCCCCCAACCCCATCCCACCCTCCCCAGCATCCCTCAAACCCCTGCCCAGCCCTTGCCCAGCCCCCAGCCCCTCTCCCACTCCCAGCCCGGCTCTCTCCAGCTCCCTCCCAGTGGCTCCCAGCACAGCCCAGCGCCTCTGCCAGCGCCCCCAGGGGCTCCCCCGTACCCCAGTGCCGCCTCAGCGGCTGCTCCAGGCTGACGTGCTCCACCTGGCAGCTGTAGCTCAGCCCGCGCCGGGGCGGCGTTTCCAGCAGCACCAGCAGCTGGTAGGTCCAGTCCCCGTTGGCCACCACGTCGGTGGCCACCACGTGCTCCGACAGCTCCTGCTGGCCCTGGAACCACCTCACCTGGATGGCAGCGGGGTAGAAATCCATCACGGAGCAGAGCAGGCGGCCGGGGCCGGGCTGGGAGCTCGAGGCGGGCACCAGCGAGATGGACACGCTGGGGGGCACTGGGAGAGACAGAGAGAGAGAGAGAGAGAGCGGGGACACGCTGGGATCAGCTGGGGGGCACTGGGAGAGAGAGGGGAGGGCTGGGGAGGGCTGGGGAGGGACTGGGAATGGACTGGGAGGGACTGGGAAAGGACTGGGAGGGACTGGGATGGGGAGGGAGGGACTGGGAAAGGACTGGGAATGGACTGGGAGGAACTGGGGATGGAATGGGAATGGACTGGAGGCACTGGTAGAAACTGGGAATGGACTGGAATGGACTGGGATGGACTGGGAATAGACTGGGAATGGACTGGGAGGGACTGGCATGGGGAGGGAGGGACTGGGAAAGGACTGGGAGGGACTGGGAATGGGCTGGGAGGAACTGGGGATGGAATGGGAATGGACTGGAGGCACTGGCAGAAACTGGGAATGGACTGGGAGGGACTGGGCTTGGCCAGGAATGAACTGGGGCGTGACTTCAAATTGACTGAGAGGGACTGGAAATCTACTGGGATGGACTGGGATTGATTTGGGATGGACAGGGGTGGACTGGGATGAACTGGGAATGGATTGGGAGGGACTGGGAATGGAATGGGATGAACGATGAATGGAATGGGAGGGAGTGGTGTGGATTGGGAAGGTCTGGGATAGGTGAATGTGGATGGGAGGCAGTGGGAGTGAGCGTGGAGGTCTGGCAATGAACTGGGGATGGACTGGGAATCAACTGGGAATTAGTTTTGAGGGACTTGGAAGGACTGGGAATAGCGTTGGGAGGGACTGGGATGGACTGGGAATATACTGGGAGGCACTGGGAATAGACTGGGACAGACTTGGGTGGTACTGAGAGAAGTGGGAGGGGATGGGGGGTACTGGGACAGGCGGTGGAGGTCTGGAAGTAAAATGGGAATGAACTGGGAATAGACTGAGAATGGATTTGGAGGGTCTGCATGAGACTGGAAAGGATTTGGAATGAACTGGGGTGGACTGGGAGGGACTGGGATTTATTGGGTTGACGCTGAGAGAGATGGGAGGGAAATTGGGAAACTGGGAGAGAGGTTGGAGGTCTGAGAGTGAACTGGGACTGAACTGGGAAAAGACTGGAAATGGACTGGGAGGGACTGAGGAAGAATTGGAGATGGTCTTGGAGGGACTGGGATGGCACTGGGAGGGATTTTGGTGGCACTGGGAGGAACTGGGAATGAAGTGCGCGGCGCTGGGAGCCCGAGTGAAGCGCGGGGCACTCGGCGCTGCGGGTCTGCCACAGAACAGCTGAGTCATCAAAAGGATGAAATCGCATTAGGTGCGAAGCGTCGGTTTCACGCGTCGCTGAAATGGACGCGCGTGGGGGCACTGGGAGGGACTGGGAGTGACTGGGAGGGGCAATGAGGGGGACAAGGGGCACCGGGGATGGGCACAAGGAGGGCTGAGGGCTCCGGGGCGATTCCCAGGGAGGTTTGGAGGGGCTCCAGGGTCACTGGCAGGGCAGGGCCCCAGGGGACACGCTCTGCCCCGCGCTCACCTCGGCGCTCCGTGAGGAACGGGGTGGACACCTCGTAGCAGACCCGGCAGAACCAGTCCACAGCAGTCCGATATCGGTCCAGTAATTCCGGATTGTTGTTGAAGTACCGGGCTTCTTTCTCTCCTTGTGGGGTGAACCCCACGAAGTGCCCCACGTCGCTGTCGAACACCGCGTACTGCTGCCTGTTGTAGATGGGCTTCACAAAGAACCTCACCGTCTCCGTGCCGTTAATGAAGTAACACTCGAACTTTACCATCCACTGGAACACCCCTGCGAGCGCAGGACAGAGCTCAGCGGTGCCCCCCAGCACCCCCAGCAGCACCCCCAGAGCTCTGGGCCCACCCCGGATCCCCACTCCGCACCCCCTGTGCCCCACGGCCGCCATGGGACCCTCCTGCCCGCGCTGCCGCTTCCTCTTTGCCGCTCTTCCCCCATTTCCCCTTCCTCATCCTCTCCCCTCCCACCTCCGCCCGCTCCCCAAATCACTTTTGGGCTCCCATTTCCCCATTTTCCCACTAATCCCCCAATCCCCAGCCCCCCTCCCGTTCAGTTTGGGGTCCCCCCTCCCCTTTTCCCCCCTCCCCACCCTCTCCCACCCCTCCCTCCCCTCAGCCCCTCCCGCTCTCCCTTTGGGGGGTCCCCTCCTCCTCCCCCTCCATTCCGGGCTCCCCCCTTCGCCCCCTTTTCCCCCTTCTCCCGCCCTGGCCCAGCGCCTCCCGCCCCCCGCTCACCCGAGAGCTCCGCGCCCGCACCCGGGGGCGCTCCCAGCACCCCCAGTGCCACCAGCAGGGCCCCGGCTGCCGCCCCGAGCCCCATGGCCAGCGACCGCCGCCCCGAACCAACCGCGCTCCACTGCGAGAACCAGCCCGGAGCGGCGCGGGGTCATGAGGGACGCGCTCCCTGATTGGTCGGGCGTGGTTTTTGGCAGCGCTTTCATTGGTTGGGGTTTTTTTTGGCCTCTCTTTAATTGGCCGAAGTGATTTTTGCGCTCTCTAATTGGCCGGTTCGTTTGGAGCCCGATTTCCAGACCCTCTACCCAGCAACTGATGACTCATTTCCGCTCCTTTTTCTGATTCGCCACAATTTCTTAGACATCTCAATTTATTAACCCTCTGCCCGCCAACACCCTCTACCCGGCCTCATTAAACTCCGCTCTCCCATTGGCTGAGCGCTTTTTGGGGTGCTGCTACCCCGTTCCCAGTGCCCCCAGTTCGGATCCGCGTTCCTGGGAGCGGCACCGACCCTGCCCGGTGTGCCCGGAGCGCCACGGACGGAGCGCGGAGCCTCCCCCGGCTGCTGCCGCTGCTGGCCCTCACCCTGCCCCCGATTCTGGGGGGGGCAAGGTGGGGTTTTGGGGGGGTCACGGTTCTGGGAATCGCTGGAATTTTTTGTTCGGATCCCTTTGTCCCGCTCCGCTTTCGAAACACAGTTTTAGAAACAATGGTGTAAAGGAAATTACGTACTACTAATTAAGTTATATTAAAGTTGTGTAAACCTAAATCCTATCAAAGTAATTTTTACTGTAATAGCAACTTTTGTATTTATTCCTTCTATAAAATTTGGAAAATATTATTTAGATTCAATCCGTTTCGGGTCGTCCTACTCAGCCCGGTAGACTTCATCTGTCCGTCTTTTTCTTCGGGGTTCCTCCTCCTCCCTCCTCCTTTCTAATCCCTCCTCCTCCTCCTCCTCCTCCTCCTCCTCCTCCTCCTCCTCCCGCTCCCCCCGGGCCCAGCCCCCACCCTTTCTCCCCCTCCCTTTGCCCCAATCCGTCCCATCGCCCCCCGCCCCCCCCAGACCCCTCCCCAGCGCCCCCCAACAAACGGCCCCGGGCCCAGCTGGGAAGCTTTATTGGGAGCGCCGGCAGCGGGCACTGGGCGGGGGCAGAGCGCCAGCGGCGCTGGGGGGGACACGGGACCCCCCCGGGATCAGCGGAGCGGGGACGGAGCGGGGGGTCCCGGCCGGGCCCGAGCCCACGGGGAGGGGCTGCGGCCGCCGCCGCCTCAGGAGCTCTGTGGGCAGAGAAAAGGGGGTGACACCGGGCCGGGGGCCCCGGCGGGAGCGCGCACGGGGCTCCGCCACGGCGGCCACGCCGCCCCCGGCACCCGCCCTCACCTTCTTGCGCACGTAGAAGCCGAGCCCCAGCGCCAGGAAGACCGAGCCCAAGACCAAGCCCCCGATGCCCGTCAGCATCTTGCTGCGGCCGGCGTCCGGCGGCATCTCTGGGGGGGCCGCAGGGCTCAGCGCCCCCAAAACCTCTGGGCGACATCCCCAGCCCCTCCCGGCGCCCTCCCTGTGGCCCCCGGCCCAGCCGGGACCCCCTGAAACCTCCCCCCGATCCCTTTTGGGCCTCAGCAGGAGCCACCAAAGCCCCTCCCGTCCCTCTCAGCATCCCACAGCCCCCTCCCAGTTGCCCCCAGCGCCCCAGGACCCCCAAACTCCCTCCCAGTCACACCCAGCGCCCCCAAACTCCCTCCCAGTCACACCCAGCGCCCCCAAACTCCCTCCCAGTCACACCCGGCACCCCCAAACTCCCTCCCAGTCACACCCAGCACCCCCAAACTCCCTCCCAGTCACACCCAGCGCCCCCAAACTCCCTCCCAGTCACTCCCAGCACCCCCAAACTCCCTCCCAGTCACACCCAGCGCCCCCAAACTCCCTCCCGGTGCCCACCAGCACCCCCCCAACCCCATCCCACCCTCCCCAGCTCCCCCAAACCCCTGCCCAGCCCTTGCCCAGCCCCCAGCCCCTCTCCCACTCCCAGCCCGGCTCTCTCCAGCTCCCTCCCAGTGCCTCCCAGCACAGCCCAGCGCCTCTGCCAGCGCCCCCAGGGGCTCCCCCGTACCCCAGTGCCGCCTCAGCGGCTGCTCCAGGCTGACGTGCTCCACCTGGCAGCTGTAGCTCAGCCCGCGCCGGGGCGGCGTTTCCAGCAGCACCAGCAGCTGGTAGGTCCAGTCCCCGTTGGCCACCACGTCGGTGGCCACCACGTGCTCCGACAGCTCCTGCTGGCCCTGGAACCACCTCACCTGGATGGCAGCGGGGTAGAAATCCATCACGGAGCAGAGCAGGCGGCCGGGGCCGGGCTGGGAGCTCGAGGCCGGCACCAGCGAGATGGACACGCTGGGGGGCACTGGCAGAGACAGAGAGAGAGAGAGAGAGCGGGGACACACTGGGATCAGCTGGGGGGCACTGGGAGAGAGAGGGGAGGGCTGGGCTTGGCTGGGGAGGGACTGGGAATGGACTGGAAGGGACTGGGATGTGGAGGGAGGGACTGGGAAAGGACTGGGAATGGGCTGGGAGGAACTGGGGATGGAATGGGAACGGACTGGAGGCACTGGCAGAAACTGGGAATGGACTGGGAGGGACTGGGCTTGGCCAGGTATGAACTGGGGCGTGACTTCAAATTGACTGAGAGGGACTGGAAATCTACTGGGATGGACTGGGATTGATTTGGGATGGACAGGGGTGGACTGGGATGAACTGGGAATGGATTGGGAGGGACTGGGAATGGAATGGGATGAACGATGAATGGAATGGGAGGGAGTGGTGTGGATTGGGAAGGTCTGGGAGAGGTGAAAGTGGATGGGAGGCAGTGGGAGTGAGCTTGGAGGTCTGGCAATGAACTGGGGATGGACTGGGAATCAACTAGGAATTAGTTTTGAGGGAGTTGGAAGGACTGGGAATAGCATTGGGAGGGACTGAGATGGACTGGGAATATACTGGAAGGCACTGGGAATAGACTGGGACAGACTTGGGTGGTACTGAGAGAAGTGGGAGGGGATGGGGGGTACTCGGACAGAGGGTGGAGGTCTGGAAATAAACTGGAAATGAACTGGGTATAGACTGGGAATTGATTTGGAGGGTCTGTGTGGGACTGGGAGGGATTGGGAATGAACTGGGGTGGACTGGGAGGGACTGGGATTTATTGGGAGGCACTGAGAGAGATGGGAGGGAATGGGGGAACTGGGAGAGAGGGTGGAGGTCTGAGAGTGAACTGGGAATTAAAAGGGAAAAGACTGGAAATGGACTGGGAGGGACTGGGGAGGAACTGGAGATGGTCTTGGAGGTACTGGGTTGGCACTGGGAGGGATTTTGGTGGCACTGGGAGGAACTGGGAATGGAGCGCGCGGCGCTGGGAGGCCGAGTCCAGCGCGGGGCACTCGGCGCTGCGGGTCTGCCTGGCAACAGGTGAGTCATCATAGTGACGCGATCTGATTGGCTGAAAGCATCAGCTTCACGCGTCGCTGAAATGGACGCGCGGGGGGGCACTGGGAGGGGCTGGGATGGAGTCGAAATGGACTGGGATGGAGTCGAAATGGACTGGGATGGACCGGAAATGGACTGGGATGGACTGGGGTGTACTGGGAATGGACAGGAGTGGACTCGGATGGACTTGATGGATTGGGAATACACTTGGAGGGACTGGGTGGCACGGGGAATGAAGTGGGAGGGATGGGGAATGGACTGGGAACGGGCTGAATATGAGTGGGATGGCACTGGAATGGTAGAAGACGGGACTAGGAATGAACTGGGATGGACTGGGAAAGGACTCGGAGCGACTGGGTTGGAGTGGGAAAAGACTGGGAGGAAATGGTGTGGAACTGATAGAGGTGGGATGGGATGGGGGTTACTGTGAAAGTGGGTGGAGGTCTGAGAGTGAACAGGGAACAGACTGGGAATTGAGTTGGCGGGGGTGGGTGGGCCTGGGAGGAACTGGGAAGGACTGGAATGGCACTGAGAAAGATGGGAGGGGTACTCGGCAAAGGGAGAGAATGTGGAAGTCGGAGAGAGAACTGGGAATGAACTGGGAATGGACTGGAAGGCTTGACAGGAAGTGGAAGAACACTGGGATGAACTGGGAATCGACTGGGGTGGACTGGGAGGGGACTGGGAGGGTCTGGGAATATACTGGAAGGGACTGGAATGGACTGGGATTGACTGGGATGGTCACTGGCAGGGCAGGGCCCGAGGGGACACGCTCTGCCCCGCGCTCACCTCGGCGCTCCACGCTGAACGGGGCAACAATCGGGTAGTTGTGCCGGCAGTACGTGTCCACCGCAGCACGGTAGTCCTCCATTTTGGCCGGGTCGCTGTTCCAGCGCTTGGCATTCCTCTCCCCAAAGGGGGTGAACCCCACGAAGTGCCCCACATCGCTGTCGAACATTGCCCACGTCTGCTCCCGGTTGTAGATGTACCTCTCCACGTACCTCACCTTCTCCGTGCCGTTAATGAAGTAACACTCGAACTTTTGCACGTTCTGGAACACCCCTGTGAGTGCAGCACACAGCTCAGCGGTGCCCCCCCAGCACCCCCAGCAGCACCCCCAGAGCTCCGGGCCCACCCCGGATCCCCACTCCGCACCCCCTGTGCCCCACGGCCGCCACGGGACCCTCCTGCCCGCGCTGCCGCTTCCGCTTTGCCGCCCTTCCCCCATTTCCCCTTCCTCATCCTCTCCCCTCCCACCTCCGCCCGCTCCCCAATCACTTTTGGGCTCCCATTTCCCCATTTTCCCACTAATCCCCCAATCCCCAGCCCCCCTCCCGTTCAGTTTGGGGTCCCCCCTCCCCTTTTCCACCCTCACCACCCTCTCCCACCCCTCCCTCCCCTCCCCCCACCCCTCAGCCCCTCCCGCTCTCCCTTTGGGGGGGTCCCCTCCTCCTCCCCCTCCATTCCGGGCTCCCCCCTTCGCCCCCTTTTCCCCCTTCTCCCGCCCTGGCCCAGCGCCTCCCGCCCCCCGCTCACCCGAGAGCTCCGCGCCCGCACCCGGGGGGGCTCCCAGCACCCCCAGTGCCACCAGCAGGGCCCCGGCTGCCGCCCCGAGCCCCATGGCCAGCGACCGCCGCCCCGAACCAACCGCGCTCCACTGCGGGAACCGGCCCGGAGCGGCGCGGGGTCATGAGGGACGCGCTCCCTGATTGGTCGAGCGTGGTTTTTGGCCGCGCTTTCATTGGTTGCGGTTTTTTTTGGGCTCTCTTTCATTGGCCGAAGTGATTTTTGCGCTCTCTAATTGGCCGGTGAGTTTGGAGCCCGATTTCCAGACCCTCTACCCAGCAACCGATGACTCATTGCCGCTCTTTTTTCTGATTCGCCAGAATGTCTTAAAGAGCTCAATTTTTTAACCCTCTACCCGCCAACACCCTCTACCCGGCCTCATTAAACTCCGCTCTCCCATTGGCTGAGCGGTTTTTGGGGTGCTGCTCCCCCGTTCCCAGTGCCCCCAGTTCGGATCCGCGTTCCTGGGAGCGGCACCGACCCTGCCCGGTGTGCCCGGAGCGCCACGGACGGAGCGCGGAGCCTCCCCCGGCTGCTGCCGCTGCTGGCCCTGACCCTGCCCCCGATTTCGGGGGGGGGGGTAAGGTGGGGTTTTGGGGGGTCCCGGTTCTGGGAATCGCTGGAATTTTTTGTTCGGATCCCTTTGTCCCGCTCCGCTTTTGAAACACAGTTTTATAAACAATGGTGTAAAGCAAATTACTTACTACTAATTAAGTTATATTAAACTTGCGTAAACCTAAATCCTATCAAAGTAAATTTTACTATAATAGCAACTTTTGTATTTATTCCTTCTATAAAATTTGGAAAATATTATTTAGATTCAATCCGTTTCGGGTCGTCCTCCTCCGCCCGGTAGACTTCATCTGTCCGTCTTTTTCTTCGGGGTTCCTCCTCCTCCCTCCTCCTTTCTAATCCCCACTCCTCCTCCTCCTCCTCCTCCTCCTCCTCCTCCTCCTCCCGCTCCCCCGGGCCCAGCCCCGACCCTTTCTCCCCCTCCCTTTGCCCCAATCCGTCCCATCGCCCCCCGCCCCCCCAGACCCCTCCCCAGCGCCCCCCAACAAACGGCCCCGGGCCCAGCTGGGAAGCTTTATTGGCAGCGCCGGCAGCGGGCACTGGGCGGGGGCAGAGCGCCAGCGGCGCTGGGGGGGACACGGGACCCCCCCGGGATCAGCGGAGCGGGGACGGAGCGGGGGGTCCCGGCCGGGCCCGAGCCCACGGGGAGGGGCTGCGGCCGCCGCCGCCTCAGGAGCTCTGTGGGCAGAGAAAAGGGGGTGACACCGGGCCGGGGGCCCCGGCGGGAGCGCGCACGGGGCTCCGCCACGGCGGCCACGCCGCCCCCGGCACCCGCCCTCACCTTCTTGCGCACGTAGAAGCCGAGCCCCAGCGCCAGGAAGACCGAGCCCAAGACCAAGCCCCCGATGCCCGTCAGCATCTTGCTGCGGCCGGCGTCCGGCGGCATCTCTGGGGGGTCCGCAGGGCTCAGCGCCCCCAAAACCTCTCGGCGACACCCCCAGCCCCTCCCAGCGCCCTCCCTGTGGCCCCCGGCCCGGCCGGGACCCCCTGAAACCTCGCCCCGATCCCTTTTGGGCCTCGACAGGAGCCACCAAAGCCCCTCCCGTCGCTCTCAGCATCCCACAGCCCCCTCCCAGTTGGCCCCAGCGCCCCCAAACTCCCTCCCAGTGACTCCCAGCGCCCCCAAACTCCCTCCCAGTCACACCCAGCGCCCCCAAACTCCCTCCCAGTCACACCCAGCGCCCCCAAACTCCCTCCCAGTCACACCCAGTGCCCCCAAACTCCCTCCCAGTCACACCCAGGACCCCCAAACTCCCTCCCAGTCACACCCAGCGCCCCCAAACTCCCTCCCAGTCACTCCCAGCGCCCCCAAACTCCCTCCCAGTCACACCCGGAACCCCCAAACTCCCTCCCAGTCACACCTGGGACCCCCAAACTCCCTCCCAGTCACACCCAGCAACCCCAAACTCCCTCCCAGTGCCCACCAGCACCCCCCCAACCCCATCCCACCCTCCCCAGCATCCCCCAAACCCCTGCCCAGCCCTTGCCCAGCCCCCAGCCCCTCTCCCACTCCCAGCCCGGCTCTCTCCAGCTCCCTCCCAGTGGCTCCCAGCACAGCCCAGCGCCTCTGCCAGCGCCCCCAGGGGCTCCCCCGTACCCCAGTGCCGCCTCAGCGGCTGCTCCAGGCTGACGTGCTCCACCTGGCAGCTGTAGCTCAGCCCGCGCCGGGGCGGCGTTTCCAGCAGCACCAGCAGCTGGTAGGTCCAGTCCCCGTTGGCCACCACGTCGGTGGCCACCACGTGCTCCGACAGCTCCTGCTGGCCCTGGAACCACCTCACCTGGATGGCAGCGGGGTAGAAATCCATCACGGAGCAGAGCAGGCGGCCGGGGCCGGGCTGGGAGCTCGAGGGGGGCACCAGCGAGATGGACACGCTGGGGGGCACTGGCAGAGACAGAGAGAGAGAGAGAGAGCGGGGACACACTGGGATCAGCTGGGGGGCACTGGGAGAGAGAGGGGAGGGCTGGGCTGTGCTGGGGTGGTCTGGGCTGGGCTGGGGAAAGACTGGGAATGGACTGGGAGGGACTGGGATGGGGAGGGAGGGACTGGGAAAGGACTGGGAGGGACTGGGAATGGGCTGGGAGGAACTGGGGATGGAATTGGAACGGACTGGAGGCTCTGGTAGAAACTGGGAATGGACTGGGAAGGACTGGGAATGGAATGGGATGAACGATGAATGGAATGGGAGGGAGTGGTGTGGATTGGGAAGTTCTGGGAAAGGTCAGTGGGGATGGAGGGCACTGGGAGTGAGCGTGGAGGTCTGGCAATGAACTGGGAATGAACTGGAAATCAATTAGGAATTAGCTTTGAGAGAGTTGGAAGGACTGGGAATAGCATTGGGAGGGACTGGGATGGACTGGGAATATACTGGAAGGCACTGGGAATAGACTGGGACAGACATGGGTGGTACTGAGAGAAGTGGGAGGGGATGCCGGGTACTGGGACAGAGGGTGGAGGTCTGGAAATAAACTGGGAATGAACTGGGAATAGACTGGGAATAGATTTGGAGGGTCTGGATGAGACTGGGAGAAATTGGGAATGAACTGGGGTGGACTGGAAGGGACTGGGATTTATTGGGTTGGCACTGAGAGAGATGGGAGGGAATAGGGGAACCTGGGAGAGAGGGTGGAGGTCTGACAGTGAACTGGGAATGAACTGGGAAAACACTGGAAATGGACTGGGAGGGACTGGGGAGGAATTGGAGATGGTCTTGGAGGGACTGGGATGGCACTGGGAGGGATCTTGGTGGCACTGGGAGGAACTGGGAATGGAGCGCGCGGCGCTGGGAGGCCGAGTCCAGCGCGGGGCACTCGGCGCTGAGGATCTGCCTGGCAACAGGAGAGTCATCAGAGAGCCGCGATCTGATTGGCTGGAACGCGTCAGCTTCACGCGTCGCTGAAATGGACGCGCGAAGGGGGCACTGGGAGGGACTGGCATGGACTGAGAGTAGCTGGGAATACACTTGGCGGGACTGGGAGGAACGGAATGAACTGGGAGGGATGGGGAATGGACTGGGAATGGCCGGAATATGAGCGGGATGGCACTGGGATGGCACAAGGCGGGACTGGAAACGACTGGGATGGACTGGGAATAGACTGGGAGGAACTGAATGGGAACTGGGGGAGGTGGGAGGGGATGGGGGTTACTGGGAGAGAGGGTGGAAGTCGGAATGTGAGCTGGAACAGGACTGGGATGGACTGGGAATAGGCTGGGAGGTACTGGGAGGGATTGGCAGGGAGTTGGGATGGGTTGGGAATGGATTGGGACGAACTGGGAATGGAGTTGGAGGGACTGAGAATGCACTGGAGGTATTGTGATGGACTAAGTGTGACTGGGAGGGAGTAGAAGAGATTGGGATGGATTGGGAATGGCCTGGGAATGGATTGGGGTGTACATGGAGGGGACTGGAAGGGTCCGGGAATATACTGGAAGGGACTGTAGGGACTGGGATTGACTGGGATGGTCACTGGCAGGGCAGGGCCCGAGGGGACACGCTCTGCCCCGCGCTCACCTCGGCGCACCGGGAGGTACGGGGCAGCAAGCCCGTAATTGTGCCGGCAGTACGTGTCCACTGAAGCCCGCCTGTCCTCCATCCATCCCGGGTCGCTGTTCAAGTGCTTGGCATTCATCTCCCCAAAGGGGGTGAACCCCACGAAGTGGCCCACGTCGCTGTCGAACACCAATTGCTGGAGCCGGTTGTAGATTTGCCTCTCCACGAACCTCACCTTCTCCGTGCCGTTAATGAAGTAACATTCGAGTTGTATCGTGTAATGGAACACCCCTGTGAGTGCAGCACACAGCTCAGCGGTGCCCCCCCAGCACCCCCAGCAGCACCCCCAGAGCTCCGGGCCCACCCCGGATCCCCACTCCGCACCCCCTGTGCCCCACGGCCGCCACGGGACCCTCCTGCCCGCGCTGCCGCTTCCTCTTTGCCGCCCTTCCCCCATTTCCCCTTCCTCAACCTCTCCCCTCCCACCTCCGCCCGCTCCCCAAATCACTTTTGGGGTCCCATTTCCCCATTTTCCCACTAATCCCCCAATCCCCAGCCCCCTCCCGCTCAGTTTGGGGTCCCCCCTCCCCTTTTCCCCCCTTCCCCACCCTCTCCCACCCCTCCCTCCCCTCCCCTCCCCCCCACCCCTCAGCCCCTCCCGCTCTCCCTTTGGGGGGTCCCCTCCTCCTCCCCCTCCATTCCGGGCTCCCCCCTTCGCCCCCTTTTCCCCCTTCTCCCGCCCTGGCCCAGCGCCTCCCGCCCCCCGCTCACCCGAGAGCTCCGCGCCCGCACCCGGGGGGGCTCCCAGCACCCCCAGTGCCACCAGCAGGGCCCCGGCTGCCGCCCCGAGCCCCATGGCCAGCGACCGCCGCCCCGAACCAACCGCGCTCCACTGCGGGAACCAGCCCGGAGCGGCGCGGGGTCATGAGGGACGCGCTCCCTGATTGGTCGGGCGTGGGTTTTGGCCGCGATTTCATTGGTTGGGGTTTTTTTTGGCCTCTCTTTAATTGGCCGAAGTGATTTTTGCGCTCTCTAATTGGCCGGTTCGTTTGGAGCCCGATTTCCAGACCCTCTACCCAGCAACTGATGACTCATTTCCGCTCTTTTTTCTGATTCGCCAGAATTTCTAAGGGAGCTCGATTTATTAACCCTCTACCCGCCAACACTCTCTACCCGGCCTCATTGAACTCCGCTCTCCCATTGGCTGAGCGCTTTTTGGGGCGCTGCTCCCCCGTTCCCAGTGCCCCCAGTTCGGATCCCCGTTCCTGGGAGCGGCACCGACCCTGCCCGGTGTGCCCGGAGCGCCACGGACGGAGCGCGGAGCCTCCCCCGGCTGCTGCCGCTGCTGGCCCTCACCCTGCCCCCGATTCTGGGGGGGGCAAGGTGGGGTTTTGGGGGGATCCCGGTTCTGGGAATCGCTGGAATTTTTTGTACGGATCCCTTTGTCCCGCTCCGCTTTTGAAACACAGTTTTATAAACAATGGTGTAAAGGAAATTACTTACCACTAATAAAGTTATATTAAAGTTGTGTAAACCTAAATCCTATCAAAGTAATTTTTACTATAATAGCAACTTTTGTATTTATTCCTTCTATAAAATTTGGAAAATATTATTTAGATCAAATCCGATTTGGGTCGTTCTCCTCTGCCCGGTCGACTTCATCTGTCCGTCTTTTTCCTCGGGGTTCCTCCTCCTCCCTCCTCCTTTCTAATCCCTCCTCCTCCTCCTCCTCCTCCTCCTTCTCCTCCTCCCGCTCGCCGCGGGCCCAGCCCCCACCCTTTCTCCCCCTCCCTTTGCCCCAATCCGTCCCATCGCCCCCCGCCCCCCCAGACCCCTCCCCAGCGCCCCCCAACAAACGGCCCCGGGCCCAGCTGGGAAGCTTTATTGGGAGCGCCGGCAGCGGGCACTGGGCGGGGGCAGAGCGCCAGCGGCGCTGGGGGGGACACGGGACCCCCCCGGGATCAGCGGAGCGGGGGGTCCCGGCCGGGCCCGAGCCCACGGGGAGGGGCTGCGGCCGCCGCCGCCTCAGGAGCTCTGTGGGCAGAGAAAAGGGGGTGACACCGGGCCGGGGGCCCCGGCGGGAGCGCGCACGGGGCTCCGCCACGGCGGCCACGCCGCCCCCGGCACCCGCCCTCACCTTCTTGCGCACGTAGAAGCCGAGCCCCAGCGCCAGGAAGACCGAGCCCAAGACCAAGCCCCCGATGCCCGTCAGCATCTTGCTGCGGCCGGCGTCCGGCGGCATCTCTGGGGGGTCCGCAGGGCTCAGCGCCCCCAAAACCTCTCGGCGACACCCCCAGCCCCTCCCAGCGCCCTCCCTGTGGCCCCCGGCCCGGCCGGGACCCCCTGAAACCTCCCCTCGATCCCTTTTGGGCCTCAGCAGGAGCCACCAAAGCCCCTCCCGTCCCTCTCAGCATCCCACAGCCCCCTCCCAGTTGGCCCCCAGCGCCCCGGGACCCCCAAACTCCCTCCCAGTCACACCCAGCGCCCCCAAACTTCCTCCCAGTCACACCCAGGACCCCCAAACTCCCTCCCAGTCACACCCATCACCCCCAAACTCCCTCCCAGTCACACCCAGCACCCCCAAACTCACACCCAGCACCCCCAAACTCCCTCCCAGTGCCCAGCAGGACTCCCCCAACCCCATCCCACTCTCCCCAGCATCCCCCAAACCCCTGCCCAGCCCTTGCCCAGCCCCCAGCCCCTCTCCCACTCCCAGCCCGGCTCTCTCCAGCTCCCTCCCAGTGCCTCCCAGCACAGCCCAGCGCCTCTGCCAGTGCCCCCAGGGGCTCCCCCGTACCCCAGTGCCGCCTCAGCGGCTGCTCCAGGCTGACGTGCTCCACCTGGCAGCTGTAGCTCAGCCCGCGCCGGGGCGGCGTTTCCAGCAGCACCAGCAGCTGGTAGGTCCAGTCCCCGTTGGCCACCACGTCGGTGGCCACCACGTGCTCCGACAGCTCCTGCTGGCCCTGGAACCACCTCACCTGGATGGCAGCGGGGTAGAAATCCATCACGGAGCAGAGCAGGCGGCCGGGGCCGGGCTGGGAGCTCGAGGGGGGCACCAGCGAGATGGACACGCTGGGGGGCACTGGCAGAGACAGAGAGAGAGAGAGAGAGAGAGCGGGGACACACTGGGATCAGCTGGGGGGCACTGGGAGAGAGAGGGGAGGGACTGGGATGGGCTGGGAGGGACTGGGAATGGACTGGGAGGGACTGGGAATGGAGAGGGAATGGACTGGGGGCACTGGGAGGAACTGGGAATGGAGTGGTAGGAACTGGGATGGATTGGGCTGGACCAGGAATGGGCTGGGGGTGACTTGAAATTGACTGAGAGGGACTGGGAATCTTCTGGGGTGGACTGGGGATGGACTGGGATTGATTCTGGATGGAAAGGGGTGGACTGGGATGAAGTGGGAATGGATTGGGATGGACTGGTGTGGATTGGGAAGGTCTGGGAGAGGTGAATGTCGCTGGGGGGCACTGGAAGTGTGCATGGAGGTCTGGCAGTGAACTGGGAATGGACTGGAAATCAACTGGGCATTGGCTTGGAGGGAGTTTGAAGGACTGGGAATAGCATTGGAGGGACTGGGATGGTATGGCAATATACTGGGAGGCACTGGGAATAGACTGGGACAGACTTGAGTGGTACTGAGAGAGATGGGAGGGGATGGGGGGTACTGGCAGTGGCGGTGGAGGTCTGGAAGTAAAATGGGAACGAACTGGGAATAGACTGGGAATGGATTTGGAGGGTCTGGATGAGACTGGGAGGGATTGGGAATGAACTGGGGTGGACTGGAAGGGACTGGGATTTATTGGGTTGGCACTGAGAGAGATGGGAGGGAATGGAGGGGCTGGGAGAGAGGGTGGAGGTCTGAGAGTGAACGGGGAATGAACTGGGAATGTACTGGAAATGGACTGGAAGGGACTGGGGAGGAATTGGAGATGGTCTGGGAGGGACTGGGATGGCACTGGGAGGGATCTTGGTGGCACTGGGAGGAACTGGGAATGAAGCGCGCGGCGCTGGGAGGCCGAGTCCAGCGCGGGGCACTCGGCGCTGCGGGTCTGCCCAGCAACAGGGGAGTCATCAGATAGACGCGATCTGATTGGCTAGAAAGCGTAAGCTTCACGCGTCGCTGAAATGGACGCGAAGGGGGGCACTGGGAGCGACTGGGGCTGACTGGAAATGGACTGGGTGGACTTGGATGGACTGGGAATACACTTGGAGGGACTGGGAGGCACTGAGAATTAACAGGAAGGATGGGGAATGGGCTGAATATGAGAGGGATAGCGCTGGGATGGCACAAGCCGGGACTGGGAATGAACTGGGTTGGACTGGGAAAGGACTGGGAGCGAGTGGGATGGACTGAGAATAGACTGGGATGAACTGGGCTGGCACTGAGATAGGGGGGAGGGGATGGGAATTACTCTGAGAGTGCATGGAGATCTGGAGTAAACTGAGAATGAAGTAGAAATAACCTGAGTATTGAGTTCGAGGGTCTGGGAGGGACTGGGACGGACTATGGGTCACTGGGAAGGACTGGAGTGGCACTGAGAAAGATGGGAGGGGTACACAGCAAAGGGAGAGAGCATGGAAGTCAGAGAAAGAACTGGAAATGAACTGGGAATGGACTGAGAGGGACTGGGATGGACTGGGATGAACTGGGACAAACTGGGAAAGGACTAGAAGGGACTAGGAATGGACTGTGGGGTTGGGAGGAAGGGGAAGACACTGGGATTGACTGGGAATGGACAGGAAAGGACTTGGACGGGACTGGGAATATACTGGAAGGGACTGGTAGGGACTGGGAATATACTGGGATGGTCACTGGCAGGGCAGGGCCCGAGGGGACACGCTCTGCCCCGCGCTCACCTCGGCGCTCCGTGATGAACGGGCGGGACACCTCGTAGTTGTGCCGGCAGTACCTGTCCACCGCAGTCCGTGAGTGCTCCAGTATGGCCGGGTCGCTGTTGTAGTGCTTGGCACTCCTCTCCCCTAAGGGGGTGAACCCCACCCACAGCCCCACGTCGCTGTCGAACATCGCGAGCTGCTCCCGGTTGTAGATTTGCCTATGCACGAACCTCACCTTCTCCGTGCCGTTAATGAAGTGACACTCGAACATAGGCATGTTCTGGAACACCCCTGTGAGTGCAGCACACAGCTCAGCGGTGCCCCCCCAGCACCCCCAGCAGCACCCCCAGAGCTCCGGGCCCATCCCGGATCCCCACTCCGCACCCCCTGTGCCCCACGGCCGCCACGGGACCCTCCTGCCCGCGCTGCCGCTTCCTCTTTGCCGCCCTTCCCCCATTTCCCCTTCCTCATCCTCTCCCCTCCCACCTCCGCCCGCCCCCCAAATCACTTTTGGGCTCCCATTTCCCCATTTCCCCACTAATCCCCCAATCCCCAGCCCCCCTCCCGCTCAGTTTTGGGGTCCCCCCCTCCCCTTTTCCCCCTTCCCCACCCTCTCCCACACCTCCCTCCCCTCCCCCCACCCCTCAGCCCCTCCCGCTCTCCCTTTGGGGGGTCCCCTCCTCCTCCCCCTCCATTCCGGGCTCCCCCCTTCGCCCCCTTTTCCCCCTTCTCCCGCCCTGGCCCAGCGCCTCCCGCCCCCCGCTCACCCGAGAGCTCCGCGCCCGCACCCGGGGGGGCTCCCAGCACCCCCAGTGCCACCAGCAGGGCCCCGGCTGCCGCCCCGAGCCCCATGGCCAGCGACCGCCGCCCCGAACCAACCGCGCTCGACTGCAGGAACCCGCCCGGAGCGGCGCGGGGTCATGAGGGACGCGCTCCCTGATTGGTCGGGCGTGGTTTTTGGCAGCGCTGTCATTGGTTGGGGTTTTTTTTGGCCTCTCTTTAATTGGCCGAAGTGATTTTTGCGCTCTCTAATTGGCCGGTGAGTTTGGAGCCCGATTTCCAGTCCCTCTACCCAGCAACCGATGACTCATTTCCACTCCTTTTTCTGATTCGCCAGAATTTCTTAGGGAGCTCAATTTATTAACCCTCTACCCGCCAACACCCTCTACCCGGCCTCATTAAACTCCGCTCTCCCATTGGCTGAGCGCTTTTAGGGGCGCTGCTCCCCCGTTCCCAGTGCCCCCAGTTCGGATCCGCGTTCCTGGGAGCGGCACCGACCCTGCCCGGTGTGCCCGGAGCGCCACGGACGGAGCGCGGAGCCTCCCCCGGCTGCTGCCGCTGCTGGCCCTGACCCTGCCCCCGATTTCGGGGGGGGGGGTAAGGTGGGGATTTGGGGGGGTCCCGGTTCTGGGAATCGCTGGAATTTTTTGTTCGGATCCCTTTGTCCCGCTCCGCTTTTGAAACACAGTTTTATAAACAATGGTGTAAAGGGAATTACTTAATACTAATTAAGTTATATTAAAGTTGTGTAAACCTAAATCCTTTCAAAGTAATTTTTGCTAAAATAGCAACTTTTGTATTTATTCCTTCTATAAAATTTGGAAAATATTATTTAGATCAAATCCGATTCGGGTCGTTCTCCTCTGCCCGGTCGACTTCATCTGCTCGTCTTTTTCCTTGGGGTTCCTCCTCTTCCCTCCTCCTACATAATCCCAGCTCCTCCTCCTCCTCCTCCTCCTCCTCGTCCTCCCGCTCCCCCCGGGCCCAGCCCCCACCCTTTCTCCCCCTCCCTTTGCCCCAATCCGTCCCATCGCCCCCCGCCCCCCCAGAGCCCTCCCCAGCGCCCCCCAACAAACGGCCCCGGGCCCAGCTGGGAAGCTTTATTGGGAGCGCCGGCAGCGGGCACTGGGCGGGGGCAGAGCGCCAGCGGCGCTGGGGGGGACACGGGACCCCCCCGGGATCAGCGGAGCGGGGACGGAGCGGGGGGTCCCGGCCGGGCCCGAGCCCACGGGGAGGGGCTGCGGCCGCCGCCGCCTCAGGAGCTCTGTGGGCAGAGAAAAGGGGGTGACACCGGGCCGGGGGCCCCGGCGGGAGCGCGCACGGGGCTCCGCCACGGCGGCCACGCCGCCCCCGGCACCCGCCCTCACCTTCTTGCGCACGTAGAAGCCGAGCCCCAGCGCCAGGAAGACCGAGCCCAAGACCAAGCCCCCGATGCCCGTCAGCATCTTGCTGCGGCCGGCGTCCGGCGGCATCTCTGGGGGGTCCGCAGGGCTCAGCGCCCCCAAAACCTCTCGGCGACGCCCCCAGCCCCTCCCGGCGCCCTCCCTGTGGCCCCCGGCCCGGCCAGGACCCCCTGAAACCTCCCCCCGATCCCTTTCGGGCCTCAACAGGAGCCACCAAAGCCCCTCCCGTCCCTCTCAGCATCCTACAGCCCCCTCCCAGTTGCCCCCCAGCGCCCCAGGAACCCCAAACTCCCTCCCAGTCACACCCAGCACCCCCAAACTCCCTCCCAGTCACACCCAGCGACCCCAAACTCCCTCCCAGTCACACCCAGCGCCCCCAAACTCCCTCCCAGTGCCCACCAGCACCCCCAAACTCCCTCCCAGTCACACCCAGCACCCCCAAACTCCCTCCCAGTCACACCCAGCACCCCCAAACTCCCACCCAGTCACACCCGGAACCCCCAAACTCCCTCCCAGTCACACTCAGCACCCCAAACTCCCTCCCAGTCACACCCAGCATCCCCCAAACTCCCTCCCAGTCACACCCAGCATCCCCCAAACTCCCTCCCAGTCACACCCAGCACCCCCAAACTCCCTCCCAGTCACACCCAGCGCCCCCAAACTCCCTCCCAGTGCCCACCAGCACCCCCCCAACCCCATCCCACCCTCCCCAGCATCCCCCAAACCCCTGCCCAGCCCTTGCCCAGCCCCCAGCCCCTCTCCCACTCCCAGCCCGGCTCTCTCCAGCTCCCTCCCAGTGCCTCCCAGCACAGCCCAGCGCCTCTGCCAGCGCCCCCAGGGGCTCCCCCGTACCCCAGTGCCGCCTCAGTGGCTGCTCCAGGCTGACGTGCTCCACCTGGCAGCTGTAGCTCAGCCCGCGCCGGGGCGGCGTTTCCAGCAGCACCAGCAGCTGGTAGGTCCAGTCCCCGTTGGCCACCACGTCGGTGGCCACCACGTGCTCCGACAGCTCCTTCTGGCCCTGGAACCACCTCACCTGGATGGCAGCGGGGTAGAAATCCATCACGGAGCAGAGCAGGCGGCCGGGGCCGGGCTGGGAGCTCGAGGGGGGCACCAGCGAGATGGACACGCTGGGGGGCACTGGCAGAGACAGAGAGAGAGAGAGAGCGGGGACACACTGGGATCAGCTGGGGGGCACTGGGAGAGACAGGGGAGGGCTGGGGTGGAGATTGGAGGGACTGGGAATGGACTGGGACTGACTGGGATGGACTGGGAGGAACTGGGAATGGAATGGGAATGGACTGGGATGGATTGGGCTGTGCCCGGAACAGACTTGGGGTTTACTTTTAATTGACGGATAGGGGCTGGAAATCTACTGGGGTAGACTGGGGATGGACTGGGATTGATTGGGAATGGACAAGGGTGGACTGGGAGGGACTGGAAGTGGATAGGGAGGGACTGGTAGAGATGAGTGGGGATGGGAGGCACTGGGAGGGAGCACGTCGGTCTTGCAATGAACTGGGAATGAACTGGAAATCAAGTGGGATTTAGCATGGAGGGAGTTTGAAGGACTGGGAATAGCATTGGGAGGGACTGGGAATATACTGGGAGGCACTGGGAATAGACTGGGACAGACTTGGGTGGTACTGAGATGGGATGGAATGGGGGGTATTGGGACAGAGGGTGGAGGTCTGGAAATGAACTGGGAATAGACTGGGAATTGATTTGTGGGGTGTGGGTGGGACTGGGAAGGACTGGGAGGAACTGGGAATGAACTGAGGTGGACGGAGAGGGACTGGGATTTATTGGGTTGGCACTGAGAGAGATGGGACTGAATGGGGTGCACTGGGAGAGAGGGTGGAGGTCTGAGAATTAACTGGGCGTGAACTGGGAAGAGACTGGAAGTGGACTGGGAGGGACTGGGGAGGAATTTGAGATGGTCTGGGAGGGACTGGGATGGCACTGGGAGGGATTTTGGTGGCACTGGGAGGAACTGGGAATGAAGCGCGCGGCGCTGGGAGGCCGAGTCCAGCGCGGGGCACTCGGCGCTGCGGGTCTGCCTGGCAACAGGTGAGTCATTTACGGGAGGCGATCTGATTGGCTAGAAAGCGTAAGCTTCACGCGTCGCTGAAATGGACGCGAAGGGGGGCACTGGGAGGGACTGGGGCTGACTGGAAATGGACTGTGATGGACTTGATGGACTGGGAATACACTTGGAGGGACTGGGAGGCACTGAGAATTAACAGGAAGGATGGGGAATGGGCTGAATATGAGAGGGATAGCGCTGGGATGGCACAAGCCGGGACTGGGAATGAACTGGGTTGGACTGGGAAAGGACTGGGAGCGAGTGGGATGGACTGAGAATAGACTGGGATGAACTGGGCTGGCACTGAGATAGGGGGGAGGGGATGGGAATTACTCTGAGAGTGCATGGAGATCTGGAGTAAACTGAGAATGAAGTAGAAATAACCTGGGTATTGAGTTGGAGGGGCTGGGTGGGACTGGGACGGACTGGGGGTCACTGGGAAGGACTGGAGTGGCACTGAGAAAGATGGGAGGGGTACACAGCAAAGGGAGAGAGCGTGAAAGTCAGAGAAAGAACTGGGAATGAACTGGGAATGGACTGAGAGGGACTGGGATGGACTGGGACGAACTGGGACAAACTGGGAAAGGACTGGAAGGGACTAGGAATGGACTGTGGGGTTGGGAGGAAGGGGAAGACACTGGGATTGACTGGGAATGGACAGGAATGGACTTGGACGGGACTGGGAATATACTGGAAGGGACTGGTAGGGACTGGGAATATACTGGGATGGTCACTGGCAGGGCAGGGCCCGAGGGGACACGCTCTGCCCCGCGCTCACCTCGGCGCTCCGTGATGAACGGGCGGGACACCTCGTAGTTGTGCCGGCAGTACCTGTCCACCGCAGTCCGTGAGTGCTCCAGTATGGCCGGGTCGCTGTTGTAGTGCTTGGCATTCCTCTCCCCTAAGGGGGTGAACCCCACCCACAGCCCCACGTCGCTGTCGAACATCGCGAGCTGCTCCCGGTTGTAGATTTGCCTATGCACGAACCTCACCTTCTCCGTGCCGTTAATGAAGTGACACTCGAACATAGGCATGTTCTGGAACACCCCTGTGAGTGCAGCACACAGCTCAGCGGTGCCCCCCCAGCACCCCCAGCAGCACCCCCAGAGCTCCGGGCCCACCCCGGATCCCCACTCCGCACCCCCTGTGCCCCACGGCCGCCATGGGACCCTCCTGCCCGCGCTGCCGCTTCCTCTTTGCCGCCCTTCCCCCATTTCCCCTTCCTCATCCTCTCCCCTCCCACCTCCGCCCGCTCCCCAAATCACTTTTGGGCTCCCATTTCCCCATTTTCCCACTAATCCCACAATCCCCAGCCCCCTCCCGCTCAGTGTGGGGTCCCCCCTCCCCTTTTCACCCTTCCCCACCCTCTCCCACCCCTCCCTCCCCTCCCCCCACCCCTCAGCCCCTCCCGCTCTCCCTTTGGGGGGTCCCCTCCTCCTCCCCCTCCATTCCGGGCTCCCCCCTTCGCCCCCTTTTCCCCCTTCTCCCGCCCTGGCCCAGCGCCTCCCGCCCCCCGCTCACCCGAGAGCTCCGCGCCCGCACCCGGGGGGGCTCCCAGCACCCCCAGTGCCACCAGCAGGGCCCCGGCTGCCGCCCCGAGCCCCATGGCCAGCGACCGCCGCCCCGAACCAACCGCGCTCGACTGCGAGAACCAGCCCGGAGCGGCGCGGGGTCATGAGGGACGCGCTCCCTGATTGGTCGGGCGTGGTTTTTGGCCGCGCTTTCATTGGTTGGGTTTTTTTTTGGCCTCTCTTTAATTGGCCGAAGTGATTTTTGCGCTCTCTAATTGGCCGGTTCGTTTGGAGCCCGATTTTCAGACCCTCTACCCAGCAACCGATGACTCACTTCCGATCTTTTTTCTGATTCGCCAGAATTTCTTAGGGAGCTCAAATTCTTAACCCTCTACCCGCCAACACCCTCTACCCGGCCTCATTAAACTCCGCTCTCCCATTGGCTGAGCGCTTTTTGGGGCGCTGCTGCCCCGTTCCCAGTGCCCCCAGTTCGGATCCGCGTTCCTGGGAGCGGCACCGACCCTGCCCGCTGTGCCCGGAGCGCCACGGACGGAGCGCGGAGCCTCCCCCGGCTGCTGCCGCTGCTGGCCATGACCCTGCCCCCGATTCTGGGAAGGGCAAGGTGGGGTTTTGGGGGGGGTCCCGGTTCTGGAAATCGCTGGAATTTTTTGTTCGGATCCCTTTGTCCCGCTCCGCTTTAGAAACACAGTTTTATAAAAAATGTTGTAAAGGAAATTACGTACTACTAATTAAGTTATATTAAAGTTGTGTAAACCTAAATCCTATCAAAGTGATTTTTGCTATAATAGCAACTTTTGTATTTATTCCTTCTATAAAGTTTGGAAAATATTATTTAGATCAATTCGGATTCGGGTCGTTCTCCTCTGCCCGGTCGACTTCATCTGTTCGTCTTTTACTTTGGGGTTCCTCCTCTTCCCTCCGCCTTTCTAATCCCTCCTCCTCCTCCTCCTCCTCCTCCTCCTCCCCCCGCTCCCCCCGGGCCCAGCCCCCACCCTTTCTCCCCCTCCCTTTGCCCCAATCCGTCCCATCGCCCCCCGCCCCCCCAGACCCCTCCCCAGCGCCCCCCAACAAACGGCCCCGGGCCCAGCTGGGAAGCTTTATTGGGAGCGCCGGCAGCGGGCACTGGGCGGGGGCAGAGCGCCAGCGGCGCTGGGGGGGACACGGGACCCCCCCGGGATCAGCGGAGCGGGGACGGAGCGGGGGGTCCCGGCCGGGCCCGAGCCCGCGGGGAGGGGCTGCGGCCGCCGCCGCCTCAGGAGCTCTGTGGGCAGAGAAAAGGGGGTGACACCGGGCCGGGGGCCCCGGCGGGAGCGCGCACGGGGCTCCGCCACGGCGGCCACGCCGCCCCCGGCACCCGCCCTCACCTTCTTGCGCACGTAGAAGCCGAGCCCCAGCGCCAGGAAGACCGAGCCCAAGACCAAGCCCCCGATGCCCGTCAGCATCTTGCTGCGGCCGGCGTCCGGCGGCATCTCTGGGGGGTCCGCAGGGCTCAGCGCCCCCAAAACCTCTCGGCGACACCCCCAGCCCCTCCCGGCGCCCTCCCTGTGGCCCCCGGCCCGGCCGGGACCCCCTGAAACCTCCCCCCGATCCCTTTTGGGCCTCGACAGGAGCCACCAAAGCCCCTCCCGTCCCTCTCGGCATCCCACAGCCCCCTCCCAGTTGCCCCCCAGCGCCCCAGGAACCCCAAACTCCCTCCCAGTCACACCCAGCGCCCCCAAACTCCCTCCCAGTCACACCCAGCGCCCCCAAACTCCCTCCCAGCGCCCCCAAACTCCCTCCCAGTCACACCCGGGACCCCCAAACTCCCTCCCAGCGCCCCGGGACCCCCAAACTCCCTCCCAGTCTCACCCAGCACCCCCAAACTCCCTCCCAGTCACACCCAGCGCCCCCAAACCCCCTCCCAGTGCCCACCAGCACCCCCACAACCCCATCCCACCCCCCCCAGCATCCCCCAAACCCCTGCCCAGCCCTTGCCCAGCCCCCAGCCCCTCTCCCACTCCCAGCCCGGCTCTCTCCAGCTCCCTCCCAGTGCCTCCCAGCACAGCCCAGCGCCTCTGCCAGCGCCCCCAGGGGCTCCCCCGTACCCCAGTGCCGCCTCAGCGGCTGCTCCAGGCTGACGTGCTCCACCTGGCAGCTGTAGCTCAGCCCGCGCCGGGGCGGCGTTTCCAGCAGCACCAGCAGCTGGTAGGTCCAGTCCCCGTTGGCCACCACGTCGGTGGCCACCACGTGCTCCGACAGCTCCTGCTGGCCCTGGAACCACCTCACCTGGATGGCAGCGGGGTAGAAATCCATCACGGAGCAGAGCAGGCGGCCGGGGCCGGGCTGGGAGCTCGAGGCGGGCACCAGCGAGATGGACACGCTGGGGGGCACTGGCAGAGACAGAGAGAGAGAGAGAGAGAGAGAGAGAGCGGGGACACACTGGGATCAGCTGGGGGGCACTGGGAGAGAGAGGGGAGGGCTGGGCTGGGGTGGGGAGGGACTGGGAATGGACTGGGAGGGACTGGGAATGGACTGGGAATGGACTGGGGGCACTGAGAGGAACTGGGAATGGACCGGTAGGGACTGGGATGGATTGGGCTGAGCAGGAACGGACTGGGGGGTGACTTGAAATTGACTGAGAGGGACTGGGAATCTACTGGGGTGGACTGGGGATGGACTGGGATGGACTCTGGATGGAAAGGTGTGGACTGGATTGAACTGGAAATAGATTGGGATGGACTGGTGTGGATTGGGAAGGTCTGGGAGAGGTGAGTGTGGATGGGGTTCACTGGGAGTGAGCATGGACTTCTGGGAATTAACTGGGAATGAACAGGAAATCAACTGGGAATTGGCTTTGAAGGAGTTGGAAGGACTGGGAATAGCATTGAGTGGGACTGGGATGGACTGGGAATATACTGGGAGGCACTGGGAATAGACTGGGACAGACTTGGGTGGTGTTGAGAGATATGGGAGGGAATGGGTGAAACTGGGGAAGAGGCTGGAGGTCTGAGAGTGAACTGGGAATGATCTGGGAACAGACTGGAAACGGACTGGGAGGGACTGGGGAGGAATTGGAGATGGTCTGGGAGGGACTGGGATGGCACTGGGAGGGATTTTGGTGGCACTGGGAGGAACTGGGAATGAAGCGCGCGGCGCTGGGAGGCCAAGTCCAGCGCGGGGCACTCGGCGCTGCGGGTCTGCCTGGCAACAGGAGAGTCATCAGAGAGACGCGATCTGATTGGCTGAGAAGCGTCACCTTCACGCGTCGCTGAAATGGACGTCCGGGGGGGCGCTGGGAGGGACTGAGGTGAAGTGGGATAGACTGGGATGGACTGGGATGGACTGGAAACGGACTTGGATGGACTGGGATGGACTTGATGGACTGGGAATACACTTGGAGGGACTGTGAGGGGCGGAATGACCAGGGAGGGATGGGGAATGGATTTGGAATGGGTTTAATATGAGAGGGATGGCACTGGGATGGTACAAGGCGGGACTGGGAATAAACTGGGATGGACTGGGAAAGGACTAGGAGATACTGGGATGGAATGGCAATGGACTGGGAGGAAATGGGTGGCACTGAGAGAGTTGGGAGGGAATGGGGGGTACTGGGAGAGAAGGTGGAGTTTTGAGAATGAACCGGGAATGGACTGGGAATAGACCGGGAATTGAGTTGGAGGGGCTGGGTGGAACTGGGACGGACTGAGAGGCAGTGGGAATGGACTGGAGTGGCAGTGAGAAAGATGGGAGGGGCACTGGGCGCTGGGATAGAGGTTTGAAGGCAGAGAGTGAACTAGGAATGGACTTGGAATGGAGTACGAATGAACTGGGAAGGAGTCGGAGGGACTGGTAATGGACTGGGATGGACTTGGAGGGACTGGGAATATAATGGAAGGGACGGACTGGTGGGGACTGGGATTGACTGGGATGGTCACTGGCAGGGCAGGGCCTGAGGGGACACGCTCTGCCCCGCGCTCACCTCGGCGCTCCACGGTGAACGGGGCAAAAATCGGGTAGTTGTACCGGCAGTACCTGTCCACCTCATTTCGTCTGTACTCCAGTTCAGCCGGGTCGCTGTTCCAGCGCTTGGCATTCCTCTCCCCATAGGGGGTGAACCCCACATAGTGCCCCACGTCGCTGTCGAACATCGCGTACTGCTCCCGGTTGTAGATGCACCTCACCACGTACCTCACCTTCTCCGTGCCGTTAGTGAAGTGACACTCGCCCTGAAACATCTCCTGGAGCACCCCTGTGGGTGCAGCACACAGCTCAGCGGTGCCCCCCAGCACCCCCAGAGCTCCGGGCCCACCCCGGATCCCCACTCCGCACCCCCTGTGCCCCACGGCCGCCATGGGACCCTCCTGCCCGCGCTGCCGCTTCCTCTTTGCCGCCCTTCCCCCATTTCCCCTTCCTCATCCTCTCCCCTCCCACCTCCGCCCGCTCCCCAAATCACTTCTGGGCTCCCATTTCCCCATTTTCCCACTAATCCCCCAATCCCCAGCCCCCTCCCGCTCTGTTTTGGGGTCCCACCTCCCCTTTTCCCCCTTCCCCACCCTCTCCCACCCCTCCCTCCCCTCCCCCCACCCCTCAGCCCCTCCCGCTCTCCCTTTGGGGGGTCCCCTCCTCCTCCCCCTCCATTCCGGGCTCCCCCCTTCGCCCCCTTTTCCCCCTTCTCCCCCCCTGGCCCAGCGCCTCCCGCCCCCCGCTCACCCGAGAGCTCCGCGCCCGCACCCGGGGGGGCTCCCAGCACCCCCAGTGCCACCAGCAGGGCCCCGGCTGCCGCCCCGAGCCCCATGGCCAGCGACCGCCGCCCCGAACCAACCGCGCTCCACTGCGGGAACCAGCCCGGAGCGGCGCGGGGTCATGAGGGACGCGATCCCTGATTGGTCGGGCGTGGTTTTTGGCAGCGCTGTCATTGGTTGGGGTTTTTTTTGGCCTCTCTTTAATTGGCCGAAGTGATTTTTGCGCTCTCTAATTGGCCTGTTCGTTTGGAGCCCGATTTCCAGACCCTCTACCCAGCAACTGATGACTCATTTCCGCTCCTTTTTCTGATTCGCCACAATTTCATAGCGAGCTCAATTTATTAACCCTCTACCCGCCAAAACCCTCTACCCGGCATCATTAAACTCCGCTCTCCCATTGGCTGAGCGCTTTTTGGGGTGCTGCTCCCCCGTTCCCAGTGCCCCCAGTTCGGATCCGCGTTCCTGGGAGCGGCACCGACCCTGCCCGGTGTGCCCGGAGCGCCACGGACGGAGCGCGGAGCCTCCCCCGGCTGCTGCCGCTGCTGGCCCTGACTCTGCCCCCGATTTCGGGGCGGGGGGTAAGGTGGGGATTTGGGGGGGTCCCGGTTCTGGGAATTGCTGGAATTTTTTGTTCGGATCCCTTTGTCCCGCTCCGCTTTTGAAACACAGTTTTATAAACAATGGTGTAAAGCAAATTACTTACTACTAATTAAGTTATATTAAACTTGCGTAAACCTAAATCCTATCAAAGTAATTTTTACTATAACAGCAACTTTTGTAATTATTCCTTTTATAAAATTTGGAAAATATTATTTAGATTCAATCCGTTTCGGGTCGTCCTCCTCAGCCCGGTCGACTTCATCTGTCCATCTTTTTCTTCGGGGTTCCTCCTCCCCCCTCCTCCTACATAATCCCAGCTCCTCCTCCTCCTCCTCCTCCTCCTCCTCCTCCTCCTCCTCCTCCTCCTCCTCCTCCTCCCGCTCCCCCCGGGCCCAGCCCCCACCCTTTCTCCCCCTCCCTTTGCCCCAATCCGTCCCATCGCCCCCCGCCCCCCCAGACCCCTCCCCAGCGCCCCCCAACAAACGGCCCCGGGCCCAGCTGGGAAGCTTTATTGGCAGCGCCGGCAGCGGGCACTGGGCGGGGGCAGAGCGCCAGCGGCGCTGGGGGGGACACGGGACCCCCCCGGGATCAGCGGAGCGGGGACGGAGCGGGGGGTCCCGGCCGGGCCCGAGCCCGCGGGGAGGGGCTGCGGCCGCCGCCGCCTCAGGAGCTCTGTGGGCAGAGAAAAGGGGGTGACACCGGGCCGGGGGCCCCGGCGGGAGCGCGCACGGGGCTCCGCCACGGCGGCCACGCCGCCCCCGGCACCCGCCCTCACCTTCTTGCGCACGTAGAAGCCGAGCCCCAGCGCCAGGAAGACCGAGCCCAAGACCAAGCCCCCGATGCCCGTCAGCATCTTGCTGCGGCCGGCGTCCGGCGGCATCTCTGGGGGATCCGCAGGGCTCAGCGCCCCCAAAACCTCTCGGCGACGCCCCCAGCCCCTCCCGGCGCCCTCCCTGTGGCCCCCGGCCCAGCCAGGACCCCCTGAAACCTCCCCCGATCCCTTTTGGGCCTCAGCAGGAGCCACCAAAGCCCCTCCCGTCCCTCTCGGCATCCCACAGCCCCCTCCCAGTTGCCCCCCAGCGCCCCAGGAGCCCCAAACTCCCTCCCAGTCACACCCAGCGCCCCCAAACTCCCTCCCAGTCACACCCAGCGCCCCCAAACTCCCTCCCAGTCACACCCAGCGCCCCCAAACTCCCTCCCTGTCACACCCAGCGCCCCCCCAACCCCATCCCACCCTCCCCAGCATCCCCCAAACCCCTGCCCAGCCCTTGCCCAGCCCCCAGCCCCTCTCCCACTCCCAGCCCGGCTCTCTCCAGCTCCCTTCCAGTGCCTCCCAGCACAGCCCAGCGCCTCTGCCAGCGCCCCCAGGGGCTCCCCCGTACCCCAGTGCCGCCTCAGCGGCTGCTCCAGGCTGACGTGCTCCACCTGGCAGCTGTAGCTCAGCCCGCGCCGGGGCGGCGTTTCCAGCAGCACCAGCAGCTGGTAGGTCCAGTCCCCGTTGGCCACCACGTCGGTGGCCACCACGTGCTCCGACAGCTCCTGCTGGCCCTGGAACCACCTCACCTGGATGGCAGCGGGGTAGAAATCCATCACGGAGCAGAGCAGGCGGCCGGGGCCGGGCTGGGAGCTCGAGGGGGGCACCAGCGAGATGGACACGCTGGGGGGCACTGGGAGAGACAGAGAGAGAGAGAGAGAGAGCGGGGACACACTGGGATCAGCTGGGGGGCACTGGGAGAGAGAGGGGAGGGCTGGGGTGGGCAGGGGAGGGACTGGGAATGGAGTGGAAGGGACTGGCATGGGGAAGGAGGGACTGGGAAAGGACTGGGAATGGGCTGGGAGGAACTGGGGATGGAATTGGAACGGACTGGAGGCACTGGTAGAAACTAGGAATGGACTGGAATGGACTGGGATGGACTGGGCTTGGCCAGGAATGAACTGGGGTGTGACTTCAAATTGACTGAGAGGGACTGGGAATCTACTGGGATGGACTGGGATTGATTTGGGATGGACAGGGGTGGACTGGGATGAACTGGGAATGGATTGGGAGGGACTGGGAATGGAATGGGATGAACGATGGGAGGGAGTGGTGTGGATTGGGAAGGTCTGGGAGAGGTAAATATCGCTGGGGGGCACTGGAAGTGTGCATGGAGGTCAGGCAGTGAACTGGGAATGGACTGGAAATCAACTGGGAATTGGCTTGGAGGGAGTTGGAAGGACTGGGAATAGCATTGGAGGGACTGGGATGGTATGGCAATATACTGGGAGGCACTGGGAACAGACTGGGACAGACTTGGGTGGTACTGAGAGAGATGGGAGGGGATGGTGGGTATTGGGACAGGGGGTGGAGGTCTGGAAGTAAAATGGGAATGAACTGGGAATAGACTGGGAATGGATTTGGAGGGTCTGGGTGGGACTGGAGTGGACTGGGACGGACTGGGATGGACTGGAAGGGACTGGGATTTATTGGGTTGGCACTGAGAGAGATGGGAGGGAATGCGGGTACTGGGAGAGAGGGTGGAAGTCTGAGAGTGAACGGGGAATAAACTGGGAAAAGACTGGAAATGGACTGGGAGGGACTGAGGAGGAATTGGAGATGGTCTAGGAGGGACTGGGATGGCACTGGGAGGGATCTTGGTTGCACTGGGAGGAACTGGGAATGAAGCGCGCGGTACTGCGGGCCGAGTCCAGCGCGGGGCACTCGGCGCTGCGGATCCGCCTAGTAACAGGTGAGTCATCGCACAGCAGCGATGTGATTGGTTGGGAAGCGTCAGCTTCACGCGTCTCTGAAATGGACGCGAGGGGCGGCATTGGGAGGGACTGGGGCTGACTGGAAATGGGCTGGGAGCGACTGTGATGGACTTGATGGACTGGGAATACACCTAGATGGACTGGGAGACACTGGGAGTGAACTGGGAGGGATGGGGAAGGGACTGGGAATGGGTGGAATGTGAGTGGGATGGCACTGGGATGGCACAAGGCGGGACTGGGAATGAAGTGTGATCGATTGGGAAAGGATTTGGAGTGATTGGGATGGACTGGGATGGACTGGGAGGAACTGGGGTGGCACTGAGAGAGGTGGGATGGGATGGGGGTTACTGTGAGTGTGGGTGGAGGTCTGAGAGTGAACTGGGAATGAACTGGGAATAGACTTGGATTTGAGTTGGTGCAGCTGGGTGGAACTGGGACGAACTGGGATGAACAGGGAAGGACGAGAGGGGCACTGAGAAAGATGGGAGAGGCACTTAGCACTGGGAGAGAGGATGGAAGTCGGAGAGTGAACTGGGAATGGACTGGGACAGACTAGGAAGGACAGGGATTGATGGAAATGTACTGGGAATGGGCTGGTAGGGACTGGGATTGACTGGGATGGTCACTGGCAGGGCAGGGCCCGAGGGGACACGCTCTGCCCCGCGCTCACCTCGGCGCTCCACAGTGGCGAAATGGGCATAAATCGCGTAGTTGTGCCGGCAGTACCTGTCCACCTCATTTCGTCTGTACTCCAGTAAGGCCGGGTCGCTGTTCCAGTGCTTGGCATTCATCTCCCCATAGGGGGTGAACCCCACGTAGTGCCCCACGTCGCTGTCGAACATCACATCCTGCACCCGGTTGTAGATGTACCTCACCACGTACCTCACCTTCTCTGTGCTGTTAATGAAGTGACACTCGCCCTGAAACATCTTCTGGAACACCCCTGTGAGTGCAGCACACAGAGCTCAGCGGTGCCCCCCCAGCACCCCCAGCAGCACCCCCAGAGCTCCGGGCCCACCCCGGATCCCCACTCCGCACCCCCTGTGCCCCACGGCCGCCATGGGACCCTCCTGCCCGCGCTGCCGCTTCCTCTTTGCCGCCCTTCCCCCATTTCCCCTTCCTCATCCTCTCCCCTCCCACCTCCGCCCGCTCCCCAAATCACTTTTGGGCTCCCATTTCCCCATTTTCCCACTAATCCCCCAATCCCCAGGCCCTCCCGCTCAGTTTGGGGTCCCCCCTCCCCTTTTCACCCTTCCCCACCCTCTCCCACCCCTCCCTCCCCTCTTCCACCCCTCAGCCCCTCCCGCTCTCCCTTTGGGGGGTCCCCTCCTCCTCCCCCTCCATTCCGGGCTCCCCCCTTCGCCCCCTTTTCCCCCTTCTCCCGCCCGGTCCCAGCGCCTCCCGCCCCCCGCTCACCCGAGAGCTCCGCGCCCGCACCCGGGGGCGCTCCCAGCACCCCCAGTGCCACCAGCAGGGCCCCGGCTGCCGCCCCGAGCCCCATGGCCAGCGACCGCCGCCCCGAACCAACCGCGCTCCACTGCGAGAACCAGCCCGGAGCGGCGCGGGGTCATGAGGGACGCGCTCCCTGATTGGTCGGGCGTGGTTTTTGGCCGCGCTTTCATTGGTTGGGGTTTTTTTTGGCCTCTCTTTAATTGGCCGAAGTGATTTTTGCGCTCTCTAATTGGCCGGTTCGTTTGGAGCCCGATTTTCAGACCCTCTACCCAGCAACTGATGACTCATTCCGATCTTTTTTCTGATTCGCCAGAATGTCTTAAAGAGCTCAATTTATGAACCCTCTACCCGCCAACACCCTCTACCCGGCCTCATTAAACTCCGCTCTCCCATTGGCTGAGCGCTTTTTGGGGTGCTGCTCCTCCGTTCCCAGTGCCCCCAGTTCGGATCCGCGTTCCTGGGAGCGGCACCGACCCTGCCCGGTGTGCCCGGAGCGCCACGGACGGAGCGCGGAGCCTCCCCCGGCTGCTGCCGCTGCTGGCCCTGACCCTGCCCCCGATTCTGGGGGGGGCAAGGTGGGGTTTTGGGGGGGTCCCGGTTCTGGGAATCGCTGGAATTTTTTGTTCGGATCCCTTTGTCCCGCTCCGCTTTAGAAACACAGTTTTATAAAAAATGTTGTAAAGGAAATTACGTACTACTAATTAAGTTATATTAAAGTTGTGTAAACCTAAATCCTATCAAAGTAATTTTTGCTATAATAGCAACTTTTGTATTTATTCCTTCTATAAAATTTGGAAAATATTATTTAGATTCAATCCGTTTCGGGTCGTCCTACTCAGCCCGGTAGACTTCATCTGTCCGTCTTTTTCTTCGGGGTTCCTCCTCCTCCCTCCTCCTTTCTAATCCCTCCTCCTCCTCCTCCTCCTCCTCCTCCTCCTCCTCCTCCCGCTCCCCCCGGGCCCAGCCCCCACCCTTTCTCCCCCTCCCTTTGCCCAAATCCGTCCCATCGCCCCCCGCCCCCCCAGACCCCTCCCCAGCGCCCCCCAACAAACGGCCCCGGGCCCAGCTGGGAAGCTTTATTGGCAGCGCCGGCAGCGGGCACTGGGCGGGGGCAGAGCGCCAGCGGCGCTGGGGGGGACACGGGACCCCCCCGGGATCAGCGGAGCGGGGACGGAGCGGGGGGTCCCGGCCGGGCCCGAGCCCGCGGGGAGGGGCTGCGGCCGCCGCCGCCTCAGGAGCTCTGTGGGCAGAGAAAAGGGGGTGACACCGGGCCGGGGGCCCCGGCGGGAGCGCGCACGGGGCTCCGCCACGGCGGCCACGCCGCCCCCGGCACCCGCCCTCACCTTCTTGCGCACGTAGAAGCCGAGCCCCAGCGCCAGGAAGACCGAGCCCAAGACCAAGCCCCCGATGCCCGTCAGCATCTTGCTGCGGCCGGCGTCCGGCGGCATCTCTGGGGGGTCCGCAGGGCTCAGCGCCCCCAAAACCTCTCGGCGACGCCCCCAGCCCCTCCCGGCGCCCTCCCTGTGGCCCCCGGCCCAGCCGGGACCCCCTGAAACCTCCCCCGATCCCTTTTGGGCCACAACAGGAGCCACCAAAGCCCCTCCCGTCCCTCTCGGCATCCCACAGCCCCCTCCCAGTTGCCCCCCAGCGCCCCAGGACCCCCAAACTCCCTCCCAGTCCCACCCAGCGCCCCCAAACTCCCTCCCAGTCCCACCCAGCGCCCCCAAACTCCCTCCCAGTCACTCCCAGCACCCCCAAACTCCCTCCCAGTCTCACCCAGCACCCCCAAACTCCCTCCCAGTCACACCCAGCGCCCCCAAACTCCCTCCTAGTGCCCACCCAGTACCCCCAAACTCCCTCCCAGTCACACCTGGGACCCCCAAACTCCCTCCCAGTCACACCCAGCACCCCCAAACTCCCTCCCAGTCACACCCAGCTTCCCCAAACTCCCTCCCAGTCACACCCAGCACCCCCCCCAAGACCATCCCTCCCTCCCCAGCACCTCCCAAACCCCTGCCCAGCCCTTGCCCAGCCCCCAGCCCCTCTCCCACTCCCAGCCCGGCTCTCTCCAGCTCCCTCCCAGTGCCTCCCAGCACAGCCCAGCGCCTCTGCCAGCGCCCCCAGGGGCTCCCCCGTACCCCAGTGCCGCCTCAGCGGCTGCTCCAGGCTGACGTGCTCCACCTGGCAGCTGTAGCTCAGCCCGCGCCGGGGCGGCGTTTCCAGCAGCACCAGCAGCTGGTAGGTCCAGTCCCCGTTGGCCACCACGTCGGTGGCCACCACGTGCTCCGACAGCTCCTGCTGGCCCTGGAACCACCTCACCTGGATGGCAGCGGGGTAGAAATCCATCACGGAGCAGAGCAGGCGGCCGGGGCCGGGCTGGGAGCTCGAGGGGGGCACCAGCGAGATGGACACGTTTGGGGCCACTGGGAGAGTGACAGAGATGGGACAGACTGGGATCAGCTGAGGAGCACTGGGAGAGAGACGGGAGGGCTGGGGAGGGACTGGGAATGGACTGGGAGGGACTGGGAATGGACTTCGGGTGACTGGCAGTGGAATGGGAATGGAGTGGGGGCTCTGGGAGGAACTGGGGATGGACTGGTAGGGACTGGGATGGATTGGGCCGGACTAGGAATGGACTGGGGGGTGACTTGAATTGGACTGACGGGGACTGGGAATCTACTGAGGTGGACTTGGGATGGACTGGGATTGATTGGGGATGGACTGGGATGGACTGGGATGAACTGGAAGCGGATTGGGACGGACTGGTGTGGATTGGGATGAACGGGGAATGGATTGGGAGGGAATGGTGTGGATTGGGAAGGTCTGGGAGAGGTGAGTGGGGATAGGGGGCACTGGGAGTGAGCATGGACTTCTGGGAATGAACTGGAATTCAACAGGGAATTAGCTTTGAGGAAGCTGGAAGGACTGGTAATAGCATTGGGAGGGACTGGGAAGGTATGGCAATATACTGGGAGGCACTGGGAATAGACTGGGACAGACTCGGGTGCTACTGAGAGAACTGGGAGGGGATGGAGGGTACTGGGACAAAGGGTGGAGGTCTGGAAATAAACTGGGAATGAACTGGTAATAGACTGGGAATGGATTTGGAGGGGCTGGGTGGGACTGGGAAGGACTGGGAGGGACTGGGAATGAACTGGAGTGGGCTGAGAGGGACTGGGATTTATTGGGTTGGCACTGAGAGAGATAGGAGAGAATGAGGGAAACTGGGAGAATAGATGGAGGTCTGAGATTAAACTGGGAATGAATTGGGAAAAGACTGGAAATGGACTGGGAGGGACTGGGATGGCACTGGGAGGGATTTTGGTGGCACTGGGAGGAACTGGGAATGAAGTGCGCGGCGCTGGGAGGCCGAGTCCAGCGCGGGGCACTCGGCGCTGCGGGTCTGCCGCAGAACAGCTGAGTCATCGGAAAGATGAAATCGCATTAGGTGCGAAGCGTCGGTTTCACGCGTCGCTGAAATGGACGCGCGGGGGGGGCACTGGGAGTGACTGGGAGTGACTGGGGGGGGCATTGAGGGGGAGAAGGGGCCTCGGGGATGGGCACAAGGAGCGCTGAGGGCTCTGGGGCGATTCCCAGGGAGGTTTGGAGGGGCTCCAGGGTCACTGGCAGGGCAGGGTCCGAGGGGACACGCTCTGCCCCGCGCTCACCTCGGCGCTCCGTGAGGAACCCATCGTACCAGCACAGGCAGAATGTGTCCACCTGACCCCGTTTGTATTCCATCCATTCCCGGTCGCTGTTCCAGCACTTGGCCACCTTCTCCCCAAAGGGGGTGAACCCCACGTAGTGCCCCACGTCGCTGTCGAACATCACGTGCTGCACCCGGTTGTAGATGTACCTCTCCACGAACCTCACCTTCTCCGTGCCGTTAATGAAGTAACACTCGGACATTGCCATCTCCTGGAACACCCCTGTGGGTGCAGCACACAGCTCAGCGGTGCCCCCCCAGCACCCCCAGCAGCACCCCCAGAGCTCCGGGCCCTCCCCGGATCCCCACTCCGCACCCCCTGTGCCCCACGGCCGCCACGGGACCCTCCTGCCCGCGCTGCCGCTTCCTCTTTGCCGCCCTTCCCCCATTTCCCCTTCCTCATCCTCTCCCCTCCCACCTCCGCCCGCTCCCCAGTCACTTTTGGGGTCCTATTTCCCCACTAATCCCCCAATCCCCACGCCCCCCCGCTCAGTTTGGGGTCCCCCCTCCCATTTTCCCCCCTTCCCCACCCTCTCCCACCCCTCCCTCCCCTCCCCCCACCCCTCAGCCCCTCCCGCTCTCCCTTTGGGGGGTCCCCTCCTCCTCCCCCTCCATTCCGGGCTCCCCATTCGCCCCCTTTTCCCCCTTCTCCCGCCCGGGCCCAGCGCCTCCCGCCCCCCGCTCACCCGAGAGCTCCGCGCCCGCACCCGGGGGGGCTCCCAGCACCCCCAGTGCCACCAGCAGGGCCCCGGCTGCCGCCCCGAGCCCCATGGCCAGCGACCGCCGCCCCGAACCAACCGCGCTCCACTGCGGGAACCAGCCCGGAGCGGCGCGGGGTCATGAGGGACGCGCTCCCTGATTGGTCGGGCGTGGTTTTTGGCCGCGCTTTCATTGGTTGGGGTTTTATTTGGCCTCTCTTTAATTGGCCGAAGTGATTTTTGCGCTCTCTAATTGGCCGGTTCGTTTGGAGCCCGATTTCCAGACCCTCTACCCAGCAACTGATGACTCATTTCCGATCCTTTTTCTGATTGGCCAGAATTTCTTAGCGAGTTCAATTTATTAACCCTCTATCCGCCAACACCCTCTACCCGGCCTCATTCAACTCCGCTCTCCCATTGGCTGAGCGATTTTTGGGGCGCTGCTCCCCCGTTCCCAGTGCCCCCAGTTCGGATCCGCGTTCCTGGGAGCGGCACCGACCCTGCCCGGTGTGCCCGGAGCGCCACGGACGGAGCGCGGAGCCTCCCCCGGCTGCTGCCGCTGCTGGCCCTGACTCTCAATTCTGGGGGTCGAATGTGAGGTTTTGGGAGGGGTCTCACGGATTTGGGGTTCTTTGGAATTTGGGGAATTCTGGGAACTGAGGGGTCAAAGGGATCAATCCAAATTTTTTGCAATTTTGGGGAGTTTTTGGGGTAATTTTTTTGAGTTATTTTTCGGGATTTTGGCGGAGGGGGGGTCGTGGTTTTTTCGCCCTCTTTTCACGGTTTTAGGGGGTTGGGTGTGGTCGAATTCGTCTTTTTCCATAATGTTGGGTCTCTGGAAGTGCCTAAATCCCCTTGTCCAAGGGATTTTGGGGGCTTGGGCGTGGCCAGACCCCCCTGTACCCAAAATTTGGGGTGTCTGGGAGTGACTTAAACCCCCCTGTACACATAATTTTAGGAACTGAATGTTCCCAAATCCGCTTTTCCCGGGGATTTTGGGGGTCTGGATGTTCCTAAACCCCCTCGTCCCCGGGATTTTGGGGATCTGGGAGTGCCCAAACCCCCCTGGACACGAAATTTGGGGGGATCTGGGAGGGCTCAAACCCCCCTGTACCCGAAATTTGGAGAACTCAGCGTTCCCAAATCCTCTTTTTTTACCGATTTCAGGGGTATGTAAGTGCCCAAACCCCCCTGTCCTTGGAATTTTGGGGATCTGGGAGTGCTCAAACCCCCTTGTACACAAAATTCGCGGGGATCTGGGAGTGCCCAAACCACCCTGGATAAAAAATTTGGGGAACTGGGTTTTCTCACATCCTCTTTTCTCGAATTTCGGTGCTCTGGAAGCGCCTAAACCCCCTTGTCCCGGGGATTTTGGGGATCTGGGAGTGCTCAAACCCCCTTGTACACAAAATTTGCTGAAATGGAAGTGCCTAAATCCCTTTTTTCCCCGGATTTTTGGGTCTCTGGAAGTGCCTAAATCCCTTTTTTTCCAGGATTTTTGGAGTCTGGGAGTGCCTAAACACCACATACCCACAATTTGGGGAATTCAGTGTTCCCAAATCCGCTTTTCCCGGGCATTTTGGGAGGCTGAATGTTCCTAAACCCCCTCGTCCCCGGGATTTTGGGGATCTGGGAGTGCCCAAACCCCCCTGGACCCGAAATTCGGGGGGATCTGGGAGTGCTCACACCCCCCTGTACCCGAAATTTGGAGAACTCAGCGTTCCCAAATCCTCTTTTTTTTCCCGATTTCGGGGGTATGTAAGTGCCCAAACCCCCCTGTCCTTGGGATTTTGGGGATCTGGGAGTGCCCAAACCCCCCTGTACCCAAAATTCGCGGGGATCTGGGAGTGCCCAAACCCCCCTGGATAAAAAATTTGGGAAACTGGGTTTTCTCACATCCTCTTTTCTCGAATTTCGGTGCTCTGGAAGTGCCTAAACCCCCTTGTCCCCGGGGATTTTGGGGTCTGGCAGCGCTCAGACCCCCTTGTACACAAAGTTTGGTGAAATGGAAGTGCCTAAATCCCTTTTTTTCCAGGATTTTGGGGTCTCTGGAAGTGCCTAAATCTGTTTTTTCCAGCATTTTTGGAGTCTGGGAGTGCCTAAACATCACATACCCACTATTTGGGCAACTCACTGTTCCCAAATCCGCTTTTCCCGGGGATTTTGGGGGTCTGGATGTTCCTAAACCCCCTCGTCCCCGGGATTTTGGGGATCTGGGAGTGCACAAACCCCCCTGTACACAAAATTTGTGGAACTGGGTTTTCTCACATCCTCTTTTCTCGAATTTCGGTGCTCTGGAAGTGCCTAAACCCCCTTGTCCCCGGGATTTTGGGGATCTGGGAGCGCTCAAACCCCCTTGTACACAAAATGTGGTGAAATGGAAGTTCCTAAATCCCTTTTTTATCCAGGATTTTTGGGTCTCTGGAAGTGCCTAAATTGCTTTTTTCCAGGATTTTTGGAGTCTGGGAGTGCCTTAACCCCCTGTACCGACAACTTTGGGAACTCAGTGTTCCCAAATCCTTTTTTTCAGAGATTTTGGGGGTCTGGATGTTCCTAAACCCCCTTGTCCCCGTGATTTTGGGGATCTGGGAGTGCCCAAACCCTCCTGTACACAAAATTTGTGGAACTGGGTTTTCTCACATCCTCTTTTCCCGGAGTTTTGTTGCTCTGGAAGTGCTCAAACCCCCCTGTCCCCGGGATTCTGGGGATCTGGGAGCGCTCAAATCCCCTTGTACACAAAGTTTGGTGAAATGGAAGTGCCTATATCCCCTTTTTTTCCAGGATTATTGGGTCTCTGGAAGTGCCTAAATTGCTTTTTTCCAGGATTTTTGGAGTCTGGGAGTGCCTAAACCCCCTGTACCCACAATTTGGGGAACTCAATGTTCCCAAATCCGCTTTTCCCGGGGATTTTGGGGGTCTGGATGTTCCTAAACCCCCTCGTCCCTGGGATTTTGGCGTCCTGGGAATGCTCAAACCCCCCTGCACCCAAAATTTGGGGGGATCTGGGAGTGCTCAAACCCCCCTGTACCCGAAATTTGGAGAACTCAGCGTTCCCAAATCCTCTTTTTTTCCCGATTTCGGGGGCATGTAAGTGCCCGAACCCCCTTGTCCCCGGGATTTTGGGGATCTGGGAGTGCTCAAACCCCCCTGTACACAAAACTTGGGGGGGGCTTGGAGTGCTCAAACCCCCCTGTACACAAAATTTGTGGAACTGGGTTTTCTCACATCCTCTTTTCCCGGAATTTCGGTGCTCTGGAAGTGCCTAAACCCCCTTGTCCCGGGGATTTTGGGGATCTGGGAGTGCTCAAACCCCCTTGTACACAAAATTTGGTGAAATGTAAGTTCCTAAATCCCTTTTTTATCCAGGATTTTTGGGTCTCTGGAAGTGCCTGAATCCCTATTTTCCAGGATTTTTGTAGTCTGGGAGTGCCTAAACCCCCCGTACCGACAATTTGAGGAACTCAGTGTTCCCAAATCCTCTTTTTCCGGGGATTTTGGTGGGCTGGATGTTCCTAAACCCCCTCGTCCCCGGGATTTTGGGGATCTGGGAGTGCCCAAACCCCCCTGTACACAAAATTTGTGGAACTGGGTTTTCTCACATCCTCTTTTCCCGGAGTTTTGGTGCTCTGGAAGTGCCTAAACCCCCTTGTCCCGGGATTCTGGGGATCTGGGAGCGCTCAAACCCCCTTGTACACAAAATTTGCTGAAATGGAAGTGCCTAAATCCCCTTTTTTTCCAGGATTTTTGGGTCTCTGGAAGTGCCTGAATCGCTATTTTCCAGGATTTTTGGAGTCTGGGAGTGCCTAACCCCCCGTACCCAAAATTTGGGAAACTTGATGTTCTCAAATCCTTTTTTTCCCGGGCATTTTGGGGGTCTGGATGTTCCTAAACCCCCTCGTCCCCGGGATTTTGGGGTCCTGGGAATGCTCAAACCCCCCTGGACCCAAAATTTGGGGGGATCTGGGAGTGCTCACACCCCCCTGTACCCGAAATTTAGAGAACTCAGCGTTCCCAAATCCTCTTTTTTTCCCGATTTCGGGGGTATGCAAGTGCCCAAACCCCCTTGTCCTTGGGATTTTGGGGATCTGGGAGTGCCCAAACCCCCCTGTACCTAAATTTTAGGGGAAATCAACGTTCCCAAATCCTCTTTTGTAGGATTTTGGGGATCTGGATATTCCTAAACCCCCTCGTCCCCGGGATTTTGGGGATCCGGGAGTGCCCAAACCCCCCTGAACACAAAATTTGGGGAACTGGAAGAGCCTAAATCCGCCAGAATTTCTTAGCGAGCTCAATTTATTAACCCTCTACCCGCCACCACCCTCCACCCGCCCTCATTAAACTCCGCTCTCCCATTGGCTGAGCGCTTTTTGGGGCGCTGCTCCCCCGTTCCCAGTGCCCCCAGTTCGGATCCGCGTTCCTGGGAGCGGCACCGACCCTGCCCGGTGTGCCCGGAGCGCCACGGACGGAGCGCGGAGCCTCCCCCGGCTGCTGCCGCTGCTGGCCCTCACCCTGCCTGCAATTTTTGGGGTCCAGCGTGGGGTTTCGGGGGGATTCCCGAATTTGGGGTTCGCTGGAATTTTCTATCCGTATCCCTTTGTCCCGCTCCGCTTTAGAAACCCAATTTTATTAACAGTGGAATCAAGGAAATTATTTACTACTATTGAAATTCTAATAAAATTGTGTAAACCTAAATTATATTATAGGCACGTTTATTATAGTACTAATTTATAGATTTATAACTTGCATAATATTTTAAAATTATGAATTAGATTAATCCTGTTCCGTTCGCCCTCTTTCGGCCGGTCCTCTTCCTCTGTCCTTCCTCTTCTTTCTGGTTGCTCCTCCTCCTCCTCCGCCTCGGGGAGGAAACGGCGCGGTTCTTCCTCCTCCTTTCTCCCTCCTCTTCCTCTCTTCGTCATCTTTTTCCAGGTTCCTCCTCCTCCCTCCTTCTCCTTTCTAATCCCGCCCCTTCCTCCTCCTCCTCCTCCCTTTCCTCTTCCTCCCCTTCCTCCTCCTCCTCCTCCTCCTCTTCCTCGTTCCCTTCCTCCTCCTCCTCCTCTTCCTCGTTCCCTTCCTCCTCCTCCTCCTCTTCCTCCCCATCCTCCTCAAATTCCTCACCCGGCTCCGGGAGCAGCGTTTGGAGCTGCGGATCTGCCCGGCAACTGCTGAGTCAACGGCGTCGCGCACCCTGATTGGCTGATGCTTTCAGCGCCCCTTGTGATTGGTTGATTTTTTTTCCCGGCTTGTTTAAGGGTTTGGGGAGGGGGAGTTTTCCCGTGGGATGATCCCAAAAATGCCCAAATTCCCCGAATCCATAAAAAAATCCGAGAAAAACCGAGAAAAATCTCAGAAAAATCCCTCCCCCAAAAATCTCAAAAAAATCCCAAATCCCAAACGCTGAAATACCCAGAAAATGTGAGAAAAATTGCAGAAAAATCCTCCAAAAATCCCCAAAAAAGTCCCAAAAATCCCATTAAAAATTACCCTAAAACCCCAAAAAATGGCACAAAATTCCTCCCAAATATTCTAAAATATCCCCCAAAACCCCACTTAAATCCCCCTAAACCTCCCCCAAAATCACCTAAAAATTCCTAAAAGATCCCCCTTAAAATCCCATTAATCTCCCCAAAAATTCCTAAAAAATTCCCCCAAAATCCCCAAGAAAGTCTCCAAAATATTCTCCCAAAATTCCCAAAAAATCCATTAAAAATCTTTTAAAAATCCCTAAAAATCCCAAATCCCCAAACCCCCCAGAAGTCCCAGAAAAATAATTTAAAAACCTCAAAAATCCCCTGAAAATCCCCCAAAAAGTCCCAATAAATTCGCCCAAAACCCCCCAAAATTCCAATTTTTTCCCCAAAAAATTCCAATTTTTTCCCCCAAAAAACCACAACCAGTCTGGAATAATATTTTCTTTATTTACACCATCCAAGAATTCCAAAGGATTTTTTTTTCTCTTTTTTTTCCACTTTTTTTTTGTCATTTTTTTTTTCTTCTTTTTTCTAGGAAAAAAAAAAAAATCCCAAAACCACGAAATCCTAAAAGGGCAAAAAGGGAATGGGAAAGAGGAGAAGGAAAAATGGGAAAAAATTGGGAAAAACCCCCCAAAAAAGCAAAATAAAATCCCCAAAAAATCAGAAAAAAAGAAAAAAAAAGGAATAAAATAAAAAATTTTAACATAAAAAAATTCCCCCCCAAACCCCTTTTAAATTTAATTTATTTTTTGAATTAATTTTATTTTTTTATTCCTGGAGATTTTGGTGGAATTTTCCCAGAAAATAAATTAAATTTCCCCAGAAATTAAATTAATTTGGATTTTGTGTAGAAAAAACTGGGAAAAAAATGGAAATTTTACGGTAAAAAATTCAAGTTTTAGGGGAAATAAAAGACAATAAAATTTTAATTTTTAGGGGAAAAAATCTCCAAATTTTAGGGGAAAATAAAAGGGAACAAAATTTTAATTTTTAGTGGGAAAAAAGGAAAAATTCGAATTTACAGGGAAAAATAAATTCAATTTTTAGGGGAAATAAAAGGGAAGAAAATTTTTTATTTTTAAAGAAAAAAGGGGAAAAAATTCAATTTTTAGCTCCAAATTTTGGATTTTTTTCTGCCTTTTTTGCAATTTCTTTTTTACTTTACATTTAATTCTTTAAGGATTTTTTTAGCATTTTGTAAAGGAATTTTAGCAGGATTTTCAAACAATTTTTAGGGAATTTTAAACTATTTTTAAAGGATTTTTTAAGGATTTTTTTAGGATTTCCCCCTTAAAAATCCCCAATTAAAAAATCCTTTTTTCCCCCCAAATTATGGAATTTTTTTTTTGCGTCTTTGCCTGTATTTTTAACTTTAAAATTCAATTATAAAAGGAAATTTTTTCCAGGAATTTCACCTCAACCCCTCCCATTTCCCCCCTAAAAAATCCCATTTTTTTCCCAAATTTTATCTTTTTTCCAGGATTTTTTTTTCTGGGAATTTTTCCAGAAATTCCACCTCAACCTCTCTCTTTTTACCCCAAAAAATCCCATTTTTTCCCAAATTTTCCCCTCAAATTTTTACATTTTTTCCCCAAATTTTTTACATTTTCTCCAAGAATTTTTCACTTTTTTTCCAGGAATTTTTTCCGGGAATTTCTCCAGGAATTCCACCTCCAATTCTCCATTCCCTCCCTTATTTACCCCAAAAAATCCAATTTTTTTCCCAATTTTTTTACATTTTTTCCCCAAATTTTTTCATTTTTTCCAGGAATTTTTTCCGGGAATTTCTCCAGGAATTCCACCTCAATCCCATTTTTTCCCCAATTTTTCCCCCAAATTTTTACTTTTTTTCCCAAAATTTCCACTTTTTTCCAGGATTTTTTTCTGGGAATTTCTCCAGGAATTCCACCCCCAATTCTCCATTCCCTCAGAAAAAAAAAATCCCATTTTTACCCCAAAAAATCCCATTTTTCCCAATTTTTTAATCTTTTTCCTCCAATTTTTTACAATTTCTCCAGGAATTTTCAGGTTTTTTCCAGGAATTTTTTCTGGGAATTTCTCCAGGAATTCCACCTCAATCCCATTTTTTTCCCCAATTTTTTTCCCAATTTTTTTACATTTTCCCCCCAAATTTTTTCATTTTTTCCAGGAATTTTTTCTGGGAATTTCTCCAGGAATTCCACCTCCAATTCTCCATTCCCTCCCTTTTCCCCCTCCCAAAAAAAATCCCATTTTCACCCCAAAAAATCCCATTTTCACCCCAAAAAAATCCCATTTTCACCCCCAAAAAATCCCATTTTTTCCCCCAAATTTTTACATTTTCCCCCCGATTTTTTTACGTTTTCTCCCGGGAATTCTTCAGTTTTTTTTGCCAGGGTTTTTTTTTGTGTTTTTTGCAGGATTTTGGGTGGGAATTCAGGCGGAATCCGAGTCGCTGGTGTCCGAGGAGGAGGAGGAGGAGGAAGAGCTGCTCGAGTCCGAGCTGGAGCTGGAGGCGCTCAGACGCGACGCGGCCGCCGCCGCCGACTCCGGCTTCTCGTTGGCTAAAAAAAGGGGAAAAATCCACAAAAAATTGGGAAAAAATTCTTCAAAATTCAGTTTTTTATCCCACCTAAAATTCCCCACCCAAAATTGCCAAAAATTCCTGAAAATTCCCCCAAAAATTCCCCTTTTTCAACAATTTTTGGGGTTTTTTTTGGCTGAGTTCAGCTGCCCAACCCATCCCAAAATCCCCAAAATCCTGAACTCCCAAATTCCCAATCCCAACATTTCAATCCTGATCCCAAAATCCCAAGATTCCCAATCCAAATCCTGAAATTTTAATCCCAATCCCAAAATTCTCGATCCCAAAATTCCCAATCCCAATCCCAGAAATTTCGTTGCCGACTCCGGTTTCTCCTTGGCTAAAAAGGGGGAAAAAATCCACAAAAAATTGGGAAAAATATTCTCAAAATTCAGTTTTTTATCCCACCTAAAATTCCCAACCCAAAATAGACAAAAATTCCTAAAAAATTCCTGAAAATTCCCCCAAAAATTCCAATTTTTCAACAATTTTTGGGGTTTTTTTTGGCTGAGTTCAGCTGCCCAACCCATCCCAAAATTCCCTAAATTTCTCAAATTCCCAATCCCAAAATTTCAATCCTGATCCACAAATCCTGATCCCAAAATCCCAAGATTCCCAATCCAAATCCTGAAATTTTAATCCCAATCCCAAAATTCCCAATCCCAGGATTTCCGCCATTGCCGCCGACTCCGGCTTCTCGTTGGCTAAAAAAGGGGAAAAATCCACAAAAAATTGGCAAAAATATTCTCAAAATTCAGTTTCTTATCCCACCTAAAATTCCCCACCAAAAATTGCCCAAAATTCCTAAAAAATTCCTGAAAATTCCCCAAAAAATTCCCATTTTTCCAACCATTTTTTGTTTTTTTTTGGCCAAGTTCAGCTGACCAATCCATCCAAAATTAGCAAAATTCCCAAAATTCCTCAAATTCCCAATCCCAAAATTTCAATCCTGATCCCAAAATCCCAAGATTCCCAATCCAAATCCTAAAATTTTAATCCCAATCCCAAAATTCCCAATCCCAGAAATTTCGTTGCCGACTCCGGCTTCTCGTTGGCTAAAAAAAGGGGAAAAATCCACAAAAAATTGGGAAAAAATATTCTCAAAATTCACTTCCCTATTCCACCTAAAATTGCCAACCCAAAATTCCCAAAAATTCCTAAAAAAATTCTCAAATTTCAGGGATTTTTGGCCAAATTCTCCCCCAAAAATTCCAAATTTTTGGACCTGTATTTTGGGTTTTTTCCCAGAATTCAGTAACCCACCTGACCCAAAATTCTAAATCCCAAAATTCCCCCAATTCCCCAATTTTTTATTCCTTTTTTGGGGGGTTTGGGTGAGATTTCAAAATTCCCAACTCCAAAATTCCCAATCCCAGGATTTCCACCATTGCCGCTGACTCCGGCTTCTCATTGGCTGAAAAGGGGAAAAATCCACCAAAAAATGGGAAAAATCCACAAAGAAATGGGAAAAATCCTGGAAAAATATTCTCAAAATTCAGTTTCTTATCCCACCTAAAATTCCCAACCCAAAATTCCCAATTTTTGGGGTTTTTAAAATAATTTTTCCCCAAAAACTCCGAATTTTGGACCAATTTTTTGAGTTTTTTCCCCAAAATTTCGTATCCTAGCCACCTAAAATTCCCAATTCCAAATTTCCATCCCAGAGAACTCCCAGAATTCCCAAAATTTCCCAAAATTCTGAATTTCCAACCCTTTTTTTGGAGTTTTTTTGGCCAAGCTGAGCTGCCCAACCCATCCCAGAACCCCAAAAAATCTCCAAAAATCCCCAAATTTCCAATCCAAGAATTCCCAGAAGTTCCCAATCCCCAAATCCCCAAAATTCTCTGGAATTCTGGACCCTTTTTCAGGAATTTTTAGTCAAATTAATTCCCTAAAAATCCAAATTTTGGAGCCATTTATGGTGAAATAATTCCCAAAAAACTCAAATTTTGACCTTTTTTTATGGGGTTTTTTCCCAAAATTCCATTTCCTACCCCACCCAAAATTTCCCAAATTCCCAGAATTCCTAAAAATTCCCAAAATTTCGATTTTCCAACCCTTTTTTGGGGGTTTTTTGGCCGAGTTGAGCTGCCCGCTGACGTCCTGCAGCCGCTTCTCCAGCTCCCGTTTCTTCTCCAGGGCCAGCTCCTCTTTCGTCTTCCCCACCGGCTTCTTCAGGGCTGGAAAGTTCCACAAAAGTCAGGAAAAAATGGGAAAAATTGGGGGGAAATAGCAGAAAAAAATTGGAGAAAAATCGCCAAAAATGGGAGAAAAATACCCAAAAAATCCCAGTAAAAACCAGAAAAAAATTGCAGAAAAATCCCTGAAAAATTGCAGAAAAATCCCTGAAAAATCCTGCTCCTCAGTCCCAATAAAACCTAGAAAAATCTTGGAAAAATCACTTTAAAATCTGAGAAAAATCCACAGAAAAATTCCCAGTGAAATACAGAAAAAAATTGCAGAAAAATCCCCCCAAAATACCCAGAAAATATCCCAGAAAATTGCAGAAAAATCACTAAAAAACACCAGAAAAACCCCAGAAAAACAATAAAATAAATCCCAATAAACCCCAAAAAATGGCAGAAAAATCCTTGAAAAAAATCGGAGGAAAATCCCCAAAATCACAGAAAAATCCCCAAAAATTCCCCTAAAGTCATAAAAAATTATTTTAAAAATCCCCTAAAAATCCCCCTCAAAATCCTGAAAATAATCCCCAAAAATCCCTGAAAACTCCTACAGAAATCATCAAAAAAAATTGATGAAAAATAAAAAAATATCCCGAAAAAATAATAAAAAAAAAAAAATTAAATCCCCAAGAAATCACTATAAATCCCTCAAAAGATCCCCCAAAAATCCTACTAAGCTGCAATAAAATCCTCTAGAATGCCCTGAAAAATCCCCCAAAAAACTCTTGGAAAAGTGCAGAAAAATCCCCCAAAAATCCTTCCAAAATCCCTCAAAAATACCTAAAATAAATCTACAAAAACCCCAGAAAAATCCCTTAGAAATCCCCAAAACGCCCCTGAAAACTTAAAAAAATCACGTAAAATTCCCTTAAAAATCCAAAAAAAAATTCCCCAAAAACCACAAAAAAATCGAGAAAAATGCCCTAAAAATCACAATAAAATCTTTAAAAAAAAAACCTCAACAAATCCTAAAAATGCATTAAAAAATTCCAAACAAAAAGCAAAAAATCCCAAAAAATACTCAAAAAAACCCCAAAACCCCAATTTTTTTCCCAAAATTTTAATTTTTTCTTCACTCTCACTTTAAGGTTTGTGGGGTTTCTCCCTCAGGCAGGAGAGCCCGGAGCTCTCTGAGGGCGACATCCCCACACGCCACAAAATCCAGAGATACCCAGAAAAAGCCCCAAAAATCCTCCAAAAAATACCAAAAAATAAAAAAAAATTCCCAAAAAACCCTGAAAAAATCCCAAATAAATTCCAAAATAACCCAAAAAATGTAATTTTTCCTCACTCTCACTGTAAGGTTTGTGGGGTTTCTTCCTCAGGCCAGAGAGCCCGGAGCTGCCTGAGGCTGACATCCCCACACGCCACAAAACCCAGAGAATACCCAGAAAACGCCCCAAAAATACCAGAAAAATCCCCAAAAAATCACAAAAATTTCCCAAAAAACCCTGAAAAAAATTCAAAATAAATTCCAAAATAACCCAAAAAATTAAATTTGTCACTCTCCCTCTAGAGTTTCCTGGGTTTCTCCCTCAGGCAGGAGAGCCCAGAGCTCTCAAGCTCCCTGAGGCCAACATCCCCACACGCCACAGAACCCAGAGATACCCAGAAAACGACCGAAAAATCCCAGAAAAACGCAAAAAAACCCCTAAAAAATCCCTGAAAATTTGTATAAAATCACCCAAAATCCCGATTTTCCCTCCAAAAAATCCCAAATGTTAAGTTTTTTCTCACTTTCACTGTAGTATTTCCTAGATTTCTTCCTCAGGCAGGAGAGCGCGGAGCTCCCTGAGGCCAACATCCCCACACGCCACAATACCCAGAAATACCCAGAAAATGCCTCAAAAATCCTCCAAAAAATGCCAAAAATATCCCTGAAAAATACCCAAAAATCCCAATTTTTCCCCAAAATAACCCAAAATTCCTATTTTTTTCCTTACTCTCACGATACGGTTTCCTAGGTTTCTTCCTGAGGCACCACAGCACGGAGCTCTCAAGCTCCCTGAGCCCAACATCCCCACACAGCCACAGAACCCAGAGAAACCCAAATAAACTTCCCTCAGAAACCTAGAAAATCACAAGAAAACCCCCAAATCCTTAAAAACCCCTGAACATTTTCTCAAAAATCATCCCAATATCACTACAAATCATTTAAAAATCCCCAAAAAACACTAAAAAATCCCCAAAAAATCCCAAAAAAATCCCCCAAAAATTGCTAAAAAATCACCAAAAAATCCCCAAAAATCCCCCAAAAATTCCCATTTTTCCCGCCAATTTTTTATTTTAAATTTCCTTACTCTCACTGTAGGGTTTCCTGGGTTTCTTCCTCAGACACGACAGCACGTATCTCTCGAGCTCCCTGAGCGTGGAGGGTTTGAGCGTCTCGAAGTCGCTCTCAATCTCCTCAGGGTTGGAGGAGATCCCAACATCCCAGAGAGCCCAAAAATCCCCAAAAAATCTCAAACAAACCCCAAAAAAATCCCAAATATTTCATTTTCTTACTCTCACTGTAAGGTTTGTGGGGTTTCTTGCTCAGGCAGGACAACACAGAACTCCCTGAGGCCGACATCCCCACACGCCACAAAACTCAGAGATACCCAGAAAACGCCTCAAAAATCCCAGAAAAATCCCCAAAAAATTACAGAAAAATGCCAAAAAAATCCCAGAAAAATGCCCAAAAATACAAAGTAACCCAAATAATAATTTTTCCTCATTCTCACTGTAAGGTTTGTGGGGTTTCTCCCTCAGGCAGGAGAGCCCAGAGCTCTCGAGCTCCCTGAGGCCAACATCCCCACACACCACAGAACCCAGAGATACCCAGAAAACACCACAGAAATCCCAGAAAAATCCCCAAAAAATCACAAGAATTTCCCAAAAAACCCTGAAAAAAATTCAAAATAAATTCCAAAATAACCCAAAAAATTAAATTTCTCACTCTCCCTCTAGGGTTTCCTGGATTTCTCCCTCAGGCAGGAGAGCCCAGAGCTCTCAAGCTCCCTGAGGCCAACATCCCCACACGCCACAGAACTCAGAGATACCCAGAAAATGCCTAAAAAAAACCCAAAAAATCCTCAAAAATCCCAATTTTTCCCTCAAAAATCCCAATTTTCCCCAAAATAGCCCGAAATTCCTATTTTTTCCTTACTCTCACGATACGGTTTCCTAGGTTTCTTCCTGAGGCACCACAGCACGGAGCTCTCAAGCTCCCTGAGGCCAACATCCCCACACAGCCACAGAACCCAGAGAAACCCAAATAAACTTCCCTCAGAAACCTAGAAAATCACAGGAAAACCCCCAAATCCTTAAAAAACCCTGAACATTTTCTCAAAAACCATCCCAATATCACTACAAATCATTTAAAAATCCCCAAAAAACGCTAAAAAATCCCAAAAAAATCGCAAAAAAATCCCCCAAAAATTGCGAAAAGATCACTGAAAAATCCCCCAAAAATTCCCATTTTTCCCCCCAATTTATTATTTTAAATATCCTTACTCTCACTGTAGGGTTTCCTGGGTTTCTTCCTCAGACACGACAGCACGTATCTCTCGAGCTCCCTGAGCGTGGAGGGTTTGAGCGTCTCGAAGTCGCTCTCGATCTCCTCGGGGTTGGAGGAGATCCCAACATCCCACAGAGCCCAAAAATCCCCCCAAAATCCCAAACAAACCCCAAAAAAATCCCAAATATTTCATTTTCTTACTCTCACTGTAAGGTTTGTGGGGTTTCTTCCTCAGGCAGGAGAGCGTGGAGCTGCCTGAGGCCAACATCCCCACAGGCCACAAAACTCAGAGATACCCAGAAAACGCCTCAAAAATCCCAGAAAAATCCCCAAAAAATTACAGAAAAATGCCCAAAAATACAAAGTAACTCAAATAATAATTTCTCCTTACTCTCACTGTAAGGTTTCCTGGGTTTCTCCCTCAGGCAGGAGAGCACGGAGCTGCCTGAGGCCGACATCCCCACACACCACAGAACCCAGAGATACCCAGAAAACACCACAGAAATCCCAGAAAAATCCCCAAAAAAGCACAAAAATTTCCCAAAAAACCCTGAAAAAAATTCAAAATAAATTCCAAAATAACTCAAAAAATTAAATTTCTCACTCTCCCTCTAGAGTTTCCTGGATTTCTCCCTCAGGCATGAGAGCCCAGAGCTCTCAAGCTCCCTGAGGGCAACATCCCCACACGCCACAGAACCCAGAGATACCCAGAAAACGCCTCTAAAACCCCAATTTTTCCCCCAAAAACCCCAAACCTTCACTCACTCTCACTGTAGGGTTTCCTGGGTTTCTTCCTCAGACACGACAGCACGTATCTCTCGAGCTCCCTGAGCGTGGAGGGTTTGAGCGTCTCGAAGTCGCTCTCGATCTCCTCGGGGTTGGAGGAGATCCCAACATCCCACAGAGCTCAAAAATCCCCAAAAAATCTCAAACAAACCCCAAAAAAATCCCAAATATTTCATTTTCTTACTCTCACTGTAAGGTTTGTGGGGTTTCTCCCTCAGGCAGGACAGCCCAGAGCTCTCGAGCTCCCTGAGGCCGACATCCCCACACGCCACAAAACTCAGAGATACCCAGAAAATGCCCCAAAAAAAAACCCAAAAAACACCAAAAAAAACCCCAAAAATCCCAATTTTCTCACAAAAATCCCCCCAAAAATTAAATTTCTCACTTTCACTGTATGGTTTGTGGGGTTTCTTCCTCAGACAGGACAGCACGGAGCTCCCTGAGGCCAACATCCCCACAGGCCACAAAACTCAGAGATACCCAGAAAACGCCTTAAAAATCCCAAAAACCCCTAAAAAATCCCAGAAAAATTGCATAAAATCCCCAAAAAATACGATTTTTCCCACAAAAAATCCCAAATATTAAATTTTTTCTCACTTTCACTGTAAGGTTTCCTGGGTTTCTCCCTCAGGTAGGAGAGCCCAGAGCTCCCTGAGGCCAACATCCCCACACGCACCACAAAACCCAGAGATACCCAGAAAACACCTCAAAAATCCCAATTTTTCCCCCAAAAATCCCAATTTTTCCCCCAAAAATCCCAATTTTCCCACAAAAATCCCCCCAAAAATTAAATTTCTGACTCTCACTGTAAGGTTTGTGGGGTTTCTCCCTCAGGCAGGAGAGCCCAGAGCTCTTGAGCTCCCTGAGGGCAACATCCCCACACGCCACAGAACTCAGAGATACCCAGAAAATGCCCCAAAAATCCCAGAAAAATCCCCCAAAAAGCACAAAAATTTCCTGAAAAACCCTGAAAAAATCCCCAATAAATCCCAAAATAACCCAAAATTCCCAATTTCCTCACTTTCACTGTAAGGTTTCCTAGGTTTCTTCCTCAGGCAGGAGAGCCCAGAGCTCTCGAGCTCCCTGAGGCCAACATCCCCACACGCCACAGAACTCAGAGACACCCAGAAAATGCCTCAAAAAACCTCCAAAAAACACCAAAAAAACCCCAAAAAATCCCAATTTTCCCACAAAAATCCCCCCAAAAATTAAATTTCTCACTTTCACTGTATGGTTTGCGGGGTTTCTTCCTCAGACATGACAGCACAGAGCTCCCTGAGGCCGACATCCCCACACACCACAAAACTCAGAGATACCCAGAAAATGCTTAAAAAATCCCTAAAAAATCCCAGAAAAATTGTATAAAATCACCCAAAATCCTGATTTTCCCTCCAAAAAATCCCAAATATTAGATTTTTTCTTACTTTCACTGTAGGGTTTCCTAGGTTTCTTCCTCAGGCAGGAGAGTGTGGAGCTCCCTGAGGCCAACATCCCCACACGCCACAATACCCAGGGATACCCAGAAAATGCCTCAAAAATCCTCCAAAAATGCCAAAAACATCCCTGAAAAATGGCCAAAAATCCCAATTTTTCCCCAAAATAACCCAAAATTCCTATTTTTTCCTTACTCTCACAATACGGTTTCCTAGGTTTCTTCCTGAGGCACGACAGCACGGAGCTCTCAAGCTCCCTGAGCCCAACATCCCCACACAGCCACAGAACCCAGAGAAACCCAAATAAACTTCCCTCAGAAACCTAGAAAATCACAGGAAAACCCCCAAATCCTTAAAAAACCCTGAACATTTTCTCAAAAATCATCCCAATATCACTACAAATCATTTAAAAGTCCCCAAAAAAACGCTAAAAAATCCCAAAAAAATCGCAAAAAAATCCCCCAAAAATTGCGAAAAGATCACCGAAAAATCCCCCCAAAATTCCCATTTTTCCCCCCAATTTTTTATTTTAAATTTCCTTACTCTCACTGTAGGGTTTCCTGGGTTTCTTCCTCAGACACGACAGCACGTATCTCTCGAGCTCCCTGAGCGTGGAGGGTTTGAGCGTCTCGAAGTCGCTCTCAATCTCCTCAGGGTTGGAGGAGATCCCAACATCCCAGAGAGCCCAAAAATCCCCAAAAAATCTCAAACAAACCCCAAAAAAATCCCAAATATTTCATTTTCTTACTCTCACTGTAAGGTTTGTGGGGTTTCTCCCTCAGGCAGGACAGCACAGAGCTCCCTGAGGCCGACATCCCCACACGCCACAAAACTCAGAGATACCTAGAAAACGCCTCAAAAATCCCAGAAAAATCCCAAAAAAATTACAGAAAAATGCCAAAAAAATCCCAGAAAAATGCCCAAAAATACAAAGTAACCCAAATAATAATTTTTCCTCATTCTCACTGTAAGGTTTGTGAGGTTTCTCCCTCAGGCAGGAGAGCCCAGAGCTCTCGAGCTCCCTGAGGCCAACATCGCCACACACCACAGAACCCAGAGATACCCAGAAAACACCACAGAAATCCCAGAAAAATCCCCAAAAAATCACAAAAATTTCCCAAAAAACCCTGAAAAAAATTCAAAATAAATTCCAAAATAACCCAAAAAATTAAATTTGTCACTCTCCCTCTAGAGTTTCCTGGATTTCTCCCTCAGGCATGAGAGCCCAGAGCTCTCAAGCTCCCTGAGGCCAACATCCCCACACGCCACAGAACCCAGAGATACCCAGAAAACGCCTCAAAAATCCCAATTTTTCCCCCAAAAACCCCAAACCTTCACTCACTCTCACTGTAGGGTTTCCTGGGTTTCTTCCTCAGACACGACAGCACGTATCTCTCGAGCTCCCTGAGCGTGGAGGGTTTGAGCGTCTCGAAGTCGATCTCGATCTCCTCGGGGTTGGAGTCCCTGAGCGAGGGCTCGCGGCTCTGGATGATGTGCACGACCCGGCCCAGCTTCTCCCCGGGCAGTTTGTTGATGTCCAGGCTCAGCTGCCGCTTCTCGTCGTACGACATCGGCTTCGACTCCTCCTCCTCCTCAGAGTCCAGCAGGGAGGAAGGCGCCAGCGGGAGGGGCGGCTTCGAGGATTTCTTAGAAGGTCTGAAAATTAAAAAAAAATCTGGTTTTATACTGGTTTTATGTTGATTTTTGGGGTTATTTTGTACGATATGGGATTGGACGACTCCTCTCCCTCAGAGTCCGGAAGGGACGAAGGCGCCAGGGGGAGGGGGGGCTTGGAGCTCTTTTTGGAGGGTCTGAAAAAACAAAAAAATCCAATTTTTTTCTTGATTTTTCACAATTTTTTCCTGATTTTTTTTTTAATTTTTTCCTCTTTTTTTTCTTGATTTTTTTTCCGCGCCCTCCTGATTTGGTTCTGCCGTGCCTGGGACTCCTCATCCCAAACCCCAAAAACCCCATCCCATACTTCAAAAACTCCCAAAAAATCCCTCCAAAATCCCACAAAAATTCTTGAAAAATTGCAGGAAAAACCTCCCCAAAATCCCTAAAACAATCCCAGAAAAAGTCCCAGAAAAACACCCAAAAAATCTGAGAAAATTTACAGAAAAATCCCACAAAACCAAAAAAAAATCCCCTAATATCCCTGAAAAATACTCCAAAAAATCCCTGAAAAACTGGAAGAGAAAAAACCCAAAGCCCCACAAAAAAATTTAAAAACATCCCTGAGAATTCCCAAACAACCCCCAAAAATCCCAAAAAATCCTGAAAAAATACTGAGTAAAATCGCAGAAAAACCCCAAAAGATCCCTGAAAAATATCCCAAAAAATCTGAGAAAAATTAGAAAAAAATTCCAGAAAATTCAGAGAAAAACAGTTTAAAAACCCCCCAAAAATCACAAAAATTCCCAAAAAAATCACCAAAAAATCCCCCAAAAATTGCAAAAAATCACCGAAAATTCCAAAATAAATCCCAAATAAATCCCAAAATAATAAATTTAAATTTCCCCACCTGTTTCCCGTGGCAGCCCCGTTTTTCCGCGCCCTCCTGCTCTGGCCCTGCCGTGCCCGGCTCTCGTCGTCAGGCCCCGCTCTCCCTTTGTGCTTCTCCGATTTCTTCTTCTTCCTCTTCTCCCTCTTCCTCTTGGGCTTGGCCACGGGGCCCTGGGACAGCGCCGCCAGCTGCTCGTGCACCGCCCGCAGCTGCAAAAAATTCATTTATTTTCTCATTTTTCCCCTTTTTTCCCCCTTTTTTTCTGATATTTTTCCTAATTTTTTTCCAGATTTTTTTTTCCCAATTTTTTCAGAATTTTTTCCCAAGTTTTCCTCAATTTTTCCTATTTTTTTCTGATTTTTTCCCAATTTTTTCGGATTTTTTTTCCCAATTTTTCCTCAATTTTTCCAATTCTTTTCAGATTTTTTTCCCAATTTTTTCGGATTTTTTTCCAATTTTTCCTCAATTTTTCCTATTTTTTTCAGATTTTTTTCCCAATTTTTTCAGATTTTTTCCCCAATTTTTCCTATTTTTTTTATTTTTTCCCAGTTTTTCCCTCAATTATTCCTATTGTGTCAGATTTTTTTTCCCAATTTTTTCGGACTTTTTCCCAAATTTTTCCTATTTTTTTTCGTATTTTTCCCCAATTTTTTCCTCAATTTTTCCTATTTTTTCCCAATTTTTCCTCAATTTTTTCCTATTTTTTCCACAATTTGTCCCAATTTTTTCGGATTTTTTTCCAATTTTTCCTCCATTTTTCCTATTTTTTCGGATTTTTTTCCCAATTTTTTCCTCAACTTTTCCTATTTTTTTCGGATTTTTTTCAGATTTTTTCCCTCAATTTCTCCTATTTTTTTTTGATATTTTTCCAATTTTTTTCCACAAATTTTCCGGATTTTTTTCCAATTTTTCCTCCATTTTTCCTATTTTTTTCAGATTTTTCCCAATTTTTTCCTCAATTTTTCCTATTTTTTTTGGACTTTTTCCCAATTTTTTCCTCAATTTTTCCTATTTTTTTCAGATTTTTTTCCCATTTTTTCCACAATTTTTCCCAATTTTTTCCACAATTTTTCCTATTTCTTTTATTTTTTCCCAGTTTTTTCCTCAATTATTCCTATTTTTTCAGATTTTTTCCCATTTTTTTTTATTTTTTCCCCAATTTTTTCCTCAATTTCTCCTAATTTTTTCGGATTTTTTCCCAGATTTTCCTATTTTTTTTGGACTTTTTCCCAATTTTTCCTCAATTTTTCCTATTTTTTTCAGATTTTTTCCCAATTTTTCCTATTTTTTTTCAGATGTTTTCCCAGTTTTTTCCTCAATTTTTCCTATTTTTTCGGATTTTTTTTCAGAGTTTTTCCCAATTTTTTCCTCAATTTTTCCTATTTTTTCGGATTTTTACAGATTTTTTCCCAATTTTTTCCTCAATTTTTCCTATTTTTTCTGTATTTTCTCCCTTTTTTTTCCTAATTTTTTACTTTTTTTTTTTTTGGATTTTTCCCCAATTTTCCCCCAAATTTTCTCTTTTTTTTTACTCATTTCCCCCATTTTCCCCCATTTTTCCAGGTTTTTCCCCCATTTTCCCCCCAATTTTTCCCCATTTTCCCCAATTTCCCTCAAATTTTCTCCTTTTTTTTTCTCATTTCCCCCATTTTTGCCCCACGTCCCCCCAAATTTTCCCCATTTTTTCCCCAATTTTCTCCCTAATTTCCCCCAAATTTTCCCCAATTTTTTCCTTTATTTCCCCTAATATTTCCCCAAATTTTTCCCCCATTTGCCCCCAATTTTCCTCCATTTCCCCCAAATTTTCCCCCATTTTTTTCCTTTATTTCCCCCATTTTTCCAGGTTTTTCCCCCATTTTCGCCTGATTTTTCCCTAATATTTTCCTTTATTTCCCCAAATATTTCCCCGAATATTTCCCCTGATTTTCCCCCCAAATTTCCCCCAGAATCTCCCCCAAATTTTATTCCTCTTTTCTTCCACTTCACCCCCTTTTTCCCCTATTTGTCCCCTCTTTTTCCCCCCAATTTTTCCCCATTTTCCCCCAAATATTCCCCAATTCTTTCCTTTATTTCCCCCAAATTTTCCCCAATTCCCCCATTTTTTCCATTTACCCCCAATTTTGCCCCATTTACCCCAAATTTTCGCCAATTTCCCCCAATTTTTTCCTTTATTCCCCCAATTTCCCCCCAAATTTTCTCCTTTTTTTCCTCATTTCCCCCATTTTTCCCCCCATTTTCCCCCCCAATTTTGCCATTTCCCCCAAATTTTCTCCTTTTTTTTCCTCATTTCCCCCATTTTTCCCCAAATTTTCCCCAATTTTTCCTTTATTTCCCCCAATTTTTTACCCAATTTTCCCCAATTTTTTTCCAATTTTTCCCCATTTTTCCTCCAATCTCCCCCAAATTGTCCCCAACTTCTTCCTTTATTTCCTCCATTTTTTCCCCAATTTTTCCCCATTTTTTGCCCAATTTCCCCCAATTTTTCCTTTATTTCCCCCAATTTTTCCCCCAATTTCCCACAAATTTTCCCCAATTTTTCCTTTCTTTCCCCCAATATTTCCCCCATTTTTCCCCAATTTTTCCCCCTTTTCCCCCAAATTTTCCCCCATTTCTTCCCAATATTTCCCCCATTTTGCCAGGTTTTTCCCCCATTTTTTCCTTTATTTCCCCAATTTTTCCTTCATTTCCCCAAATTTTCCCCAATATTTTCCCCATTTTCCCTGATTTTTCCCCCAAATTTTCCCCAATTTTTTCCTTTATTTCCTCCACTTTTTTCCCAATATTTCCCCCATTTTCCCGGGTTTTTCCCCCAAATTTTCCCTAATTTTTCCTTTATTTCCCCCCAATTTTTTCCTTCATTTCCCCCAATTTTCCCCCCATTTTCCCCACAAATTTTCCCCCAAATTTTCTCCACTTTTTTCCCAATTTTTCCCCAAATTTTCCCCAATTTTTTCCTTTATTTCCCCCAATTTTTTTCCAATTTTCCCCCCAATTTTTCCCCCAAATTTTCTCCTTTTTTTCCCCCATTTCCCCCAAATTTTCTCCAACTTTTTCCTTTATTTCCCCCAATTTTTTCCCCAATTTTCCCCCAAATTTTCCCCAATTTTTTCCTTCATTTCCCCCAATATTTCCCCAATTTTCCCCCAAATTTTCTCCATTTTCCCCCAAATTTTCCCCATTTTTTTCCTTTATTTCCCCCAATTTTCCCCCACCTGCTCCTGCAGCTCGGCCAGCCGGTTTGCCCTCTCCTCCTCGGAGTCGGAGCTCTCGTCGCTCTCGGAGCTCGTTTCCGTCGAGCTCTCGTCGTCCTCCTCCTCCTCCTCCTCCTCCTCCTCCTCGTCCTCCTCGCTCGACGATTCCTCGGACGAGGATTTGGCCGCCGGCAGCGGCGCCGACGCCGAGGCCGCGCCCGACTCCTGCGGCTCGTCCGGCATCTTGGCGTAGCTGAACTCGAACACGTCCTGCGGGACAAAAAAAATCAGAAAAAAATCCCAATTTCCATCCCAAAAATCCCAAATTTGCATCCCAAATATCCCCAAAATTACAAGAAAAAAATCCCAAATTTCCAACCCAAAAATCCCAAATTCGGCATCTTGGCGTAGCTGAACTCGAACACGTCCTGGGGGAGAATTCCCCAAAAAAACCCTCAAATTTCCATCCCAAAAATCCCAAATTCCCATCCCAAAAGTCCCCAAAATTACGAGAAAAAAATCCCAAATTTGCATCCCAAAAATCCCAGAAAAAATCCTAAATTCCTATCCCAAAAATCCCAATTCCGGCATCTTGGTGTAGCTGAACTCGAACACGTCCTGGGGGACAAAAAAAATCAGAAAAAAATCCCAAATTTCCATCCCAAAACTCCCCAAAATTACGAGAAAAAAATCCCAAATTTGCATCCCAAAAATCCCAAATTTCCATTCCAAAAGTCCCAGAAAAAATCCCAAATTCCCAGCTCAAAAATCCCCAAATTTCCAGAACAAAATCCCACATTTGCATCCCAAAAATCCCCAAAAATCCGAGAAAAAAAATCCCCAATTCCGGCATCTTGGCGTAGCTGAACTCAAACACGTCCTGCGGGAGAATTCCCAAAAAATATCCCAAATTTCCATCCCAAAAATCCCCAAAATTACGAGAAAAAAATCCCAAATTCCCATCCCAAAAATCCCAAATTCCGGCATCTTGGTGTAGCTGAACTCAAACATGTCCTGGGGGAGAATGCCCAAAAAATTTCCAAATTTCCATCCCAAAAATCCCAGAAAAAATCCCAAATTCCCATCCCAAAATCCCAAATTCCCATCCCAAAAATCGCAAATTTGGCATCTTGGCGTAGCTGAACTCAAACACGTCCTGGGGGAGAATTCCCAGAAAAAATCCCAAATTTTGAGAGAAAAATCCCAAATTCCCATCCCAAAAATCCCAAATTCGGCATCTTGGTGTAGCTGAACTCAAACACGTCCTGGGGGACAATGCCCAGAAAAAATTTTAAATTTGCATCCCAAAATCCCAAATTTGCATCCCAAAAATCCCCCAAATTCCCAGAAAAACATCCCAGAAAAAATCCCAAATTCCCATCCCAAAAATCCCAAATTTCCATCCCAAAAATTCCCAAAAATCCGAGAAAAAAAATCCCAAATTCGGCATCTTGGAGTAGCTGAACTCAAACACGTCCTGCGGGACAATGCCCAGAAAAAAATTCTAAATTTTGAGAAAAAAATCCAAATTTCCATCCCAAAAATCCCAGAAAAAATCCCAAATTCCCATCCCAAAAATCTCCAATTCCGGCATCTTGGCGTAGCTGAACTCAAACACATCCTGGGGGACAATGCCCAAAAAATATCCCAAATTTGCATCCCAAAATCCCAGAAAAAAACCCCAAAATTCCAGAAAAAACCTCCTAAATTTCCAGCTCAAAATCCCAGAAAAAATCCAAAATTTCCATCCCAAAAATCCCAGAAAAAAATCCCAATTTCCCATCCCAAAAGTCCCAAATTTGCATCCCCAAATATCCCCAAAATTACAAGAAAAAAATCCCAAATTTGGCATCTTGGCGTAGCTGAACTCGAACACGTCCTGGGGGACAAAAAAAATCAGAAAAAAATCCCAAATTTCCATCTCAGAAAACCCCAGAAAAAATCCCAAATTTCCAGGAAAAAAATCCCAAATTTCCATCCCAAAAATCCCAAATTCGGCATCTTGGCGTAGCTGAACTCAAACACGTCCTGGGAAACAAAAAAAATCAGAAAAAAATCCCAAATTTCCATCCCAAAACTCCCCAAAATTACGAGAAAAAAATCCCAAATTTGCATCCCAAAAATCCCAGAAAAAACCCCAAATTCCCATCACAAAAATATCCAAAATCCCTGGAATAATATCCCAATTCCAGCATCTTGGCGTAGCTGAACTCAAACACATCCTGGGAGAGAATTCCCCCCAAAAAATCTCAAATTTCCATCCCAAAAATCCCAAATTCCCATCCCCAAAATCCCAGAAAAAATCCCGAATTTCCAGCTCAAAAATCCCCAAATTTCCAGAAAAAAATCCCAAATTTGCATCCCAAAAGTCCCAGAAAAAATCCCAAATTCCTATCCCAAAAATCCCAAATTCGGTATCTTGGCATAGCTGAAACTCAAATGCGTCCTGGGGAAGAATTCCCCCAAAAAAATCCCAAATTTTGAGAAAAAAATCCGAAATTCCCATCCCAAAATCCCCAAATTCTGCTCAAAAATCCCCCAAATTTCCACCGAAAAATCCCCAAATTTTTTTAAATTTTAATTTTTTTTTTGTTTTATTTTAAGGAATTTTGGGAATTTTTTTCCCCCCCACCCACCTGGAGCTTCCTGGCCATGGCCACCACGTCGTGGTCGGGCGGGTTGTACTTGTAGCAGTTGGAGAACATCAACCGCACGTCGGCGGCGAACTCCTGCGCGTCGCGGTAATCCCGGTTCTCCATCTTCCGCTGCAACGGGGAAACCTTGGGTTGGAGGCGTCTTCCAATGGTCAATGGGGTCATGGAAGGGTCAATGGGGTCGTGGAAGGGTCAACAAATCAATGGAAGGGTCAATGGAGTCTTGGAACGGTCAACAGGGTAATGGAAGGGTCACGAAGAGTCAACGTGGTCAACGAATGGTCAACGTGGTCATGGAGTGGTCAATGGGGTCGTGATGGGTCAATGGAGTCTTGGAATGGTCAACGTGGTCATGGAAGGGTCAATGGGGTCATGGAAGGGTCAACAAATCAATGGAAGGGTCAACGGAGTCTTGGAATGGTCACCTTGGTCATGGAAGGGTCAATGGATCATGGAAAAATCATGAAGGGTCAATGGAATCATGGAATGGTCATGGAAGGGTCAATGAGGTCAACGTGGTCAATGGGGTCATGGGAGGGTCAATGGGGTCATGGAAGGGTCAACAGGGTCATGGAAGGGTCAATGAAGAATCAATGGATCATGGAAAAGTCATGAAGGGTCAATGGAGTCTTGGAATGGTCAATGGGGTCATGGAAGAGTCAATGGGGTCGTGAAGAGTCAACGGGGTTATGGAAAAGTCAATGAGGTCATGGAAGGATCAATGGGATCATGGAATGGTCATGGAATGGTCAATGGGGTCATGGGAGTGTCAACGGGGTCTCGGAAGGGTCAATGGGGTCATGGAAGGGTCATGGAAGGGTCATGGAAGGATCAACGAGGTCATGAAAGAGTCAATGGAGTCTTGGAAGGGTCAATGGGATCAACAGGGTGGTGGAAGGGTCAATGGGGTCATGGAAGGGTCATGGAAGGGTCAATGGGGTCAATGAAGACTCAATGGATCATGGAAGAGTCATGGAATATTTAATGAGGTCATGGAAGGGTCAATGAGGTCACGGAAGGGTCATGGAAGAGTCAACGAATCTCTTAAAAACCCAACTTTTTGACGAAACTCAATCTCAAAAAAATCGCAAAATATCGCCAAAAATACCAAAAAAACCCCCAAAAAATCCCCCCAAAAAATCCCAAAAAAAATCTAAAAATTCCCAGAATACTTTCAAACCTCACCTTGATGGTGCTGAGGTCCATGGGGTGCTTGGTGGTCTCGTGGTAATGGGGTCATGGAAGGGTCAACGTGGTCAAGGAATGGTCAACGTGGTAAAGGAATGGTCAATAAGTCATGGAATGGTCAATGAGGTCATGGAGGAGTCAATGAAGTCATGAAATGATCAACAAATCAAGGGATGGTCAACGTGGCCATGGACGAGTCAACGAATCTCTTAAAAACCCAACTTTTTGATGAAACTCAATCTCCAAAAAATCCCCAAAAAAAGCCAAAAAATGACCAAAAAATCACCAAAAAAACCTAAAAAAATCCCCAAAAATTCTGAAAATTCCCAAAATATTCCCAGCCCCTCACCTTGATGGTGCTGAGGTCCATGGGGTGCTTGATGATCTCATGATAATCGTGCAGCCCCAACGCCGACGCGTCCACCGGTTTGTAGAACGGCCACGCGTAGGCCGCGTGTTTCTTGGAGAAAACCCCAAAAAACCCCAAAAAATCCCAAAAAAATCCCAAAAATCCCCAAAATCCCCAAGAAAATTCTGGAACCTCACCTTGATGGTGCTGAGGTCCATGGGGTGCTTGGTGATCTCATGGTAATGGGGTCACAGAATGGTCAACGTGGTCAAGCAATGGTCAATGAGGTCATGGAAGAGTAACGGAGTCTCAGAATGGTCAATGGGGTCATGGAAGGGTCATGGAATGGTCAATGGGGTCATGGAGGAGTCAATGCAGTCATGGAGGAGTCAATGAAGTCATGAAACGATCAATGAATCAAGGGATGGTCAACATGGCCATGGACGAGTCAACGAATCTCTTGAAAACCCAACTTTTTGACAAAACTCAATCTCCAAAAAATCGCAAAAAAACCCTAAAAAACTCCAAAAAAATGCCAAAAAGCCCAAAAATTCCCCAAGAAAATTCTGGAACCTCACCTTGATGGTGCTGAGGTCCATGGGGTGCTTGATGATCTCATGATAATCGTGCAGCCCCAACGCCGACGCGTCGACGGGTTTGTAGAACGGCCACGCGTAGGCCGCGTGTTTCTTGGAGAGCAGCTCCTTGAGGATCCCGTTGCAATACTTGAGCTGCTCCGAGAGTTTGCCCTTCTTGGACGTTTGGTGCTGCTGGGAGTCGGGCAGGTCCTTGCGGGGCGGTTTGATGGGCCGGCCGCTCTCGCGCCGCGCCGGGATTTTGGCGGCTTTGGCGCCGTCGGCCGACGGGGACGATTCGCCGACGCCGCCGCCGGTGCTGGTGGCGATGATGGCCGTGGTGGTCGGCGTGGTGGTGTCGGCTTTCCGCTTCACGCCCTTTTTCTTTTGGGGGGGAAAAATTAAAAGATTTTTGGGTTTTTGGGGTGGTGGAGGGGGTTGGGGTGGTCAAAAATCCCGTCCCAAGAGCCAAAAATTCCATTTTGCGACCTAAAATCCCGTTTCAAGAGCCCAAATCCCATTCAATGATCCAGAATTACATCCCAAGAGTCCAAAATTCCATTTCAGGATCCAAAATCCCATTTTAGGATCTAGAATACCATCCCAGGAATCAAAAATTCCATTTTAGGATCGAAAATCCCATTTTAGGACCCAAAATTCCATTTTAGCAGCCAAAATCCAATCCCGAGTCAAAATTTCCATTTTAGGACCCAAAATCCCATTTCAACAGCCCAAATCCCATTCCAGTGTCCCAAAATCCCATTCCAGTGTCCCAAAATCCCAACCCAAGACCCAAAATCCCAAACTAAGACCTAAAATCCCGTTTCAAGCCCCCAAATCCCATTCAATGATCCAGAATTCCATCCCAAGAGTCCAAAATTCCATTTCAGGATCCAAAATCCCATTTTAGGAGGTAAAAATTCCATCCCAGGAATCAAAAATCCCATTTTAGGATCGAAAATCCCATTTTAGGAGCAAAAATTCCATTTTAGCAGCCAAAATCCAATCCCGAGAGTCAAAATTTCCATTTTAGGACCTAAAATCCCATTCCAACAGCCCAAATCCCATTTTAGGATCCAGAATTCCATCCCAAGAGTCAAAAATCCCATTTCAGGATCCAAAATCCCATTTTAGCATCAAGAATCCCATCCCAGGAATCAAAAATCCCATTCTAGGACCCACGATCCCATCCCAGTGTCCCAAATCCCATTCCAGGATCCGAAATTCCATCCCAAGAGTTCAAAATTTCATTTTAGGAGTCAAAATCCCAATGCCACCACCCCGAGACTGTCATTCCTACCTGGAGTTCCAAACCTCAAAAAGCCCAAACCTCAAAATTCCCAAAATTCCCCAAACTCCCCCTCCAAAACTCCAAAATTCCCAAATCCCCCCCCAAAATCCCCAAATCCCAACACCCCAAATAAACCTCAAAATCTCCAAATCCCTCCCCCCAAAATTCGCAATTTCCACCATCCCAAACACCCCAAAAACCCCAAACCCCAAAATCCCCAAATCCCACCACCCCAAATCCCCCAAAATCCCAAAAAAACCCCAAAATCCCCAAAGCCCACCACCCCAAACCCCCAAAAACCCCAAAATCCCCAAACACCCCCAATCCCCAAAATTCTCAAAAACCCCAAAGCCCGAAAACCCCAAATTCCTAAATCCCCTAAATCCCAAAAACCCCAAAAGCCCCAAAAATCCCTAAACCCCCAAATCCCACAATCCCAAATCCCCCAAAAACCCCAAAACCCCAAAACCCAAAATCCCCCCAAAAAACCCCAAATCCCCAAATCGCCCCCCAAAATCCCCAAATCCCACCACCCCAAACCCCCGAAAATCCCCAAAAAAACCCCAAAATCCCCAAAAAAACCCCCAAATCCCCCAAGAAACCCCAAAATCCCCAAAAAAACCCCAAAATCCCCAAATCCCACCCCCCCAAAAACCCCAAACCCCCAAAATCCCCCCAAAAAAAACCCCAAAATTCCCAAATCCCCCCCCTCAAAATTTGCAATTTCCACAATCCCAAACACCCCAAAACCCCCAAAATCTCCAAATCCCACCCCAAAAATCCCCAAATCCCACAACCCCAAACCCCCTAAAAACCCCAAAACCCATAAAAAAATCCCAAAATCCCCAAATCCCACCACCCCAAAACCCCCCAAAATCCCCAAAAAACCCTCCAAAAAAACCCCAAAATTCCCAAATCCTCTAAATCCCAAACATCCCCCAAATCCCCAAAAACCCCAAAATCCCCAAATCCCCCAAAATCCCCAAATCCCACCATCCCAAACCCCCCAAAATCCCAAATCCCCCCAAAATCCCCAAATCCCACCACCCCAAACCCCCCAAAATCCCCAAAAAACCCCAAAATCCCCAAAAAAACCCCAAAATCCCCAAATCCCACCACCCCAAACACCCCAAAACCCCCCAAAAAAATCCCAAAATCCCCAAAAAAACCCAAATCTCACCACCCCAAACCCCCGAAAATCCCCCCAAAAAACCCCAAAATCCCCAAAAAAAAACCCCAAAATCCCCCAAAAAAACCCCAAAATCCCACTACCCCAAGCACCCCAAAAACCCCAAACCCCCCCAAAGAACACCCTAAATCCCCAAATTGCCCCCCAAAAAAACCCCAAAATCCCCAAATCCCACCATCCCAAACCCCCCAAAATCCCAAATCCCCCCAAAATCCCCAAATCCCACCACCCCAAACCCCCCCAAAACCCGAAAAATTCCCAAATCCCACAACCCCAAACCTCCCAAAAACCCCAAAAAACCCCAAAATCCCCAAATCCCAGCACCCCCAAATCCCCAAACCCCCCAAAATCCCCCCAAAAAAATCCCCAAAATCCCCCAAACCCCGCTCACCTTGGCCAGGGGCTGTGTGGGCGCCGGAGCCGCCAGCACGCCGGGGTTCCCGATACTATTGATATTATTGGGATTATTATTAGGATTATTATTAGGATTATTATTAGGATTATTGGGGTTATTGTTGGGGTTGCCGAGGCCGGGGTGCTGCAGCGGCTTCAGCAGCGGCGCCGCGATCACCGACGGGTGCGCGATGGTGACGATGGCGGCGGCGGCCGCGGGGAGCTCCGGGCCGGGGAACGCCGAGGGCGTCTGGGAGCACAGCGACGACACCGCCGGCACCTGCTGGGCTGCGCTCGTCAGACCCGCCAGCAGAGCTGGGGAAAACAAAAAATGGGAAAAAAATTATTTGGGATTAATGAAATTATTACACTGGATCCTAAAAATTAAAATTACAGGAAAAAATCGCGGAAAAAACGGGGTTAGGATCATTAAAATGGCGCCGAAACCCTGGGAAGATGGGCTAAAAAACTTGGAAAAAATGGGGTTAGAATCCCTAAAACGGCACCAAAATCCCAGAAAAAGGGATTTAGAGACACAAAGAATCTGGGAAAAAATGGGGTTGCAAAACACAAAGAACCTGGGAAAATGGGTTAAAAAACCTGGAAAAAATGGGGTTAGGATCCTTAAAATGGCACCAAAATCCTGGGAAGATGGGTTAAAAAACCTGGAAAAAATGGGGTTAGGATCTTTAAAATGGCAGCCAAATTCTGGGAAAAGGGATTTAGGGACACAAAAATTCTGGGAAAAGGGATTTAGGAACACAAAAATTCTGGGCAAAGGGATTTAGGAACACAAAAAACCTGGAGTAAAGGGATTTGGGCACAGGGAAATGGCCGCGGGCAGCTCGGGGCCGGGGAACGCCGAGGGCGTCTGCGAGCACAGCGACGACACGGCCGGCACCTGCTGGGCTGCGCTCGTCAGACCCGCCAGCAGAGCTGGGGAAAGAGAAAAACCAAAAATTCCTTGAAATCCCAAAAATTTCCAACAAAAAACCTGGAAAAAATGGGGTTAAAATCCTTAAAATGGCAGCAAAATGCTGGGAAAAGGGATTTAGGCACACAAAAAACCTGGAAAAATGGGGTTGGAAAACACAAAAATTCTGGGAAGAGAAACTGGGAGACATAAAAAATTTGGGAAAAGGGATTTAGGGACAGAAAAACGCTGGGAAAAATGGGGTTAGGATCCTTAAAATGGCACCAAAATGCTGGGAAAATGGGCTAAAAAACCTGGAAAAAATGGGGTTATAAGCCTTAAAATGGCACCAAAATCCTGGAAAGAGAGGATTTAGGAACACCTATAAACTGGGAAAAGGAATTGGGAGACATAAAGAACCTGGGAAAAGGGATTTAGGGACACAAAAATCTTGGAAAAAATGGGGTTAAAATCCCTAAAATGGCGCCAAAACCCTGGGAAAATGGGTTAAAATACCTGGAAAAAACGGGGTTGGGATCATTAAAATGGCACCAAAATCCTGAAAAAATGGGTTAAAAAACCTGGAAAAAATGGGTTAGGATCCTTAAAATGGCACCAAAATCCTGGGAAAAATGGGGTTAGGATCCTTAAAATGGCGCCGAAACCCCTGGGAAAATGGGCTAAAAAAATTGGAAAAAATGGGGTTGGGATCCTTAAAATGGCACCAAAATGCTAGAAAAGAGAGGATTTAGGGACACAAAAAACCTGGGAAAAAATGGGGTTGCGAAACACAAAGAACCTGGGAAAATGGGGTTGGAAAACACAAAAATTCTGGGCAGAGAAACTGGGAGACATAAAAAATTTGGGAAAAGGGATTTAGGATCACAAAGAACCTGGGAAAAGGGATTTAGGAACACAAAAATCCTGGAAAAAATGGGGTTAAAATCCTTAAAATGGCACCAAAATTCTGGGAAAAAGGGATTTAGGAACACAAAAATCCTGGAAAAAAGGGATTTAGGAACACAAAAATCCTGGAAAAAACGGGGTTAGGATCCTTAAAATGGCGCCGAAACCCTGGGAAAATGGGCTAAAAAAACTGGAAAAAATGGGGTTGGGATCTTTAAAATGGCAGACAAATTCTGGGAAAGAAAGGATTTAGGAACACAAAAAACCTGGGGAGAATGGGGTTAGGATCCTTAAAATGGCACCAAAATACTGGGAAAAACTGGGTTAGGATCCTTAAAATGGCACCAAAATCCTGGAAAGATGGGTTAAAAAACCTGGAAAAAACGGGGTTAGGATCCTTAAAATGGCACCGAAATCCTGAGAATAGGGATTTAGGAACACAAGAAACCTGGGAAAAATTGGGTTAGGATCCTTAAAATGGCACCAAAATCCTGGGAAAAATGGGGTTAGGATCCTTAAAATGGCGCCGAAACCCTGGGAAGATGGGTTTAAAAAACCTGGGAAAAATGGGGTTGGGATCCTTAAAATGGCACCGAAATCCTGGGAAAAGGGATTTAGGGACACAAAAATTCTGGGAAAAGGGATTTAGGGACACCACAAAAATTCTGGGAAAAGGGATTTAGGAACACAAAAATCCTGAGAAAAGGA
>CM063163.1:5767738-5845112 GCA_031885435.1 Passerculus sandwichensis | reverse complement strand
TTAGGGACACCACAAAAATTCTGGGAAAAGGGATTTAGGAACACAAAAATCCTGAGAAAAGGGATTAGGGCACATAAAGAACCTGGGAAAAGGGATTTAGGAACACAAGAAACCTGGGAAAAATGGGGTCAGGATCCTTAAAATGGCGCCGAAACCCGGGGAAAATGAGTTAAAATACCTGGGAAAAATGGGGTTAGGATGGTTAAAACAGCACCAAAATCCTGGGAAAGAGAGGATTTAGGGACACAAGAAACTTGGAAAAAATGGGGTTAGGATCCTTAAAATGGTGCCGAAATCCTGGAAAAATGGGTTAAAATACCTGGAAAAAACGGGGTTATAATCGTTAAAGTGGCGCCGAAACCCTGGAAAATGAGTTAAAAAACCTGGGAAAAATGGGGTTAAGATCCTTAAAATGGCACCGAAATCCTGGGAGAATGGGTTAAAAAACCTGGAAAAAATGGGGTTAGGATCCTTAAAATGGCGCCGAAACCCTGGGAAAGAGAGAGTTTAGGGACACAAGAAACCTGGGAAAAATGGGGTTAGGATCCCTGAAATGGCAGCAAAATCCTGGGAAAAGGGATTTGGGCACATAAAAATGCGGGACAAAGGGATTTGGGCACACGGAAATGGCCGCGGGCAGCTCGGGGCCGGGGAACGCCGAGGGCGTCTGGGAGCACAGCGACGACACGGCCGGGACCGGCTGGGCTGCGCTCGTCAGACCCGCCAGCAGAGCTGGGGAAAACAAAAAATGGGAAAAAAATTATTTGGGATTAATGAAATTATCCCATATGATCCTAGAACCTGGAATTACAGGAAAAAATCCCAGATAAAATGGGGTTAGGATCATTAAAATGGTGCCGAAACCCTGGGAAGATGGGTTTAAAAACCTGGAAAAAATGGGGTTGGGATCTTTAAAATGGCAGCCAAATTCTGGGAAAATGAGTTTAAAAACCTGGAAAAAATGGGGTTATAATCCTTAGAATGGCACCAAAATCCTGGGAAAAACGGGGTTAGGATCCTTAAAATGGCGCCGAAACCCCTGGGAAAATGGGCTAAAAAAAATGGAAAAAATGGGGTTATAATTGTTAAAATGGCACCAAAATCCTGGGAAAGAAAGGATTTAGGAACACAAAAAACCTGGGAAAAAATGGGGTTAGGATCCTTAAAATGGCGCCAAAATCCTGGAAAATGGGCTAAAAAAACTGGAAAAAATGGGGTTAGGATCTTTAAAATGGTGCCGAAATCCTGGGAAAAAGGATTTAGGGACACCACAAAAATTCTGGGAAAAGGGATTTAGGAACACAAAAATTCTGGAAATGAGGGGATTTAGGAACACAAAGAACCTGGGGAAAAGGGATTTAGGAACACAAAAATCCTGGAAAAAACGGGGTTAGGAACCTTAAAATGGCTGGGAGTAAAAGGATTTAGGGACATAAAAAACCTGTAAAAAAATGGGGTTGGGATCCTTAAAATGGCACCAAAATCCTGGAAAAATGGGTTAAAAAACCTGGAAAAAATGGAGTTATAATCCTTAAAATGGCACCAAAATGCTGGGAAAAAAGGGATTTAGGGACACCACAAAAATTCTGGGAAAAGGAACACAAAAATCCTGAGAAAATGGATTTAGGAACACAAAAATCCTGGGAAAAATCAGGTTGGGAAACACAAAGGTTTTGGGAAAATGGACTGGGAGACACAAAAAATTTGGGAAAAGGGATTTAGGAACACAAAAATCCTGGGAAAAGGGATTTAGGAACATTCCTTTAACCCAAATTTCAAGATTGTTTTTGCCACCAAAATTCAGATTTTTCCCCCAAAATTCACAATTTTTACCAAGATCCAGGGGTTTTACCCCAAAACTCAAAATTTTCCCCCAAAACTCAGGGTTTTTTACCCAAAAATCCACATTGTTACCCCCAAAAATTCACTTTTTTCACCAAAAATTTGGGGTTTTTTTCTTAAATTTCCAATTTTTTTAAAAATAAATTTTAATTTTTACCCAAATTTTATATTTTTCACCCCAAATTCCCACCTGCAGCCCGGGCTGCCCCTTTCTTGTGGCTGTTCTTGGCCAGGGGCAGCAGCAGCTCCGTCTCCTCTGCTTTTACCCCAAAATTCACTTTGTTTTCTTTAAAAATTCAGAATTTTATCCTAAAATTCAGTTTTTTACCAAAATCCAAATTTTTACCTCAAAATCCACATTTTTGACCCAAAATTTACATTTTTTTCCCTCAAAACTCAGAGATTTTTGGCCCAAAAGTTGACATTTTTTCCGTCAAAAATTCACATTTTTTGCCCAAAAATTCACATTTTTTGCCCAAAATTCAGATTTTTTTCCCCAAATTTCGGCATTTTTCCCCAATTTTGATTTTTTAACCAAATTTTGGATTTTTCACCCCAAATTCCCACCTGCAGCCCTGGCTGCCCCTTTCTTGTGGCTGTTCTTGGCCAGGGGCAGCAGCAGCTCCGTCTCCTCCGGGGGCATCTGAGCCACTTTCTGCAGGAAAAGCTTCTCCAGCGTCTGCGCCATCAGCACGATGTCATCCGTGGGCTAAAAATAATAAAAAATATAAAAAAATTAATTAAAAAATAAAAATTTAAAGTTTGGGAACCTTCCCTGAATTTTTGGGAATTTTCTGGGATTTTTTTCCTGATTTTTTGCGACTTTTTTCTGCATTTTTTTGAATTTTTTCTGCATTTTTTTGAATTTTTTCTGCATTTTTTTGAATTTTTTTCGACATTTTTTGGGATTTTTTTTTGCAGTTTTCCTGAAGTTTTTTTATGACTTTTTTGGGATTTTTTGAGAATTGAATTTTATTTTTATTATTTGGGTTTTTAATGGTTTTTTACGGTTTTTAATGTGAATTTTGGGGTTTTTTGGCTTCTCCAGGGTCTGCGCCATCAGCACGATGTCATCCGTGGGCTAAAAATAATAAAAATTAATTAAAATTAATTAAAAAATAAAAATTTGACGTTTTAAAACCTTCCCTGAATTTTTGGGATTTTTTTCCCTTTTTTTTTCTGATTTTTTTCTGATTTTTTGTGACTTTTTTCTGCATTTTTTTGAATTTTTGCTGCATTTTTTTGAATTTTTTTCTACATTTTTTGGGATTTTTTTGTGGTTTTCCTGAAGTTTTTTTATGACTTTTTTGGGATTTTTTGAGAATTGAATTTTATTTTTATTATTTGGATTTTTTAATGTTTTTTTATGGTTTTTAATGTGAATTTTTGGGGTTTTTGGCTTCTCCAGGGTCTGCGCCATCAGCACGATGTCATCCGTGGGCTAAAAATAATAAAAATTAATTAAAATTAATTAAAAAATAAAAATTTGACGTTTTAAAACCTTCCCTGAATTTTTGGGATTTTTTTCCCTTTTTTTTCTGATTTTTTTCTGATTTTTTGTGACTTTTTTCTGCATTTTTTTGAATTTTTGCTGCATTTTTTTTTGAATTTTTTTGACATTTTTTGGGGATTTTTTTTCAGTTTTCCTGAAGTTTTTTAAGTTTTTCTGGGGGGATTTTTTAAGGATTAAATTTTATTTTTATTATTTGGATTGTTTGATGTTATTTAATGGTTTGCAATGGTTTTCAATGTGAATTTTTGGGGATTTTTGGGGATTTTTGGGGATTTTTGGCTTCTCCAGCGTCTGCGCCATCAGCACGATGTCATCCGTGGGCTAAAAATAATAAAAAAAATTAAAAAATTAATTAAAAAATAAAAATTTAAAGTTTGGGAACCTTCCCTGAATTTTTGGGATTTTTTTCCGATTTTTTTCCCCATTTTTTTTCCGATTTTTTGTGATTTTTTTCTGCATTTTTTTGAATTTTTTTTTCATTTTCTAAAATTCTTTTCGACTTTTTTTGGCTTTTTTTTGTGGTTTTCCTGAAGTTTCTTTATGTTTTTTTGGGGGATTTTTTAAAGATTTTATTTTTGATTATTGCTTTGGATTTTTAAATATTTCTGAGATTTTTGTGGGTGTATTTTTATATATTTTTATATTTTTTTTTTACCTTGTTGTAGATGTAGCAGTTGGTGCCCATGGGGTTGATTGGGCATTTTTGGGGCATTTTTGGGGCATTTTTGGCCAATTTTGGGTTTATTTTTGGGTGGATTTGGGGGGATTTTTGTGCAATTTTTGGGTCTATTTTGGGACGGTTTTGGGCAATTTTTGGGTGGATTTTTGAAGCATTTTAATGGGATTTTTGGGCTGATTTAGTGCAATTTTTGGGTGGATTTCTGGGTCTATTTTAGGACGGTTTTGGGCAATTTTTGGGTGGATTTTGGGGGATTTTTGTGCAATTTTTGGGTCTATTTTGGGGTGGTTTTGGTCAATTTTTGGGTGGATTTTTTAAGCATTTTAATGGGATTTTTTGGCTGATTTTGTGCCATTTTTGGGTGGATTTCTGGGTCTATTTTGGGACGGTTTTGGGCAATTTTTGGGTGGATTTTGGGGTATTTTTGTGCAATTTTTGGGGTCTATTTTGGGATGGTTTTGGGCAATTTTTGGGTGGATTTTGGGATGGTTTTGGGCAATTTTTGGGTGGATTTTTGTGGCATTTTAATGAGATTTTTTGGCTGATTTTGTGCCATTTTGGGTGGATTTTTGGGTCTATTTTGGGACGGTTTTGGTCAATTTTTGGGTGGATTTTGGGGGATTTTTGTGCAATTTTTGGGTCTATTTTGGGGTGGTTTTGGTCAATTTTTGGGTGGATTTTTGTGGCATTTTAATGAGATTTTTTGGCTGATTTTGTGCCATTTTGGGTGGATTTTTGGGTCTATTTGGGGACAGTTTTGGGCAATTTTTGGGTGGATTTTGGGGGATTTTTGTGCAATTTTTGGGTCTATTTTGGGGTGGTTTTGGTCAATTTTTGGGTGGATTTTTGTGGCATTTTAATGAGATTTTTTGGCTGATTTTGTGCCATTTTGGGTGGATTTCTGGGTCTATTTTGGGATGGTTTGGGGTTTATTTTTGGGTGGATTTTGGGGTGGTTTTGGGCAATTTTTGGGTGGATTTTTGTGGCATTTTAATGAGATTTTTTGGCTAATTTTCTGCAATTTTTGGGTCTATTTTGGAGTGCATTTCTCTGATTTTTTGGCTATTTTTGGGTGTTTTTCTGCAATTTTAAAATGCATTTTGGGCTGCATTTTTTGCACGTTTTTGCGTCTAGTTTTAAGTCTATTTTTTAGTGTATTTTGGGATGGTTTTGGGTGTATTTTGGGTCAATTTTTGTGCATTTCTAATGAGATTTTTTGGCTGATTTTCTGGGATATTTGGGTGTAGGTTTTGAGTATTTTTCTGCCATTTTTGGATTTTTTTTTGGGTTTTTTGGGGGGATTTTTGTGTGATTTTGGATGTATTTTTGGACAATTTTGGGTGTATTTTTGGATCTATTTTGGGCATTTTTGTGGCATTTTTGGCTGATTTTGTGCCATTTTTGGGGTGTAATTTTGGGTATTTTTGCGTGATTTTTGCACATATTTTTGGCTGCTTTTTGCAATTTTTGGTTGTACTTTTGGGTCTATTTTTCAGCTATTTTTGATTCTATTTTGGGTGGTTTTTAGGTGTATTTTGGGTCTGGTTTTGCTATTTTTGGGGTGGTTCTTGGTGCATTTTTAGCCAATTTTTGGGTGCATTTTTGGTTGATTTTTGGATGTATTTTTGTGGCAGTTTAAATGAAAATTTTTGGCTGATTTTATGGTGCATTTTTGGCCAATTTTATGATATTTTTGGGTATTTTTATACCAATTTTTGAAGGTTCTTTTGGTCAATTTTTGGTGATATTTTACTAAAATTTTTTGTGTCTATTTTTAACTGATTTTCTGCAATTTTGGGGTGCATTGTTGGTGTTTTTTGTGTAATTTTCGTGCCCTTTTTAGGGTTCTTTTGCCATTTTTCTTAATTTTTGGAGGGATTTTTTGTGATATTTTTGGGTGTATTTTGGGCTATTTTTGTACCATTTTTAAGTGTATTTTGTGCAATTTTAAATTGCATTTTAAATTGCATTTTAAAGTGTATTTTGGGTTATTTTTGGGTCTATTTTGGGCTATTTTTGTACCATTTTTAAGTGTATTTTTGTGCAATTTTAAATTGCATTTTAAAATGTATTTTGGGTGGATTTTGGCTATTTCTGTACCATTTTTAAGTGTATTTTTGTGCCATTTTTGGGCGTTTTTTAGGCATTTTTTTGCCGTTTTCAACGGGATTTTTTATGATATTTAAATGAAATTTTTTCTGTTTTTTTTTTTTATATATTTATATATTTTTACACGTTTTTACCTTGTTGTAGATGTAGCAGTTGGTGAACATGGTGTTGAAGTCCTGCATGCACTCGGCCGCCCCCCAGTAATAATTGTTCATTTTTGGCCAATTTTGTGCCATTTTTGGGTTTATTTTGGGGTATTTTTGTACCATTTTTAAGTGTATTTTTGTGCAATTTTAAATTGCATTTTAAATTGCATTTTAAAGTGTATTTTGGGCTATTTTTGGGTCTATTTTGGGGTATTTTGTACCATTTTTAAGTGTATTTTTGTGCCATTTTTGGGCGTTTTTTAGGCATTTTTTTGCCGTTTTCAACGGGATTTTTTATGATATTTTAATGAAATTTTTTCTGGGTTTTTTTTTTAATATATTTATATATTTTTACACATTTTTACCTTGTTGTAGATGTAGCAGTTGGTGAACATGGTGTTGAAGTCCTGCATGCACTCGGCCGCCCCCAGTAATAATTGGGCATTTTTGGGGCATTTTTGGGAATTTTTGGGGCATTTTTGGGTTTATTTTTGGGTGGATTTTGGGTTATTTTTGGTTCTACTTTGAGGTATTTTTGTACCATTTTAAAGTGTATTTTTGTGCAATTTTAAATTGCATTTTAAAGTGTATTTTGGGTGGATTTTGGCTATTTCTGTACCATTTTTAAGTGTATTTTTGTGCCATTTTTGGGCGTTTTTTAGGCATTTCTCTGCCGTTTTCAACGGGATTTTTTATGATATTCTAACGGAATTTTTTTCTGTTATTTTTTTATATATTTTTATATTTTTTTTACCTTGTTGTAGATGTAGCAGTTGGTGCCCATGGTGTTGAAGTCCTGCATGCACTCGGCCGCCCCCCAGTAATAATTGGGCATTTTTGGGGCATTTTTGGGAATTTTTGTGCCATTTTTGGGTTTAGTTTTGGATATTTTGGGGTGGATTTTGGGGTGATTTTGTGCCATTTTTGGGTGGATTTTTCAGTGGATTTCTGGGTCTATTTTGGGGGCTTTTTGTGCAAATTTTGGGAGCATTTTGGGATAAGTTTGAGCAATTTTAAGGTGAATTTTGGGGTGATTTTGGATGCATTTTAGGTACATTTTGGGGTGGTTTTGGGGGTATTTTGGGGTCAATTTTTGGATATTTCTGTGGGAATTTTGGGGATATTTTGGGGATTTTTGGTGGAATTTTTAATGAGATTTTTGACTGATTTTGTGCAATTTTGGGGTGTATTTTGGGGTTTTTTTTTGTGCAATTTTGAAGTGCATTTTAAAATGTATTTTTGGGTGGATTTTGGGCTATTTTGGGGTCTATTTTGGGGTATTTTTGTACCATTTTTAAGTGTATTTTTGTGCAATTTTTGGGCATTTCTCTGCCGTTTTCAACGGGATTTTTTATGATATTTTAATGAAATTTTTTTCTGTTATTTTTTTAGATATTTTTCTATATTTTTTATATTTTTTTTACCTTGTTGTAGATGTAGCAGTTGGTGAACATGGTGTTGAAGTCCTGCATGCACTCGGCCGCCCCCCAGTAATAACTGTTCATTTTTGGCCAATTTTGGCCATTTTTGGGTTTATTTTGGGCTATTTTTATACCATTTTTAGGTGTATTTCTGTGCAATTTTAAATTGTATTTTAAAGTGTATTTTGGGCTATTTTTGGGTCTATTTTGGGGTATTTTTGTACCACTTTAAGTGTATTTTTGTGCAATTTTTGGGTGTTTTTTAGGCATTTTTTTGCCGTTTTCAACGGGATTTTTTATGATATTTTAATGAAATTTTTTCTGGGTTTTTTTTTTGATATATTTTTATATTTTTACACGTTTTTACCTTGTTGTAGATGTAGCAGTTGGTGAACATGGTGTTGAAGTCCTGCATGCACTCGGCCGCCCCCCAGTAATAATTGTTCTCCAGCCTCCTCTTGATGGTCCCCATGTCCATCGGCTGCTTGATGATCTTGTGATAATCCTGCAAAAAATCGGGGCAAAAATCAAAAATTTGGCTCCAAAAGGCACAAAAAGCACCAAAAGGGGAGAGGAAAACACAAACTTGGCAGGGGGAAGGGAAAAAATGAGAATTTTTGGCAATTTTTAAATTTTTCCTGGAAGTATTTTGAATTTTGTCGGTATTTTTTTTGGAATTTTGGAGGATTTTGCTGGAATTTTGCCTGAATTTTGGGATATTTTTCCTCAAATTCTGTTGGAATTTCCCTGGATTTTTTAAAATTTTGTTCGAATGTTAGGAACACATCCTAGAATTTTTGTTTTTTCAATTTTTATTGAATTTTCTGGAATTTTGTTGAAATTTTCATCGATTTTTTTGAATTTTTATTGAATTTTCTGGAATTTTGTTGAAATTTTCATCGATTTTTTTGCAATTTTTATTGAATTTTGAGGAGCTTTGTTGAAAACTTCCAGGTAAATCAGGTTTAGAATCATCTTTAAATGAATTTTAGGATCAGTTTTAATTTAATCTCAGATCTAAACAAAGAGAGAATTTTCACACAAGCACCTGGGGCTGAGAGGAAAAAAATTTAGGAAATTAAACTGATTTTAGGATCAACTTTAAATTAGGCTTAGAATCATCTTTAAATTAATTTTAGGATCACTTTTAATTTAATTTCAAGCCTAAATTAAAACAGAATTTTTTGTCAGGCAACTAAAACCGAGGGAGACAAAATTTGACACCAGGACCTCTCTGAAGAATGGGATGAAGGACAAAATCCACACACACAAAACCCCATAAAAACCCCAAAAAAACCCCAAAAAAACCAAAAAAAACCCCAAAAAAACCCCAAAAAACCCCATAAAAACCCAAAAAACCCAAAAAAACCCATAAAAAATTTAAATTTTAAATTAAAGTGACCGAACTTTTAGGACCACGTTTACATCAGGTTTAGGATCAGCCTGAAACTGATCTTGCGACCTTGAAATTCATTAAATCATTTGTTCATTAAATCATTTATTCATTAAATCATTTTTAGCATTAGCTTTAAATCACTTCTAGGATCAGGTTTAAATTAATTTTAGGATCAGTTTTAGATCACTTTTAGGATCAGCTTTAAATCACTTTTAGGACCAATTTTAAATTAGGTTTAGGATCACCTCGAAACTAATTTCAGGATCACATTTAAAATAATTTTAGGATCACATTTAAATTAATTTTCGGATGACCTTGATATTCACCTTAGGATCATCCATAATTTTAGGATCACGTTTAAACTGGGTTTAGGATCAGGTTTAAATTAATTTTAGGATCAGGTTTAAATTAATCTCAAGCCTAAACGGGGATAAAATTTTAAGCACTTGTGGTTGAGGGGGAGAAAATTTAGGAAAGGGAATTGATTTTAGGATCAGCTTTAAATCACTTTTAGGATCACCTTGAAATCCATTTTAGGATCAGCTTTAAATCCCTTTTAGGATCACGTTTAAATTAATTTTAGGATCAGCTTTAAATCACTTTTAGGATCAGGCTTAAGTCCTTTTTAGGATCACATTTAAATTAATTTTAGGATCAGCTTTAAATCACTTTTAGGACCACGTTTACATCGGGTTTAGGATCAGCCTGAAACTAATCCTAGAACCTTGAAATTCATTAAATAATTTGTTCATTACATCACTTTTAGGATCAGCTTCAAACCACTTTTAGGATCAGGCTTAAGTCCCTTTTAGGATCACGTTTAAATCACTTTTAGGATCAGCTTTAGGTCCCTTTTAGGATCACATTTAAATTAATTTTAGGATCAGCTTTAAATCACTTTTAGGATCACATTTAAATTAATTTTAGGATCAGTTTTAGGTCACTTTTAGGACCGCGTTTACATCAGGTTTAGGATCAGCCTGAAACTGATCTTGGGACCTTGAAATTCATTAAATCATTTATTCATTAAATTATTTATTCATTAAATCATTTTTAGGATCAGCTTTAAAGCACTTTTAGGATCAGGCTTAAATCACTTTTGAGCTAACCCCAAAATTAATCTCAGGCCTAAACAAGGACACAATTTTTCAGCTGACACCTGAACCTGAGATGGACAAAATTCTGCATCAGAAGCTCCTTGAGAAGGACAAAATCCACACACACAAAACCCCAAAAAAACCCCAAAAACCCCCAAAAAACCCCAAAATAATTTAAATTTTTTTACCGGTAACCCGAGCTTCACCGCGTCCACGGGCTGCCGGAAGGGCCCGGCTTTAAATCACTTTTAGGATCAGGCTTAAGTCCCTTTTAGGATCACATTTAAATTCATTTTAGGATCAGCTTTAAATCACTTTTAGGATCAGGCTTAAGTCCCTTTTAGGATCACGTTTAAATTGATTTTAGGATCAGCTTTTAAATCACTTTTGAGCTAACCCCAAAATTAATCTCAAGCCTAAACAAGGACACAATTTTTGAGTTGGCACCTGAGCCTGAGATGGACAAAATTTTTGGAATGAAGGACAAAATCCACACACACAAAACCCCATAAAAACCCCAAAAAACCCCAAAAAACCCCAAAAACCCCCAAAAAACCCCAAAATAAATTAAATTTTTTTACCGGTAACCCGAGCTTCACCGCGTCCACGGGCTGCCGGAAGGGCCCGGCTTTAAATCACTTTTAGGATCACGTTTAAATTAATTTTAGGATCAGCTTTAATTCACTTTTAGGATCAGGTTTAAATCACTTTTAGGATCAGGCTTAAGTCCCTTTTAGGATCACGTTTAAATCACTTTTAGGATCAGGTTTAGTTCACTTTTAGGATCACCTTGAGGTTAATTTTAGGATCATTCTGAGATAAATTTTAGGATCAGCTTTAAATCACTTTTAGGATCACCTTGAAATCCATTTTAGGATCAACCTTAAATCACTTTTAGGATCATAGGATCAGTTTTAACTTAATCTCAAGCCTAAATTAAAATATAATTTTTAATCAAGCACCTAAAACCGAGGGAGACAAAATTTGACACCGGGACCTCTCTGAAGAATGGGATGAAGGACAAAATCCACACACACAAAACCCCAAAAAAACCCCAAAAAACCCAAAAAAACCAAAAAAACCCCCAAAAAACCCCCAAAAAACCCCAAAAAAACCCCAAAAAAACCCATAAAAAATTTAAATTTTAAATTAAAGTGACCGAACTTTTAGGACCACGTTTACATCAGGTTTAGGATCAGCCTGAAACTGATCTTGGCACCTTGAAATTCATTAAATCATTTGTTCATTAAATCATTTTTAGGATCAGCTTTAAATTAATTTTAGGATCAGGTTTAAATTAATTTTAGGATCAGCTTTAAATCACTTTTAGGATCAGCTTTAAATCCCTTTTAGATCAACTTGAAATCCATTTTAGGATCAGCTTTAGGTCCCTTTTAGGATCAGGTTTAAATTAATTTTAGGATCACCTTTAAATCACTTTTAGGATCAGCTTTAAATCACTTTTAGGATCAGGCTTAGGTCCCTTTTAAGATCACGTTTAAATTGATTTTAGGATCAGCTTTTAAATCACTTTTGAGCTAACCCCAAAATTAATCTCAAGCCTAAACAAAGAATTTTTGAGTTGGCACCTGAGCCTGAGATGGACAAAATTCCGCATCAGAACCTCCTTGAGAATTGGGATGAAGGACAAAACCCACACACACAAAACCCCATAAAAACCCCAAAAACCCCAAAAAAACCCCAAAAAAACCCCCAAAACCCCAAAAAAATTTAAATTTTTTTACCGGTAACCCGAGTTTCACCGCGTCCACGGGCTGCCGGAAGGGCACGGCTTTAAATCACTTTTAGGATCACATTTAAATAAATTTTAGGATCAGCTTTAGGTCCCTTTTAGGACCACGTTTAAATTACTTTTAGATCAGCTTTAGGTCACTTTTAGGGTCAGCTTTAATTCACTTTTAGGATCAGGCTTAGGTCCCTTTTAGGATCACATTTAAATTAATTTTAGGATCAGCTTTAGGTCACTTTTAGGGTCACATTTACGTCAGGTTTAGGATCAGCCTGAAACTGATCTTGGGACCTTGAAATTCATTTTAGGATTATTTTGAGATTAATTCCAGGATCCCCATAAAGTCATTTTTAGGATCAGCTTTAAAGCACTTTTAGGATCACCTTGAATTAATTTCAGAATCAGTTTTAATTTAATCTCAAACCTAAACAAGGACAGAATTTTCAGACAAGCACCTGGGACTGAGAGGGACAAAATTTAGGAAGCGAAACTGATTTAGGATCACCTCGAAATCCATTTTAGGATGAGCTTTAGGAAACGTTTAGGACTTGCTTTAAAATAATTTTAAGATCAGTTTTAAATTAATCTCAAGCCTAAACAAGGACAGAATTTTTGAGCTGACACCTGAGCCTGAGATGGACAAAATTTTTGGAATGAAGGACAAAATCCACACGCACAAAACCCCATAAAAACCCCAAAAAAACCCAAAAAAACCCCAAAAAAAACCCAAAAAACCCCAAAAAACCCCATAAAAAATTTAAATTTTTTTACCGGTAACCCGAGCTTCACCGCGTCCACGGGCTGCCGGAAGGGCCCGGCTTTAAATCACTTTTAGGATCAGCTTTAAATCACTTTTAGGATCACCTTGAAATCCATTTTAGGATCAACCTTAAATCACTTTTAGGATCAGCTTTAAATCCCTTTTAGGATCACATTTAAATTAATTTTAGGATCAGCTTTAAATCACTTTTAGGATCAGGCTTAAGTCACTTTTAGGATCACATTTAAATTAATTTTAAGATCACTTTTAAATCACTTTGAGGATCACATTTAAATTAATTTTAGGTTCAGCCTTAAATCACTTTTAGGATCATAGGATCAGTTTTAACTTAATCTCAAGCCTAAATTAAAACAGAATTTTTTGTCAAGCACCTAAAACCGAGGGAGACAAAATTTGACACCGGGACCTCTCTGAAAAATGGGATGGAGGACAAAATCCACACAAATAAAACCCCATAAAAACCCCAAAAACCCCAAAAAAACCCAAAAAAAAACAAAAAAAAAACCAAAACCCCCAAAAAACCCCATAAAAAACCCAAAAAAAACCCCAAAAAAACCATAAAAAATTTAAATTTTAAATTAAAGTGACCGAACTTTTAGGACCACGTTTACATCAGGTTTAGGATCAGCCTGAAACTGATCTTGGGCCCTTGAAATTCATTAAATCATTTGTTTATTAAATCATTTTTAGGATCAGGTTTAAAGCACTTTGAGGATCAGGTTTAAGTTAATTTTAGGATCAGCTTTAAATCACTTTTAGGATCAGGCTTAGGTCCCTTTTAAGATCACGTTTAAATTGATTTTAGGATCAGCTTTTAAATCACTTTTGAGCTAACCCCAAAATTATTCTCAGGCCTAAACAAGGACACAATTTTTGAGTTGGCACCTGAACCTGAGATGGACAAAATTTTTGGAATGAAGGACAAAATCCACACGCACAAAACCCCATAAAAACCCCATAAAAAACCCAAAAAACCCCAAAAAAACCCCAAAAAAACCCCAAAAAACCCCAAAACCCCCAAAATAAATTAAATTTTTTTACCGGTAACCCGAGTTTCACCGCATCCACGGGCTGCCGGAAGGGCCCGGCTTTAAATCACTTTTAGGATCAGCCTTAGGTCCCTTTTGGGATCAGCTTTAAATCACTTTTAGGATCAGCTTTAGGTCCCTTTTAGGATCAGGCTTAAGTCCCTTTTAGGATCACATTTAAATTAATTTTAGGTTCACCTTTAAATCACTTTTAGGATCACCTTGAAATCCATTTTAGGATCAACCTTAAATCACTTTTAGGATCACCTTTAAGTCACTTTTAGATCAGCTTTAATTCACTTTTAGGATCAGGCTTAGGTCCCTTTTAGGATCATGTTTAAATTAATTTTAGGATCAGCTTTAAATCACTTTTAGGATCACCTTGAAATCCATTTTAGGATCAGGTTTAAATCACTTTTAGGATCACATTTAAATTAATTTTAGGATCAGGCTTAGGCCCCTTTTAGGATCACGTTTAAATTAATTTTAGGATCAGCTTTAAATCACTTTTAGGATCAGGCTTAAGTCCCCAAAATAAATTTTGAGGGAGGCAAAATTTGACACCGGGACCTCTCTGAAGAATGGGATGAAGGATAAAATCCACACAAATAAAACCCCAAAAAAACCCCAAAAAACCCCAAAAAAACCCCAAAAAACCCCAAAATAATTTAAATTTTTTTACCGGTAACCCGAGTTTCACCGCGTCCACGGGCTGCCGGAAGGGCCCGGCTTTAAATCAATTTTAGGATCAGCTTTAAATCACTTTTAGGACCACGTTTACATCAGGTTTAGGATCAGCCTGAAACTGATCTTGGGACCTTGAAATTCATTAAATCATTTGTTCATTAAATCATTTTTAGCATTAGCTTTAAAGCACTTCTAGGATCACATTTAAATTAATTTTAGGACCAGGTTTAAATTAATTTTAGGATCAGTTTTAAATTAATCTCAAGCCTAAACAAGGACACAATTTTTGAGTTGGCACCTGAGCCTGAGATGGACAAAATTCCGCATCAGAACCTCCTTGAGAATTGGGATGAAGGATAAAATCCACACACACAAAACCCCATAAAAACCCCAAAAAACCCCAAAATAAATTAAATTTTTTACCGGTAACCCGAGCTTCACCGCGTCCACGGGCTGCCGGAAGGGCCCGGCTTTAAATCACTTTTAGGATCAGGTTTAGATCCCTTTTAGGATCACCTTGAAATCCATTTTAGGATCAGCTTTAGGTCCCTTTTAGGATCACATTTAAATTAATTTTAGGATCACCTTTAGGTCCCTTTTAGGATCACATTTAAATTAATTTTAGGTTCACTTTTAAATCACTTTTAGGATCACATTTAAATTAATTTTAGGATCAGCTTTAAGTCACTTTTAGGATCAGCTTTAAATCACTTTTAGATCAGCTTTAGGTCACTTTTAGGATCAGCTTTAAATCACTTTTAGGATCAGGTTTAAGTCCCTTTTAGGATCACATTTAAATTAATTTTAGGATCACCTTTAAATCACTTTTAGGATCACCTTGAAATCCATTTTAGGATCAACCTTAAATCACTTTTAGGATTAGTTTTAATTTAATCTCAAGCCTAAATTACAACAAAATTTTTTGTCAAGCACCTAAAACTGAGGGAGACAAAACTTGACACCGGGACCTCTCTGAAGAACGGGATTGAGGACAAAATCCACACACACAAAACCCCAAAAAACCCCAAAAAAACCCCAAAAACCCCCAAAATAAATTAAATTTTTTTACCGGTAACCCGAGCTTCACCGCGTCCACGGGCTGCCGGAAGGGCCAGGCGAACTGGTGCTTCCAGAGCGCCTTCATCACCACCTTGTGCAGGTACTGGAGCTGGTTGGTGACCCTGCCCGGCTTCTTGGGGTTGGACACCTCGGGGGGAGGAGGATTCGCCGCCGGCGCCGCCAGCGACGGCACCGACGCCATCGTGGGGCTCTCGAAGCCCTCGTAGAGCAGCGAGGGCTTGCGGATGCGCTTGCCCGGCGCTGCCGAGTCCAGAGCCATGAGGGCGGCATTGCCTTCGCCTAAAATCCTGGGAAAAATGGGAAAAAAAAGGGTTAAAAATGAGAAAAAATACGAAATTCCTGGGAAAAAAGGAAATTTGATGCAAAAATCGCTGTTAAAATCGGTTTTAAGGGGTTAAAAATGCACTGAAATTGGTAATTCAATGGTTAAAACCAGTCCTAAATGATAAAACCAGTCTTAAGTGGCAAAACTGCTCCTGAATCCACAATTCCGCTCCTAAAACTGATCCCAAATCCGCAATTTCAGGCCTAAAACCGATCCTACATCTGCTCCCAAATCTACAATTCCACTGCTAAAACCGATCCCAAAGCCGATCCTAAATCCGCTCCTAAATTTGCAGTTTCCCTCCTAAAACCACTCCGAAAACCGATCCTAAATCCGCAATTTCAGGCCTAAAACCGCTCCTAAATCTGCTCCTAAATCCACAATTCCGTGGTTAAAACCTTAAAACTGCTCCTAAATCCACAATTCTGCCCCTAAAACCGATCCTAAATCCGCTCCTAAATCCCCAATTCCACTCCTAAAACGAATCCTACAACCGATCCTAAATCTGCTCCTAAATCCCCAATTCCGCTGCTAAAACCGCTCCTAATTCTGCTCCTAAAACGGCTCCTAAATCCCCAATTCTGCTCCTAAATCAGCTCCTAAATTCACAATTCCGCTCCTAAAACCGATCCTAAGACCGATCCTAAATCTACAATTTTAGGCCCAAAACCGCTCCTAAATCTGCTCCTAAATCTGCTCCTAAATCTCCAATTCCACTCCTAAAACCAATCTTAAAAGCAATCCTAAATCCACTCCCAAATCCACAAACCCGCTCCTAAAACCGATCCTAAATCGCTCCTAAATCCACAATTCCACTGCTAAAACCAATCCTAATTCTGCTCCTAAAAATGCTCCTAAATCTGCTCCTAAATCCGCAATTCTGCCCCTAAAACCGACCCCAAAGCCGCTCCTAAATCCCCACCCCGCTCCCGGATCCGCAGCCCTCGTAGAGCAGCGAGGGTTTGCGGCTGCGCTCGCCCGGCGCTGCCGAGTCCAGAGCCATGAGGGCGGCATTGCCTTCGCCCAGAATCCTGGAAAAGTTGGGAAATAAAGGGTTAAAATTGGAAGAAATAAAAAATTCTGGGAAAAAAAGCAAAATCGACGCAAAAATCGCACTTAAAATCGGTTTTAAGGGGTTAAAAACGGACTTAAAATGGCAATTTCATGATAAAAACCGGTCCTAAATATGAAATTTTCCAGTTAAAATTGGACGTAAAGGGTAGAACCAGTTTTAAGTGTTAAAACTGCTCCTAAATCCACAATTCCGTGGTTAAAACCAGTCCTATGTGTTAAAACTGCTCCTAAATCCACAATTCTGCTCCTAAAACCGATCCTAAATCAGCTCCTAAATCCACAATTCCACTCATAAAACAAATCCTAAAACCGATCCTAAATCTGCTCCCAAATCCACAATTCCACTGCTAAAACCAATCCTAAAGCCGATCCTAAACCTGTTCCTAAATGCGCAATTCCGCTCCTAAAACCGCTCTTAAATCTGCTCCTAAAATGGCTCCTAAATCACCAATTCCGCTCCTAAATCAGCTCCTAAATCGGCTCCTAAATTCACAATTCCACTCCTAAAACCGACCCCAAAGCCGCTCCTAAATCCTCTCCCCGCTCCCGGATCCGCAGCCCTCGTAGAGCAGCGAGGGTTTGCGGCTGCGCTCGCCCGGCGCTGCCGAGTCCAGAGCCATGAGGGCGGCATTGCCTTCGCCTAAAATCCTGGGAAAATGGGAAATAAAGGGTTAAAATTGGAAGAAATAAAAAATTCTGGGAAAAAAAAGCAAAATCGCCACAAAAATCGCACTTAAAATCGGTTTTAAGGGGTTAAAACGGACTTAAAATGGCAATTTCATGGTTAAAACCGGTCCTAAATCTGAAATTTTCCAGTTAAAATTGGTCATAAAGGATAGAACCAGTTTTAAGTGTTAAAAGTGCTCCTAAATCCACAATTCCATGGTTAAAACCAGTCCTATGTGTTAAAATTGCTCCTAAATCCACAATTCTGCCCCTAAAACCGCTCCTAAATCCACAATTCCGCTGCTAAAAGTGCTGCTAAAACCAATCCTAAACCCGCTCCCAAAACAGCTCCAAAATCTGCAATTCTGCTCCTAAAACCAATCCTGAATTTACTCCTAAATCCCCAATTCCACTCCTAAAACCGATCCTAAAACCAATCCTAAATCTGCAATTCCAGGCCTAAAACCGCTCCTAAATCTGCTCCTAAAACCGCACCAATCCCAAATATTTTGGGGACCCCCAGAACACCAATCCCAAATATTTTGGGGACCCCTACGACACAAATCTTAAAGATTTGGGGACCCCCATGTCACCAATCCCAAAAATTTGGGGACCCTCAAGTCATCGATCCTAAAAATTTGGGGACCCCCACGACACCAATCCCAAAGATTTGGGGACCCCCAAGATCCCAATCCCAAACATTTTGGGGACCCCCAGGATTTGAGGACACCAATCCCAAGGATTTGGGGACCCCCAGGATTTGGGGACACCCCAGGACATCAATCCCAAAGATTTTGGGGACCCCCAGGATTTGGGGACACCAATCCCAAGGATTTGGGGACCCCCCAGGACAACAATCCCAAAGATTTTGGGGGATCCAGGATTTGGGGGACCCCTAGAACTCAAATCCCAAAGATTTGGGCACTTCAATCCCAAGGATTTGGGGACCCCCAGAACCCAAATCCAAAATATTTTGGGGACCCCCAGGATTTGGGGACACCAATCCCAAGGATCTGGGGACCCTCGTGTCACCAATCCTGAAGATTTGGGGGGGATTCAGAATTTGGGGACCCTCATGTCACCAATCCCAAGGATTTGGGGACCCCCAGCATTTGGGGACACAAATCCCAAAGATTTGAGGACCCCAAGGAAACCAATCCCAAATATTTTGGGGGGATCCAGGATTTGGGGACACCAATCCCAAGGATTTAGGGACCCCCATGTCACCAATCCCAAGGATTTGGGGACCGCCAGGATTTGGGGACCCCCATGACACTGAGCCCAAAAATTTTTGGGGGATCCAGGATTTGGGGACACCAATCCCAAAGATTTGGGGACCCCCAGAATTTGGGACCCCCCTTTTTCCCCGAGCTGACCCCTGGGTGACCCCGGGATTGTCCCCAAGGGCGCGACCCCGGTGACAAGGACGGGGTGACCTCGGTGACATGGTGACAGTTTGGGGGGTCCCAATGTCACTGTCACAGTTTGGGGGTGACAATGTCACAATTTTGGGGTCCCAATGTCACTGTCACAGCCTGGGGGTGACATTGTCACAATTTGGGGGTCACAATGTCACTGTCACATGTTGAGAGTGACACTGTCACAACTCGGGGGTGACACTGCCACACTTTGGGGTCCCAACATCGCTGTCACAGTTTGGGGGTGACACTGCCACAGTTTGGGGGTCACAATGTCACAATTTGGGGGTGACACTGCCACAATTTGGGGTCCCAATGTCACTGTCACCGCCTGAAGGTGACACTGCCACAATTTGGGGGTCACAATGTCCCTGTCACAATTTGGGGGTGACACTGTCACAATCTGGGATCCCACTGTCACATTTGGGGGTCCCACTGTCACTGTCACGTGTTGAGAGTGACACTGCCACAACTTGGGGGTGACACAGTCACAATTTGGGGGTGACACTGTCACAGTTTGGGGGTCCCAATGTCACTGTCACAGCACTGGGGTGACACTGTCACAGTCTGGGGGTCCCACAGTGTCACTGCCATCACCTGGGGGTGACACTGCCACAATTTGGGGGTCCCAATGTCACTGTCACTATTTTGGGGTCCCCAATGTCACTGTCACAGCACTGGGGTGACACAAAGCCAGCAGGGAGATCCCACGGTGACACTGCCACAGTTTGGGGGTCCCAATGTCACTGTCACAGCATGGAGGTGACACTGTCACAAACTGGGGGTCCCACAGTGTCACTGCCATCACCTGGGGGTGACACTGCCACAATTTGGGGGTCCCAACGTCACCGCCGCAGTTTGAGGGTGACACAGCCACAATTTGGGGTCCTAAGGTGACACTGCCACCATTTGGGGGGGTCCCACAGTGTCACTGTCACAGCCTGAGGGTGACACTGCCACAATTTAAGGGTGCCACGGTGACACTGCCACAATTTGGGGGGGTCCCCGTGTCACTGTCACAGCCTGTGACAGCACGGGGGTGACACAAACCCAGCATGAGGGTCCCATGGTGACACTGCCACAATTTGGGGTCCCCGCGTCCCCAATGTCACTGTCACAGCACGGGGGGTGACACAGATCCACAACACAGGTCCCCACAGTGTCACTGTCATCACCTGGGGGTGACACTGCCACAATTTGGGGGTCCCCAATGTCACTGTCACAGCACTGGGGTGACACAAAGACGGGACAATTTGGGGGGTCCCACAGTGTCACTGTCACAGCCTGGGGGTGACACTGTCACAGTCTGGGGGTCCCACAGTGTCACTGCCATCACCTGGGGGTCCCACTGTCACAATTTGGGGGTCCCAATGTCACTGTCACAGTTTGGAGGTGACAACACCAAAACCTGGGGGGTCTCACGGTGCCGCTGTCACACTGTGGGGGTGACACTGTCACAGCCTGGGGGTGACACTGTCACACTTTGGGGGATCCCAATGTCACTGTCACAGCCTGGGGGTGACACTGTTGCACTTTGGGGGGGTCTCACGGTGACACTGCCACAATTTTGGGGTCCCAATGTCCCTGTCACAGTTTGAGGGTGACACAGCCACAACTTCGGGTCCTAAGGTGACACTGCCACAGTTTGGGGATCACAATGTGACAATTTGGGGGTGACACTGCCACAATTTGGGGTCCCAACGTCACCGCCACAGTTTGAGGGTGACACTGCCACCATTTGGGGGTCCCACAGTGTCCCTGTCACAGCCTGGGGGTGACACTGCCACAATTTGGGGGGTCCCTGTGTCACTGTCACAGCCCATGACAGCACTGGGGGTGACACAAACCCAGCACGAGGGTCCCACGGTGACACAGGGGTCCCCAATGTCACTGTCACAGCATGGAGGTGACACTGTCACAGTCTGGGGGTCCTACAGTGTCACTGTCATCACCTGGGGGTGACACTGCCACAATTTGGGGTCCCAATGTCCCTGTCACAGCCTGAGAGTGACACTGCCGCAATTTGGGGTCCCAACGTCACCACCGCAGTTTGGGGGTGACACTGCCACAATTTCGGGTCCTAAGGTGACACTGCCACCATTTGGGGGTCCCCATGTCGCTGTCACAGCACTGGGGGTGACAGCCCCAGCATGAGGGTCCCACGGTGACACTGCCACAATTTTGGGGTCCCCGCGTCCCCAATGTCACTGTCACAGCACTGGGGTGACACAAACCCAGCAGGGAGATCCCACGGTGACACTGCCACAATTTGGGGTCCCGCTGTCACAGTTTGGGGATCCCAATGTCACTGTCACAGCACTGGGGTGACACTGTCACAGTCTGGGGGTCCCACAGTGACACTGCCATCACTGGAGGGTGTCACTGCCACAATTTGGGGGTCCCAATGTCACTGTCACAGCACTGGGGTGACACAAACCCAGCATGGGACAATTTGGGAGTCCCACGGTGTCATTGTCACAGCAATGGGGTGACACAAAGCCAACAGGGAGATCCCACGGTGACACTGTCACAGTCTGGGGGTCCCACAGTGCTACTATCATCACCTGGGGGTGACACTGCCACAATTGGGGGGTCCCCATGTCACTGTCACAGCACGAGGGTGACACAGACCAAACATGGCACAGTTTGAGGGTCCCAATGTCACTGTCCCAGCCTGGGGGTGACGCTGCCACAATTTGAGGGTCCCAATGTCACTGTCACAGCCTGTGGAGTTCCACAGTGTCATTGTCACAGCATGGAGGTGACACTGTCACAGTCTGGGGGTCCCACAGTGTCACTGTCATCACCTGGGGGTGACACTGCCACAATTTGGGGGTCCCAATGTCACTGTCACAGCGTGTGGGGGTCCCACAGTGACACCACAACAATTTAGGGGTCCCACGGTGACACCGCCAGATTTGGGGGTCCCCATTGTCACTGCCACAGCACTGAGGTGACACAAACATGGGACAATTTGAGGGTCCCAATGTCACTGTCACAGCCTGGGGGTGACAGCCCCAGCATGAGGGTCCCACAGTGACACTGCCACCATTTGGGGGTCCCCAATGTCGCTGTCACAGCCTGGGGGTGACACAGACCCAGAACAGGAATCCCACAGTGACAATTTGGGGTCCCCAATGTCACTGTCACAGCACTGGGGGTGACAGTGACAGCATGTGGGATCCCACGGTGACACTGCCACAATTTTGGGGTCCCTGTGTCCCCAATGTCACTGTCACATTATGTCCCACAGTGACACTGCCAGGATTTGGGGGTCCCACAGTGTCACTGTCACAGCACGAGGGTGACACTGCCACAATGCAGGTGTCCCACAGTGGCACTGCCACAATTTGGGGGTCCCAATGTCACTGTCACAGCACTGGGGTGACACTGCCACAATTTGGGGGGTCCCACAGTGACAACGTCACCATTTGGGGGTCACAACGTGACAATTCGGGGGTGACACTGTCACAGTTTGGGGTCCCAATGTCCCTGTCACAGTTTGGGGGTGACACTGCCACAGTTTTGGGGTCCCAACGTCACCGCCACAGTTTGAGGGTGACACTGCCACAATTTCGGGTCCTAAGGTGACACTGCCACCATTTGGGGGTCCCCAATGTCACTGTCACAGCACTGGGGGTGACAGCCCCAGCATGAGGGTCCCACGGTGACACTGCCACAATTTTGGGGTCCCCATGCCCCCAATGTCACTGTCACAGAATGTGGGGGTTCCCACAGTGACACTGCCAGGATTTGGGGGTCCCTGTGTCACTGTCACAGCACTGGGGTGACACAGACCCAGCACAGGAATCCCACGGTGACACTGCCACAATTTGGGGGTCCCCAATGTCGCTGTCACAGCCTGGGGGTGACACAGACCCAGCACAGGAATCCCACAGTGACAATTTGGGGTCCCAATGTTGCTGTCACAGCACTGGGGTGACACAGCCACAGTGTGGGGGTCCCATAATGACACAGCCACAAATTGGGGGGTCCCAATGTCACTGTCACAGCACAGGCACCCCACAGTGCCACAGCCACAATTTAGGGGCCCCCATGTCGCTGTCACAGCCTGGGGGTGACACAGACCCAGCACAGGAGTCCCACAGTGACAATTTGGGGTCCCCAATGTCACTGTCACAGAATGTGGGGTCCCACGGTGTCACTGTCACAGCACGGGGGTGACACTGCCCCAGTGCAGGTGTTCCACAGTGACACTGCCACAATTTGGGGTCTCCATGTCACTGTCACAGCACTGGGGGTGACAGCCCCAGCATGAGGGTCCCACCGTGACACTGCCACAGTTTTGGGGTCCCTGCGTCCCCATTGTCGCCGTCACAACACCCCAACCACAACCCGGCTGTCCCACGGCGCTCCCCATCCCCTCAACGCCACAACACCCCCAAACCCTCCATTCCCTCCCCGCCGGCACCTACTTGCTCTGGGGATTCACATTCTGCAACATCCCGGCGGCTGCTGCTGCTGCTGCTGAGGCCCTCGGGCCCGCCTGGCCTTCGTCTCCTCCTCCTCCTCCTCCTCCTCCCGCCGTCTCCTCCGACGAGCCCCCCACTTTGCCCGGCCAAAGCTTCACCGCTCCCGGCCCGCTTTGGGCCCTTCCAGCGTCAGCGCATCCCCGGTACCAGGGGAGGGGGGTCTTGAAGGGAGCCCCCTCCCCTTTCCGAGCTCCTCAAGCGGCGGCAGAAGCGGTGGAAGATGATGAAGGAGGGGGGAAATAAAAAAGAACCGAGCGCGGCCTCACATCCACGGGGCGCGGCGAAAATGGCGGCGCGCTCTGAGGGGATGCACCGGGGGGGCCGCACACACACACACGGCAACGGAGCGGGGAGAGCCCGGGGGGGGGATCGTCCCTTCGGAGCCTCACCGGACCCGCCGAACGCGGCGCGATCCGCTCGATACAAGCTCGGCCGAGTCGCTGCCGGCCCCCGGCGGCCTCGGCTGCGGTGGAAGAGGCGAGGAGCCGCGCTCGGAGCGGCGGATGACGGCGGATATCGTAGCGGGCAATCTCAGCGGCCGCGCTCCATCTTGGCTCGCTGAGGGGAAGGAGGGGGGGGAGGAGGAGGGAGGGAGGGAGGTGGTGGAAGAGAAGCCGGGCGGAGGCGTCTTCCCCCCCCCCCGCTCTCTCTCGCCGCCGGTGGCCGCAGGCAGGGGTCGCTGCGGAGGCCGGGGAGGGTCCGGGGAGGGTCCCGGAGCCCTCCGGGACGGCGGAGGCGGGGGATGGAGCCGGGTTGGGGCCGCCCCCCTCGCGCGCCGGGCCCGACCCGCTCCGTCCCTTCGTCCCCGCGAAATGGCGCCGCTCGGCCTGCCCCCGCCCGCCCTTATATAGACCTCAGCCGCCTCGCCATTGGACGCCCCGCGGGCTGACGTCACCCAACCGCCCCGCCCCGCCCCGCCGCTGCCTCATTGGGCGGAGGCACCCGCCGGGGAAGGGTGCGATTGGGCGAGGGAGGCGTCAATCAACGGAAGGGCTCCACGCCCCTCCCGGCCTTCCGCCCAGCGCCTCACCCGACGCGCGCGGCCGTCTCGGCGGTGATTGGCTGGCGCCGGAGCGCGCCGACCGCTGATTGGCCGGCGGGTCACGCGGGAGGCGGGCTCAGGCGCCGATTGGCTGCGGCGCCCCTGGGGAAGGAGGGGGAGGCGAAGGAGGAAGAAGGGGCCGGCGGGCGCCATCTTGAATGGCGGCGGTGGCCGCGGCCGCACAATGAGCGCGGCCGGTGGCGGCCGCACCCGCCGCTTCCCCCGCCGCTCCTCGGCCGCAGCGAGCTCCGGGGACGCTCCCCCGCCGGGCCTCACCCCCCTCGCGGTGCTCTCCCAGCCCTCAATGCTCCGTTCAACCGTGCCCCCCCCACCCCCCCCCACAGGCAGCCACGCACCGCGTCGCCCCCGCTCCCCGCGGCGCCCACAGAGGCTCGGGCGGCTCCAGCCTTTCCCCGAGCACACGCTGAGGGCGACGACCCCCACGAACACGGCGCTCCCGCGGCCGCCAGCGCCGCTAAAACCCCAAAACGCCGCTCCCCCCCCACCCCATCCCCCCCCTCACCCCCAACCCCGGGGAGCCCCGAACCCCCTCCCCCCCCCCACGGGCTCCCCCTCAGGGACCCCCCGACCCTTTTCGCCCTCCTCGCTGAGGGAATTCTCGCGTCCTTCCCGACCTCTTCCTCTCCACATTCCCCACCCCACCCCCTCCTCCCCGGGGCTCGCAGGACACGGGTGGCTCCGTGTGGCGTCCGCTTCCCTTCCCCCCTCCCCGGGGCTCTCCACCGCCACCGTGACACAGCACTTGGGGCCGCGCCCGCCGCCGCCCCCGCGCGAACACCCAAACATGGCGCTTTTCGCCCCAAACCGCCGCCCCCGCCGCGCGCACAAAGCCGCGCCCGCCCCGCTGTCAATCACCCGCTCCGCGCCTCCCTATTGGTCAAAGCGCCGAAAAGAGGGCGGGACGAAGCTTGATTGACGGCGCGCCGCCGTCACGTGACCTCCCCCCGCCTCCGCGCCGCTGTGAGGGGGGGGCAGGGCGAGGCCGCCCCCCCCCCCCGGCACTCACCTGAGGCGCCCCCGCTTCGCGCCGCGACCCCCGGGCTCGGCCCCGCTTCATCCGCCCCCCTCTCCTCTCCCTTCAAATCCTCCCGCCCCAAAAAACCCCGAGTTTGGGGCAAAAAAGGTAAAAAAAACCATCCCGGGGCAGAAAAGGGAGCCACGAGCTACGTCACCCGCGCGCTGATTGGCTGACGGCGGTCACGTGGCTCCCCCGCGGCTCCCACGGGTCCCCATTCATGGCCCTCCCCTCCCCTCCCCCCCCCGGCGTGGCGGGAAAGGCTCCGCGGGGTCCTAGCGCCGCGCGCATGCGCAGTGAGGGGAGCGCTGCAGCGTGGGGTGGGGGGGAACCCACGGGGGTCCGTGGAGGGGGTGGGGAGGGAGGGTCCCAAAAATTCCTGGGTGGGGTGTCCCCAAAAATTTTTGAGGTGTCCCCACGGGGGTCTGGGACATTCCTGGGAGGGGTGGGGAGCACCCACGGGGGTCCCACAAATGGGGAGGGGCACCCACGGAGGGATCTGGGGTCCCCAAAAATTTTTGGGGTGTCCCCACGGGGGTCTGGGACATTCCTGGGTGGGTGGGATGAGGGTGGGGGACACCCACAAGGATCCCACCAAGGCTGGGGGACATCCACGGAGGGATCTGGGGTCCCCAAAAATATCTGGGGTGTCCCCACGGGGGGGGTCTGTGACACCTTTGGGGGGGGGGGGTGGGGGGCACTCACGGGGGGTCCCCCAAAATTCCTGGGGTGTCCCAATGCCACCCCCGATGACGTCACACTCCCCCACGCGCGCTCCCCCTAATTAACCGCGCGCCGCTCATTAACCCCCGTGACGTCACTTATGACCCCCCCCCAATTTAGGGGGTCACTTTGAGGGTGTCCCCAACCCCACGTGACCCCTGGGGGGGGTCTCGTTTCCCCTTTTCCCCCCCCCACCCCCACTCGTGTCCCCCGCGCGCTGTCACCGGCCCCGCGCCGCTCTCGGCGCTCCTCTGCCTGGCAACCGCCGACGTCACGGGCGCGGAGCGCTCCCATTGGCTGGCGCCGCGTCGGACCCCTCGGGTGGGCTCGGCGTGGGGACTTTGGGGACATTGGGGACATTGGGGACGCGGAGGGGCCATGGGTGTCCTCGGGGCGCTGCTCGGGGGGGTTTTGGTGGCCGTGGCCGTCGCTGAGCCCGGTAAGAGGTGGAGGGACCGGGAGGGGACGGGCGGCGCGGTCTCACTTTGGTGGTTTGCGCTCTAACTTTGCTGTTTGTCCTCTCTCTTCGCTGTTTGTCCTCTCTCTTCGCTGTTTGTCCTCTCTCTGTCGCGTCTGTCCGTCCTTTGGCTGTCACCTCTGCCCTCCGCGTCCCTCCCTGTCCCTTCGGGGGTCTCCGCTGTCCCTCTCCCCTTCCTCGTCCTCCCTGGTCCCTCCCTGTCCCTACTTGTCCCCTCCCTGTCCCGTCCCTCTGCCCTCTTCCTTCTCCATTTCCCTCTCCCCTTCCCTCCTCCCTCTTCCTCTCCCCTTCCTTCCCCATTTCCCTCTCCCTTTCCCTCTCCCCATTTCCCTCTCCTCTCCCCTTTCCTCTCCCCATTTCCCTTTCCCTTTCCCTCTCCCATTTCCCTCTCCCTTTCCCAATTTCCCTCTCCCCATCTCCCCCTCCCCATTTCCCTCTCCCCTCTCCCCATTTCTCCCTCCCCATTTCGCCATTTCCCTCTCCCCTTCTCCGTTTCCCTCTCCCCTTTTCCTTCTCCACCCCAATTTCCCTCTCCATCCCCATCTCCCCCTCCCCATTCCCTCTCCCATTTCCCCTCCCCATTCCCTCCCCCATTCCCATCTCCCCCTCCCCATTCCCCGTTTCTCCATCCCCACTTTCCCTCTCCCCATCCCCATTTCCCTCCCCCATTTCCCTCCCCATCCCTCACTTCCTTTTCTCCATCCCCATCTCCCTCTCCCCATTTCCCTCCCCCATTTCCCCATTTCCCTCCCCATCTCTCCATCCCTCATTTCCCTTTCTCCATCCCCAATTTCCCACTCCCTTCTCCATTTCCCCTTTCTCCATCCCCATTCCCCATTTCCCTCTCCATCCCCCATTTCCCTCTCCCGTTTCCTTCCCCCATTTCCCTCTCCCTTCCCACTTCCCTCTCCCCTTCCCATTCCCCCTTCCCTCTCCCTTCTCCATTCCCCCTTTATCCATCCCCTTTCCCTCCCCATTTCCCCCTTCCCCATTTCCCTCCCCCATCTCCCCCACACCATCCCCAATTTCCCTCTCCCATTTCCCCATTCCCCATTTCCCTCTCCCCTCTCCATCCCCATCTCCCCCTCCCCATTTCCCTTTCCCATTTCCCCATTTCCCTCCCCGTTTCCCCATTCCCCCCTTTCCCCATCCCCATTTCCCTCTCCCCCTCCCCATTTCCTTCCCCCATCTCCCCATTCCCCGTTTCTCCATCCCCAATTCCCCTCTCCCTTCCCATTTCCCTCCCCATCTCCCCATCCCTCATTTCCCTTTCTCCTTCCCCACTTTCCCTCTCCCAATTTCTCTCTCCCTCTCCCCATTTCCCTCCCCCATTTCCCCATTCCCCATTTCCCTCTCCCAATTTCTTTCTCCCTCTCCCCTCTCCATCCCCATCTCCCTCTCCCCATTTCCCTCTCCCATTTCCCTCTCCATCTCTCCATCCCCCATTTCCCTCCTCCATTCCCCCTCTCCCATTCCCATCCCAATTTCCCCCTCCCCATTTCCCTCTCCCATTTCCCATCCCCATCTCCCCCTCCCCATTTCCCTCTCCCCTTCCCATCCCCATCTCCCCATTTCCCTCCCCCATTTCCCCATCTCCCTCTCCCCTTTCCCTTCTCCCTACTCCATCCCCATTCCCCATTTCCCTCTCCCCATTTCCCTCTCCCATCTCCCCCTCCCCATTTCCCCATTCCCCCTTTCTCCATCCCCATTTCCCCATTTCCCCGTTTCCCCATCCCCATTTCCCCCTCCCCATTTCCCTCCCCATTTCCCCATTTCCCCATTTCCCCCTCCCCATTTCCCTCCCCATTTCCCCATTCCCCGTTTCTCCATCCCCACTTTCCCTCTCCCCATCCCCATCTCCCTCTCCCATTTCCCATCCCCATCCCCATCTCCCCCTCCCCATTTCCCTCCCCCATTTCCCTCCCCATTTCCCCATTCCCCAATTCCCTCCCCATCCCTCACTTCCCTCTCCCCATTCCCCATTTCCCTCTCCCATTCCCATTCCCATCCCCATCTCCCCATTTCCCTCCCCATCTCTCCATCCCTCACTTCCCTTTCCCCCTCCCCATCTCCCTCTCCCCATCCCCCCATTTCCCTCTCCCATTTCCCCCTCCCCATTTCCCATCCCCATTTTCCTCTCCCATTCCCATCCCCATCCCCCTCCCCATCTCCCACCCTCCATTTCCCCATTCCCCGTTTCCCCATCCCCATTCCCCATCTCCTCCTCCCCATTTCCCTCCCCCATCTCCCCCTCCCCATTTCCCATCCCCATCTCCCCATTTCCCTCCCCATTTCCCTCTCCCATTTCCCCATTCCCCCTTTCCCCATCCCCATTTCCCTCTCCCCATCCCCATCTCCCTCTCCCATTTCCCTCTCCCATTCCCATTCCCCATTTCCCTCCCCCATTTCCCCCTTCCCCATTTCCCTCCCCATTTCCCCATTCCCCCTTTCCCCCTCCCCATTTCCCTCTCCCATTTCCCTCTCCCATTTCCCTCTCCCATTTCCCCATTCCCCCTTTCCCCATCCCCATCTCCCCCTCCCCATTTCCCCATTCCCCATTTCCCCATTTCCCCAATTCCCCACTTTTCCCTCTCCCCATCTCCCTCCGCAGCCGCCCCGCACGTCCTGGCCGAGCTCCTCTCGTGCCAGGCCGATTCTCCGTCGCTGTCGCTCTCGGTGACCCTGGACGGGCGCGGCCTGGCCTGGTTCGAGTTCCCGCGGTCCCGCTGGGTGCCCGAGGGCCCCGAGCTGCCGCCCTGGCCCCCGGGGCTGGAGGAGCCCGCGGAGCTCCGGCCGGAGGCGCAAATGTGCCAGGAGATGCTGGGCATCCTGGGCAAGGAGCTCGGCGGGAAGCTGCCGCAGGCCAGGGGTAGGTGGGGGGGGGAAAAATTGGGGGATGAAAGGGTTAAAAATGTGGGGGGAAATTGGGTGGGAAGTGTGGGAAAAAATTGGGGATGAAAGGGTTAAAAATGTGGGGAAATTGGGTGGGAAGTGTGGGGGAAAAATTGGGGATGAAAGGGTTAAAAATGTGGGGAAAAATTTGGGAGAAATTGGGGGATGAAAGGGTTAAAACTGTAGGGGGAAATGGGGATGAAAGGGTTAAAAATATGGGGAAAATTTGGGAGAAATTGGGGGATGAAAGGGTTAAAAATGTGGGGGGAAAATGGGTGGGAAATGTGGGAAAAAATTGGGGATGAAAGGGTTAAAAATGTGGGGGGAAATTGGGTGAAAATGGGTGGGAAATGTGGGGGGAAATTGGGGATGAAGGGGTTAAAAATGTGGGGGGAAATTGGGGATGAAAGGGTTAAAAATGTGGGGGGAAATTGGGTGGGAAGTGTGGGAACAAATTGGGGATGAAAGGGTTAAAAATGTAAGGGGAAAATGGGTGGGAAGTGTGGGGAAAATTTGGGATGAAAGGGTTAAAAATGTGGGGGTAAAATGGGTGGGAAGTGTGGGGAAAAATTGGGGATGAAAGGGTTAAAAATGTGGGGGAAATGGGGGATGAAAGGGTTAAAAATGTGGGGGAAATTGGGGATGAAAGGGTTAAAAATCTCGGGAAAAATTGGGAGAAATTGGGGGATGAAAGGGTTAAAAATGTGGTGGAAATTGGGTGAAAATGGGTGGGAAATGTGGGAAAAATTGGGGATGAAAGGGTTAAAAATGTGGGGGAAATTGGGGATGAAAGGGTTAAAAATCTCGGCAGAAATTGGGAGAAATTGGGGGATGAAAGGGTTAAAAATGTGGGGAAAAATTTGGGGATGAAAGGGTTACAAATGTGGGGGAAATTGGGTGGGAAATGTGGGAAAGAATTGGGGATGAAAGGGTTAAAAATGTGGGAAAAATTGGGGATGAAAGGGTTAAAAATGTGGGGGAAATTGGGGATGAAAGGTTTAAAAATCTCGGGAAAAATTGGGAGAAATTGGGGGATGAAAGGGTTAAAAATGTGGTGGGAAATTGGGTGAAAATGGGTGGAGAGTGTAGGGGAAAAATTGGGGATGAAAGGGTTAAAAATGTGGGGGAAAATGGGTGAAAATGGGTGGGAAATGTGGAGGGAAATTGGGGATGAAAGGGTTAAAAATGTGGGGGAAAATTGGGGGGAAATGGGTGGGAAGTGTGGGGGGAATTGGGGATGAAAGGGTTAAAAATGTGGGGGGAAATTGGGGAGAAATTGGGGGATGAAAGGGTTAAAAATGTGGGGGAAATTTGGTGAGAAGTGTGGGGGAAAAATTGGGGATGAAAAGGTTAAAAATGTGGGGGGAAATGGGTGGGAAATGTGGGGGAAAATTTGGGATGAAAGGGTGAAAAATGTGGGGGAAATTGGGTGGGAAGTGTGGGAAAAAATTGGGGATGAAAGGGTTAAAAATGTGGGGGAAATTGGGTGGGAAGTGTGGGGAAAAATGGGGGATGAAAGGGTTAAAAATGTGGGGATAAATTGGGGATGAAAGGGTTAAAAATGTGGGGGAAAATTGGGGACGAAAGGGTGGAATTGCAGGAAAAATTTGGGGATGAAAAGGTTAAAAATGTGGGCGGAAAATGGGTGGGAAATGTGGGAAAAAATTGGGGATGAAATGGTTAAAAATGTGGGAAAAGTCTGGGATGAAATGGTGGAAAATGCGGGGAAATTTGGGAGGAATTGGGATGAAAGGGTTAAAAATGTGGGAGAAAATGGGGATGAAAGGGTAGAATTGCAGGAAAAATTGGGGGATGAAAGGGTTAAAAATGTGGGGGGAAATTGGGCGAAAATGGTTGGGAAATGTGGGAAAAAATTGGGGATGAAAGGGTTAAAAATGTGGGGGAAATTTGGGATAAATCGGGGGATGAAAGGGTTAAAAATGTGGGGAAAAATTGGGGATAAAATAGTGGAAAATGCGGAGAAATTTGGGAGGAATTGGGGGATGAGAGGGCTAAAAATGTGGGCGAAAATTGGGGATGAAAGGGTTAAAATGTGGGAGAAAAATTGGGGATGGAGAGTGAAAATTTGAGGGTGGAAAGGTTCAAAATGTGTGGGAAATAAATGGGGATGAAAGGGTGGAAAATGCGGGAAAAAATTGGGGATGAAAGGACGGAAACCACCGATAATTTCCGTTCCCATTTTTTTGCATTTTTCCTATTTTCCTTTTTTTTTTTCCCATTTTTCCCCCGAGGAATCGCGGAGGTCTCGATGTCCCTGATGCCACCACCCTGGTGTGCCTGGTGGAGAACATCTCCCATCCCATTCCCTCCATTCCCAATCCCATTTTTCTCACTTTATTTTCCATATTTCCCATTGTTTGATCCATAATTTTCATTTTTAACCAATTTTCCCATTTTTCTCCCCAAGAATCCTGGTGCCACCACCCTGGTGTCCCTGGTGGAGAACATCTCCCATCCCATTCCCTCCATTCCCAACCCCACTTTCCCCATTCCAAATCTCATTTTCCCCATTATTCCTCCCATAATTTCCCAATTTTTCCCATTTTTAACCAATATTTTCCTAAATTTTCAATTTTTCTCCCAGGAATCCCGGTGCTCTCGGTGTTCCCGGCGCGTCCCCCGTCCCCCGGAGGTGCCACCACCCTGGTGTCCCTGGTGGAGAACATCTCCCATCCCATTCCCTCCATCCCATTTTCCATATTTTCCCATTCCAAATCCCACATTTCCCATTATTTCTCCCATAATTTTCATTTTTAACCAATTTTTCCCATTTTTCTCCCAGGAATCCTGATGATCTGGATGTCCCTGGTGCCACCACCCTGATGTTCCTGGTGGAGAACATCTCCCATCCCATTCCCTCCATTCCAAATCCCATTTCCCCATTATTTCTCCCATAATTTCCCAATTTTTCCCATTTTTTAACCAATTTTTTCTCATTTTTAACCAATATTTCCCCAGGAATGCGGATGGTCTTCTTGTCCCTGGTGCCACCACCCTGGTGTCCCTGGTGGAGAACATCTCCCATCCCATTCCCTCCATTCCCAATCCCATTTCCCCATTATTTCTCCGATAATTTCCCAAATTCTCCCATAATTTCCCCATTTTTCCCATTTTTAACCAATTTTCACCATTTTTCCTCCAGGAATCCCGGTGCTCTCGGTGTCCCTGGTGCCACCACCCTGGTGTGCCTGGTGGAGAACATCTCCCATCCCATTCCCTCCATTCCCAATCCCATTTTTAACCAATTTTTCCCCATTTTTTCTCCAACTTTTCCCAAATTTTCCCATTTTTAACCAATTTTTTTCCATTTTTCCCATTTTTCCCCCAGGAATCCCGGTGCTCTCGGTGTTCCCGGCGCGTCCCCCGTCCCCCGGAGGTGCCACCACCCTGGTGTCCCTGGTGGAGAACATCTCCCATCCCATTCCCTCCATTCCCAATCCCATTTTTCCCATTCCAAATCCCATTTTCCCATTATTTCTCCCATAATTTTCATTTTTAACCAATTTTTCCCATTTTTCCCCCCAGGAATCCCGGTGCTCTCGGTGTTCCCAGCGCGTCCCCCGTCCCTGGATGGTGCCACCACCCTGGTGTGCCTGGTGGAGAACATCTCCCATCCCATTTTCCTCATTCCCAACCTCATTTTTCCCATTATTCCTCCCATAATTTCCCCATTTTTCCCATTTTTTAACCAATTTTTTCTCATTTTTAACCAATATTTCCCCAGGAATGCTGATGGTCTTCTTGTCCCTGGTGCCACCACCCTCGTGTCCCTGGTGGAGAACATCTCCCATCCCTTTTCCTCCATTCCCAACCCCATTTTTCCAATTTTTTGACCCACTTTTCCCATTATTCCTCCCATAATTTCCCCATTTTTCCCATTTTTAACCAATTTTTCCCATTTCTCCCCAGGAATCCTGGTGGTCTCATTGTCCCTGATGCCACCACCCTGGTGTGCCTGGTGGAGAACATCTCCCATCCCTTTCCCTCCATAATTCCTCCCACTTTCCCCATTATTTCTCCCATAATTTCCAAATTTTCCCCATTTTTTAACCAATTTTTTCTCATTTTTAACCATTTTTTCCCATTTTCCCCCAGGAATCCCGGTGCTCTCGGTGTTCCTGGCGCGTCCCCCGTCCCCCGGAGGTGCCACCACCCTGGTGTGCCTGGTGGAGAACATCTCCCATCCCATTCCCTCCATTCCCAACCCCATTTTTCCAATTTTTTGACCCATTTTCCCCATTATTTCTCCCATAATTTTCATTTTTAACCAATTTTTCCTATTTTCTCCCCAGGAATCCCGGTGCTCTCGATGTTCCTGGTGTCCCTGGTGGAGAACATCTCCCATCCATTTTCCTCCATCCCATTTTCCATATTTTCCCATTCCAAATCCCACTTTTCCCATTATTTCTCCCATAATTTCCCCATTTTTCCCATTTTTAACCATTTTTTTCCCATTTTCCCCCCAGGAATCCCGGTGATCTCAATGTCCCTGGTGCCACCACCCTGATGTTCCTGGTGGAGAACATCTCCCATCCCATTCCCTCCATTCCCAACCCCATTTTTAACCAATTTTTCCCCATTTTTTCTCCAACTTTTCCCAATTTTTCCCATTTTTCACCAATTTTTTCCCATTTTTCCCAGGAATCCCGGTGCTCTCGGTGTTCCCGGCGCGTCCCCCGTCCCCCGGAGGTGCCACCACCCTGGTGTGCCTGGTGGAGAACATCTTCCCCCCGTCCGTGTCCATCTCCTGGACGGTGGCCGGGCTCGGGGTCACCCGCGGGGTCACTTTGGGTCCCTTCGTCCCCAAAGCCGACCTGACCTTCCTGAGGATTTCCCGCATTTCCGTCACCGCCCGGCCCGGGGACGTCGTGGCCTGCGCGGTCACCGCGGGCGGGGACAACGCCACCAACGGCGTGGCCTACTGGGGTCAGCGGGAATTTGGGAATTTTTGGGAACTTTTTAGAATTTTTTAGGATTTTTTGAGGATTTTTGGGGGATTTTTTGGGGATTTTTGGGGATTTTTTTGAGATTTTTTTGGGGATTTTTTGGGGATTTTTTTGGATTTTTTTGAGATTTTTTGAGGGATTTTTGGGGGATTTTTTGGGGATTTTTTGGAGGAATTTTGGGATTTTTTGGGATTTTTTGGGGACGTTTTTGGGGATTTTTTGGAGGAATTTTGGGATTTTTTTTGGATTTTTTGAGGATTTTTTGGGATTTTTTTGGAGGAATTTTGGGATGTTTTGGGGATTTTTTCAGGATTTTTTGGGGGATTTTTGAGGATTTTTTGGGGACTTTTGGTGATTTTTTGAGATTTTTTGGGGATTTTTTTGGGATTTTTTGGAGGAATTTTGGGATTTTTTGGGGGAATTTTGGGATTTTTTTGGGATTTTTTTGAGATGTTTTGGGGAATTTTAGGTGGATTTTTAAATGACTTTTTGGTAGATTTGGGGCAATTTTTGGGGTCATTTTTGGGTCATTTTTTGTGACCTTCCTGAGGATTTCCTGGATTTCCGTCACCGCCCGGCCCGGGGACGTCGTGGCCTGCGCGGTCACCGCGGGCGGGGACAACGCCACCGCCGGCGTGGCCTACTGGGGTCAGCGGTTTGGGGGGATTTCGGATTTTTGGGGGATTTTTTGGGGATTTTTTTGGGGATTTTTTGGAGAAAATTTGGGATTTTTTGGGGATTTTTTGGAGAAAATTTGGCATTTTTTAGGATTTTTTTGGGATTTTTTCGTGATTTTTTGGGGATTTTTTTGGGGAATTTTGGGATTTTTTTCTGGGTTTTTTTGGGATTTTTTTTGAGGAATATTGGGATTTATTTGGGGATTTTTGTGGATTTTTGGGGATTTTTTTGGGATTTTTTTGGATTTCATTGAGGATTTTTTGGGATTTTTTTCGGGGATTTTTTGAGATTTTTTGGAGGAATTTTTGAGATTTTTTGGGCATTATTTAGGGATTCTTTGGGATTTTTTTGGGATTTTTTTGGATTTTTTTGAGATTTTTTGGGGATTTTTTGGGATTTTTTGAGATTTTTGGGGGGATTTTTTGGGGATTTTTGGGGGATTTTGTGGGGGATTTTTTGGGATTTTTGAGGATTTTTTGGGGATTTTTTGGGGGATTTTTTGAGGATTTTTTGGGATTTTTTTGGGATTTTTTTTTTGGGATTTTGGGGGGATTTTTTGGAGAAAATTTGGGATTTTTTGGGGATTTTTTTGGGATTTTTTTTGGATTTTATTGAGGATTTTTTTGGATTTTTTAGGATTTTTTGGGGATTTTTTTGAGGATTTTTTAGAATTTTTTAGGATTTTTGGGGGATTTTTTGGGGATTTTTTGGAAGAATTTTGGGATTTTTTTGGGGATTTTTTTGAGATTTTTTGGGGGATTTTTTGCGATTTTTGGGGGATTTTTGGGGATTCATTGGAGGAATTTTGGGATTTTTGGGGGATTTTTGGGGGATTTTTTGGGGATTTTTAGGGGGATTTTTTGGAGGAATTTTGGCTTTTTTTGGAGGAATTTTGGGATTTTTGGGGGATTTTTTGGGATTTTTTGGGGATTTTTTGAGATTTTTTGAGAATTTTTTGGTGGATTTTTAAATGCCTTTCTGGTAGATTTGGGGCCATTTTTGGGTCATTTTTGGGTCATTTTTTGTGACCTTCCTGAGGATTTCCCGGATTTCCGTCACCGCCCGGCCCGGGGACGTCGTGGCCTGCGCGGTCACCGCGGGCGGGGACAACGCCACCGCCGGCGTGGCCTACTGGGGTGAGAGGTTTGGGATTTTGGGGATTTTTGGGATTTTTTGGAGAAAATTTGGGATTTTTTGGGTTTTTTTGGGGATTTTTGGGGGATTTTTTGAGGATTTTTTGGGGATTTTTTGGAGAAAATTTGGGATTTTTTGGGGATTTTTTGGAGGATTTCTCGGGGGATTTTTTGGGGATTTTTCCGGATTTTTTGGAGAAAATTTGGGATTTTTTTGGGATTTTTTTGGGATTTTTTGGGGATTTTTTAGGGATTTTTTGGAGGAATTTTGGGATTTGTTCGGGGTTTTTTGGGAATTTTTTTGGGATTTTGGGGTGATTTTTTGGAGATTCTTTGGGATTTTTTTAGGATTTTTAATGGAATTTTTGGGAGTTTTTTGGGATTTTTTTGGGGATTTTGGGGGGTATTTTTGTGTGTTTTTTTGGGATATTTTGGGGTATTTGGGGTGGATTTCTGGGGCATTTGGGGGGATATTTTGGGGGTATTTTTGTGTGAATTTGGGGGTATTTGGGGTGGGTTTCTGGGGCATCTTTAGGGATATTTTGGGGGTATTTTTGTGTGAATTTGGGGGTATTTGGGGTATTTGGGGTGGGTTTTTGGGGCGTCTTTGGGGATATTTTGGGGGTATTTTTGTGTGATTTTTGGGGATATTTTGGGGTATTTGGGGTGGATTTCTGGGGCGTCTTTGGGGATATTTTGGGGGTATTTTTGTGTGATTTTTGGGGATATTTTTGTGTGATTTTTTGGGATATTTTGGGGTATTTGGGGTGGATTTCTGGGGCATCTTTGGGGATATTTTGGGGGTATTTTTGTGTGAATTTGGGGGTATTTGGGGTGGATTTTTGGAGCATCTTTGGAGATATTTTGGGGGTATTTTTGTGTGATTTTTGGGGGTATTTTAGGGTGTTTGGGGTGGATTTCTGGGGCATCTTTGGGGATATTTTGGGGATGTTTTTGTGTGATTTTTGGGGATATTTTTGTGTGTTTTTTTGGGATATTTTGGGGTATTTGGGGTGGATTTCTGGGGCGTCTTTGGGGATATTTTGGGGGTATTTTTGTGTGAATTTGGGGGTATTTGGGGTGGGTTTTTGGGGCATCTCTGGGGATATTTTGGGGGTATTTTTGTGTGATTTTTGGGGATATTTTGGGGTATTTGGGGTGGATTTTGGGGGGGTTTTGGGGGATATTTTGGGGGTATTTTTGTGTGATTTTTGGGGATATTTTGGGGTATTTGGGGTGGATTTCTGGGGCGTTTTTGGGGATATTTTGGGGGTATTTTTGTGTGATTTTTGGGGATATTTTGGGGTATTTGGGGTGGATTTCTGGGGCGTTTTTGGGGATATTTTGGGGGTATTTTTGTGTGATTTTTGGGGATATTTTAGGGTGTTTGGGGTGGATTTTTGGGGCATCTTTGGGGATATTTTGGGGGTATTTTTGTGTGAATTTGGGGGTATTTGGGGTGGGGTTTTGGGGCATCTTTGGGGATATTTTGGGGGTATTTTTGTGTGAATTTGGGGGTATTTTGGGATATTTGGGGTGGGTTTTTGGGGTGACCGGGTGTCCGTGTCCGCAGTGGCTCCGGACACGGCGCTGGACGAGCAGCTGGACACGGCTCTGGCCGGAGCCGCGCTGGCCCTGGGGCTGCTCCTGGCCCTGCTGGGCCTGGGCCTGGCCCTGCTGGCCCGCAGGGACCCGCACGGTACGGGATAGGCCTGGCTTAAACCTGGGCCTAAACCTAGGCCTAAACCTGGGCCTAAACCAGGGCCTAAACCAGGGCCTAAACCTGGGCCTGGCCCTGCTGGCCCGCAGGGACCCGCACGGTACGGGATAGGCCCGGCCTAAACCTGGGCTTAAACCTGGGCCTAAACCAGGGCCTAAACCCGGGCCTAAACCTGGGCCTAAACCTGGGCCTAAACCAGGGCCTAAACCTGGGCCTGGCCCTGCTGGCCCGCAGGGACCCGCACGGTACGGGATAGGCCCGGCCTAAACCCGGGACTAAACCTGGGCCTAAACCTGGGCCTAAACCTGGGCCTAAACCAGGGCTTAAACCTGGGCCTAAACCTGGGCCTGGCCCTGCTGGCCCGCAGGGACCCACACGGTACGGGATAGGCCCGGCCTAAACCCAGGACTAAACCTGGGCCTAAACCAGGGCCTAAACCTGGACCTAAACCTGGGCCTAAACCAGGGCCTAAACCTGGGCCTAAACCAGGGCCTAAAGCTGGGCCTGGCCCTGCTTGCCCGCAGGGACCCGCATGGTACGGGATAGGCCCGGCCTAAATCTGGGCCTGATCCTGATCCTGGTCCCATTCCTTGTCCTGATTCTGGTCCCAATCCCAGTCCTGGTTCTGGTTCTGATCCTGATCCTGATCCTGGTCCTGGTCCTGATCCTGGGCCTGGTCTTGGTCCTGGTCCTGGTCCTGGTCCTGATCCCGGTCCTGGTCCTGATCCCGGTCCTGGTCCTGGTCCTGATCCAAATCCCAGTCCTGATCCTAATCTTGATTCCCAGTTGTAATCCCAGTCCCAATTCGGATCCCAGTCCTGGTTCTGACCCCAATCCCAGTCCCAGTCCTGATCCCAGTCCCAGTTCAGATCCCAATTCTGGCCCTGGTCCTGATCCTAATCCCAGTCCCGGCCCCAATCCTGGTCCAAATCCCAGTCCTGGTCCCAGTCCCAGCCCTAACCCCAATTGCAGTCCCAATTGCAGTCCCAGTCCAAACCCTTATTCCAATCCCAGTCCCAATCCTGGTCCCAATTCTGATCCCAATCCAGATCCCAGTCCCAATCCTGGCCCAAATCCCAGTCCCAGTCCCAGCCCAGCCCTAATTCCAATCCAAATCCCAGCCCCAATCCCAGTCCCAGCCCCAATCCCAGTTCCAGTCCTAATCCCAGTCCCAGTCCCCGTCCTGGTTGAAATCCCAGTCCTGGTTCCAATTCCAGTCCCAGTCCAAACCCTAATCCCAGTCCCAATCCTGGTCCCAGTCCCAGCTCTAATCCCAGTCCCAATCTCAGCCCTAATCCCAGTCCCAGCCCCAATCTCACTCCCAGTCTGAGCCCTAATCCCAGCCCTAATTCCAGTCCCAGTCCCAACCCTCATCCCAGTCCCAGCCCCAATCCCAGCCCTAATCCCAATCCTGATCCAAATCCCAGTCCTGGTCCCAATTCTGATCCCAATCCCAGTCCCAGGCCTAATTCCAGTCCAAAGCCTAATCCCAGCCCCAATTCCAATCCCAATCCCAGTCCCAACCCCAGCCCTAATCCCAATCCCAGTCCCAATCCTGGTCCAAATCCCAGTCCTGGTCCTGATCCCAGTCCCAGTCCCAATCCCAGCCCCAGTCCAGCCCTAATCCCAATTCCAATCCCAGCCCTAATCCCAGTCCCAGTCCAGCCCAAATTCCAATCCCAATCCCAATCCCAGTCCCAGCCCTAATCCCAGTCCCAGCTCCAGTCCTGATCCCAGTTTTAGTCACAGTCCAGTCCCAATCCCAGTCCCAGCCCCAATCCCAGTCCCACTCCTAATCCTGATCCCAGTCCCAATCCTGGTCCCAATCCTGGCCCAAATCCCAGTCCCAGTCCCAGCCCAGCCCTAATTCCAATCCAAATCCCAGTCCCAGTCCTAATCCCAGTCCCAGTCCCAGTCCTGGTTGAAATCCCAGTCCTGGTCCCAATTCCAGTCCCAGTCCAAACCCTAATCCCAGTCCCAATCCTGGTCCCAGTACCAGCTCTAATCCCAGTCCCAGCCCTAATCCCAGTCCCAATCTCGCTCCCAGTCCCAGCTCCAGTCCTGATCCCAGTTTTAGTCACAGTCCAGTCCCAATCCCAATCTCAGTCCCAGCCCCAATCCCAGTCCCACTCCTAATCCTGATCCCAGTCCCAATCCTGGTCCCAATTCTGATCCCAATCCCAGTCCCAATTCCAGTCCAAATCCCAGCCCCAACCCCAGCCCTAATTCCAGTCCCAGTCCCAACCCTAATCCCAGTCCCAGCCCCAACCCCAGTCCCGCTTCTAATTCCAGTCCCAGTCCCAATCCCAATCTCACTCCCAGTCCCAATTCCAATTCCAATCCTGGTCTCAATCCCAATCCCAATCCCAGTCCCACTCCCAATCCCAGTCCCAGTCCCAATCCTGGTCTCAATTCCGATCCCAATCCCAGTCCCAGTCCTAATCCCAGTCCCAATTCCAATCCCAATCTCACTCCCAGTCCCAGTCCCAGCCCTAATCCCAGTCCCAGTCCCAGCCCTAATCCCAGTCCCAATTCCAGTCCAAATCCCAGTCCCAACCCCAGACCTAATCCCAGTCCCAGCCCCAACCCCAGTCCCAGTTCTAATTCCAGTCCCAGTCCCAATCCCAATCTCACTCCCAGTCCCAATCCCAATTCCAATCCTGGTCTCAATCTCAATCTCAATCCCAATCCCAATTCCAGCCCTAATCCCAGTCCCAGTCCCAGTCCTGGCCTCGATTCCGATCCCAATCCCAGTCCCAGTCCTAATCCCAGTCCCAATTCCAATCCCAATCCCAGTTCAAACCCTAATCCCAGTCCCAATTCCAATTCCAATCCCAATCCCAGTTCAAACCCTAATCCCAGTCCCAATTCCAATCCAAATCCCAGTTCAAACCCTAATCCCAGTCCCAATTCCGATCCCAATCCCAATCCCAATCCCAATCCCAATTCCAGTCCTAATCCCAGTCCCAGTCCCAATCCTGGTCTCGATTCCGATCCCAATCCCAGTCCCAGTCCTAATCCCAGTCCCAATTCCAATCCCAATCCCAGTTCAAACCCTAATCCCAGTCCCAGTCCCAATTCCGATCCCAATCTCACTCCCAGTCCCAATCCCAGCCCTAATCCCAATCCCAGTCCCAATCCCAGTCCCAGCCCTAATCCCAGCCCCAGTCCCAGCCCTAATCCCAATCCCAGTCCCAGCCCTAATCCCAGTCCCAGTCCCAGTCCCAGCCCTAATCCCAGTTTTGTGTTTCCGTTCGCAGGCTGAGCTCGTCCCCGTGGGAATCGGGAATTTGGGAATTTGGGAATTTGGGAGTTAAACCCCGACTTTCCTCAATAAACCCAAACTTTGGCAGAATCCGTGTCCTTGTTTGTCACCGCCCTGGGTTTGGTCCCGGTTCTAGACCTGGGTTTGGTCCCGATTCCGGTTTTAGTCCCAGTCCTGGTCCCGGTTCTGGTCCTGGTTTTAGTCTTGATCCTGGTCCTGATTCTGATCCTGGTCCTGGTTTTAGTCCTGATCCTGGTCCTGATCCTGATCCCAGTCCCAGTTCTGGTCCTGGTTTTAGTCCTGGTCCTGGTCCTGGTCCTGGTCCTGGTCCCAGTCCCTGTCCTGATCCTGGTCCTGGTTTTAATCCTGATTGTGGTTCCAATCCCAGTTGTGATCCTGGTCCTGGTTTTAGTCCTGGTCCTGATCCTGATCCTGGTTTTACTCCTGATCCTAGTTCCAATCCCAGTTCTGATTCTGGTTCTGGTTTTAGTCCTGATCCTGATCCTGGTCCTGGTTTTAGTCCTGATCCTGGTCCTGATCCTGGTCCTGGTTTTAGTCCTGATCCTGATCCTGGTCCTGGTCCTGATCCCAATCTTTGACCCTGATCCCAATCCAAGTCCCCATCCAGGTCCTGATCCTGGTCCTGATCCTGGTCCTGGTTTTAGTCCTGATCCCAGTTCTGATCCCGATCCTGATCCTGGTTTTAGTCCTGATCCCAGTTCTGATCCAAGTTCCCATCCAGGTTCTGGTCCTGATCCTGGTCCTGGTTTTAGTCCTGATCCTGGTCCTGATCCCAGTTCTGATTCTGCTCCTGATCCTGATCCCGGTCCCAGTTCTGGTCCTGGTTTTAGTCCTAGTCCTGGTCCTGGTCCTGATCCCAGTCCCTGTCCTGATCCTGGTCCTGGTTTTAGTCCTGATCCTGGTCCTGATCCTGGTCCTGGTTTTAGTCCTGATCCTGGTTCCAATCCCAGTTCTGATTCTGGTCCTGGTTTTAGTCCTGATCCTGATCCTGGTCCTGGTTTTACTCCTGATCCTGGTCCTGGTTTTAGTCCTGATCCTGGTTCCAATCCCAGTTCTGATCCTGGTCCTGGTCCAGGTTTTAGTCTTGATCCCGATCCTGATCCTGGTCCTGATCCCAATCTTTGACCCTGATCCCAATCCAAGTCCCCATCCAGGTTCTGATTCTGGTCCTGATCCTGGTCCTGGTTTTAGTCCTGATCCCAGTTCTGATCCAAGTTCCCATCCAGGTTCTGGTCCTGATCCTGGTCCTGGTTTTAGTCCTGATCCTGATCCTGATCCCAGTTCTGATTCTGCTCCTGATCCTGATCCCGGTCCCAGTTCTGGTCCTGGTTTTAGTCCTAGTCCTGGTCCTGGTCCTGGTCCTGGTCCTGGTCCTGGTCCTGGTCCCAGTCCCTGTCCTGATCCTGGTCCTGATCCTGGTCCTGGTTTTAGTCCTGATCCTGATCCCAATCCTTGACCCTGATCCTGATCCAAGTCCCTGTCCAGGTTCCGGTCCTGGTTTTAGTCTTGATCCTGATCCTGGTCCTGGCTTTAGTTGTGATCCCAGTTCTGATCCAAGTTCCCATCCAGGTTCTGGTCCTGATCCTGGTCCTGGTTTTAGTCCTGATCCCAGTTCTGATCCTGATCCTGGTCCTGGTCCTGGTCCTGGTTTTAGTCGTGATCCCAGTTCTGATCCTGGTTCTGGTCCTGGTCCTGGTTTTAGTCGTGATCCCAGTTCTGATCCCAATCCTGATCCTGGTCCTGGCTTTAGTTGTGATCCCAGTTCTGATCCAAGTTCCCATCCAGGTTCTGGTCCTGATCCTGGTCCTGGTTTTAGTCGTGATCCCAGTTCTGGTCCTGATCCTGATCCTGGTTTTAGTCGTGATCCCAGTTCTGATCCCGATCCTGGTCCTGGTTCTGGTCCTGGTTTTAGTCCTGATCCCAGTTCTGATCCCAATCCTGATCCTGGTCCTGGTTTTAGTCCTGATCCCAGTTCTGATCCCGATCGTGATCCTGGTCCTGGTTTTAGTCCTGATCCCAGTTCTGATCCCGATCCTGGTTCTGGTTCTGGTCCTGGTTTTAGTCCTGATCCCAGTTCTGATCCTGATCCTGGTTCTGGTTCTGGTCCTGGTTTTAGTCCTGATCCCAGCTCTGATCCCAGTTCTGATCCTGATCCTGGTCCTGGTTTTAGTCCTGATCCCAGTTCTGATCAAACTTCTCATCCAGGTTCTGGTCCTGATCCTGGTCCTGGTTTTAGTCGTGATCCCAGCTCTGATCCCAATCCTGATCCTGGTCCTGGTTTTAGTCCTGATCCCAGTTCTGATCCCGATCCTGGTTCTGGTCCTGGTTTTAGTCCTGATCCCAGTTCTGATCCTGATCCCAGTTCTGATCCTGATCCTGGTCCTGATCCTGGTTCTGGTCCTGGTTTTAGTCCTGATCCCAGTTCTGATCCAAGTTCCCATCCAGGTTCTGGTCCTGATCCTGGCCCTGGTTTTAGTCCTGATCCCAGTTCTGGTCCTGATCCTGATCCTGGTCCTGGTTTTAGTCCTGATCCCAGTTCTGATCCTGATCCTGGTTTTAGTCACGATCCCAGCTCTGATCCTGATCCTGGTCCTGATCCTGGTCCTGGTTTTAGTTGTGATCCCAGTTCTGATCCCGATCCTGGTTCTGGTCCTGGTCCTGGTTTTAGTCCTGATCCCAGTTCTGATCCTGATCCTGAGCCTGATCCCGATCCAAGTCCCCATCCCGGTCCAGGTCCTGGTTTTAGTCCTGCTCCTGAATTGAGAGGGACTGGGATGAACTGGGAGTGAACTGGGAGGGACTGAGATGAACGGGGAGGGAACTGGGAGGGACTGGGATGAACTGGGAGGGAACTGGGAGGGACTGGGAGTGAACTGGGAGGGAATTGAGGGGGACTGGGATGAACTGGGAGGGACTGGGAGGGACTGGGAGTGAACTGGGAGGGAATTGAGGGGGACTGGGATGAACTGGGAGGGAACTGGGAGGGACTGGGAGTGAACTGGGAGGGACTGAGATGAACGGGGAGGGAACTGGGAGGGACTGGGATGAACTGGGAGGGAACTGGGAGGGACTGGGAGCACTGGGAGGGAATTGAGAGGGACTGGGATGAACTGGGAGGGACTGGGAGGGACTGGGAGCCCTGGGAGGGAATTGAGAGGGACTGGATGAACTGGGAGGGACTGGGATGAACTGGGAGGGACTGGGAGCTGTTACTGGGAGTGCAGTCCACCCCAGTCCCTTCCAGTTCCATCCCAGTTTGTCCCAGTTCCCTCCCAGTCCATCCCAATTCACTCCCAGCCCCTCCCAGTCCACCCCAGTTCCTCCCAGTCCCTCCCAGTCCATTCCCAGTCCCCCCTAATTCCCTCCCAATCCATCCCAGTCCATCCCAGTTCATCCCAGTCCCTCCCAGTTCCTTCCCAGTCCACCCCAGTCCCTTCCAGTTCCATCCCAGTTTGTCCCAGTCCCTCCCAGTTCCCTCCCAGTCTCTCCCAGTTTGTCCCAGTTCATCCCAGTCCATCCCAATTCCCTCCCAGTTTGTCCCAGTCCATCCCAGTTCATCCCAGTCCCTCCCAGTTCCTTCCCAGTCCACCCCAGTCCCTTCCAGTTCCATCCCAGTTTGTCCCAGTCCCTCCCAGTTCCCTCCCAGTCTCTCCCAGTTTGTCCCAGTCCCTCCCAGTCCATCCCAGTTCACTCCAAGTCCCCCTCGCGTCCTCTCCCGGCCCAGCCCTGCCTGGCAACAAATGACGCGCGCCCTCCTCGCGCTCCCATTGGCTGCCCCAAAATGTCCCCAAAAATACTTCCCGGTCCCTCCCAGTCCCTCCCAGTCTGTCCCAGTTCGTCCCAGTCCGTCCCAGTTCGTCCCAGTTCGTCCCAGTTCGCGATGCTGCGGCTGCCGCTGCTGCTGGCGGCGCTCGGAGCTCCCGGGGCCGGTGAGGAGAGGGGATTTGGGGGAAAAAAGCGGAAAAAAGGGGAAAAAATGGTGAAATTTGGGAAAAGGGGAAGCTGGGAATGAGGGGGGGGTGGTCGGGGGAGAGGATCCGCCCTATAAAGTTTTGGGGGGAGGGGCGCGGATTTTGGGGTGAAAAATTGGGAATTTGGGGAAGTTCTGGGGTGGGGCTTTGACTCGCGGGAAGTGGATTTGGCGGGAAAAAAATTGGGGAAAATTTGGGGGAAATTTGGGAAAAGGGGAAGTTGGGAATGAGGGGGGGGGTCGAGGGGGGATCCGCCCTATAAAGTTTTGGGGGAGGGGCGCGGATTTTGGGGTGAAAAATTGGGAATTTGGGCAAGTTTTGGACTCCACCCAGTGGGGTTTTGGTGGGAAAAATTTTGGGGAAAATTTGGGGGAATTTGGGAAAAGGGGAAGTTGGGAATGAGGGGGGGGTCAGGGAGGGATCTGCCCTAAAAGATTCGGGGGGAGGGGCGCGGATTTTGGGGTGAAAAATTGGGAATTTGGGGAAGTTTTGGGGTGGGGCTTTGCCTCGCGGGAAGTGGATTTGGCGGGAAAAAAATTGGGGAAAATTTGGGGAAATTTGGGAAAAGGGGAAGTTGGGAATGAGGGGGGTCGGGGGGGGTCGGATCCGCCCTATAAAGATTTGGGGGGAGGGGCGCGGATTTTGGGGTGAAAAATTGGGAATTTGGGAAAGTTTTGGACTCCACCCAGTGGGGTTTTGGTGGGAAAAATTTTGGGGAAAATTTGGGGGAATTTGGGAAAAGGGGAAGTTGGGAATGAGGGGGGGGGTCGGGGGGGGATCCGCCCTAAAAGATTTGGGGGGAGGGGCGCGGATTTTGGGGTGAAAAATTGGGAATTTGGGGAAGTTTTGGACTCCACCCAGTGGGGTTTTGGTGGGAAAAATTTTGGGGAAAATTTGGGGAAAATTTGGGGGAAATTTGGAAAAGGGGAAGTTGGGGATGAGGAGGGGTCAGGGGGGATCTGCCCTATAAAGTTTGGGGGTGGGGCGGGGATTTTGGGGTGAAAAATTGGAAATTTGGGGAGATTTGGATTTGGGGGGGGCGGACCAAAAAATCCCACCAAAAGTTAAAAAAAAAAACAAACAAAAAATCACAAAAAAAAAAAAAAATTCAAAAAAAATCAGAAAAATTCCCCCAAAATCCCGTTAAAAACTCCTAAAAAATACCCAAAAAATCCAAATTAAACCCCCCAAAAAACCCTAAAAATCCACCAAAAAATCGCAGAATCCCCCCAAAAATCCACAAAAAATCCAAAAAAAACCCCCAAATTCCCACCAAATACATTAAAAAAAAATCCCCAAAAAATCAAAATAAAATCCCCATAAATCCCCAAAAATCCCAGAAAAAGCCACCCAAAAATCAAAATAAAACAAAAAAAATCCTTTAAAAATCCCCCAAAAATTCAAAATAAAATCCACAAAAATCCACAAAAAATCCAAAAAATCCCCCCAAAATCCCACCAAATGCACTAAAAAAACCTCCCCAAAAAATAAAAAAAAATCCCCATAAATCCCCAAAAATCCCAGAAAAGCCACCCAAAAATCAAAATAAAACACCAACAAAAAATCCTTTAAAAATCCCCCAAAAATTCAAAATAAAATCCGAAAAAATCTCCTAAAATTTCTGAAAAAAAAAAAAATCTCCTAAAAAATCTCCTAAAAAATCTCCTAAAAAAATCTCCAGAAAATCCCCCAAAAACCCGAGAAAAAAATCCTATAAAAACCCCCAAAAATCCCCCCAAAATCACAATAAAACGACCCAAAAATCTCAATTTTTTTTGTCCCCCTCAGCCCCGTTCGTGCTGCAGGTGGCCTCGTGGTGCTCGCTGGACAACAACACAAAAATCCAAAAAATCCCTGCAAAATCCCACCAAATGCACTAAAAAAACCTCCCCAAAAAAATCAAAATAAAATCCCCATAAATCCCCAAAAATCCCAGAAAAGTCACCCAAAAATCAAAATAAAACAACAACAACAAATCCTTTAAAAATCCCCCAAAAATTCAAAATAAAATCCACAAAAATCCACAAAAAAATCCAAAAAATCCCCGCAAAATCCCACCAAACGCACTAAAAAAACCTCCCCAAAAAATCAAAATAAAATCCCCATAAATCCCCAAAAATCCCAGAAAAACCACCCAAAAATCAAAATAAAACAAAAAAACCCCTTTAAAAAACCTCCAAAAATTCAAAATAAAATCCAAAAAAATCTCAGAAAATCCCCCAAAAACCCGAGAAAAAATCCTATAAAAACCCCCAAAAATCCCCCAAAAATCACAATAAAATGCCCCAAAAATCTCAATTTTTTTTGTCCCCCTCAGCCCCGTTCGTGCTGCAGGTGGCCTCGTGGTGCTCGCTGGACAACAACACAAAAATCCAAAAAATCCCTGCAAAATCCCACCAAATGCACTAAAAAAACCTCCCCAAAAAATCAAAATAAAATCCCCATAAATCCCCAAAAATCCCAGAAAAGCCACCCAAAAATCAAAATAAAACAAAAACAAAAAATCCTTTAAAAATCCCCCAAAAAATTCAAAATAAAATCCAAAAAAATCTCCTAAAATTTCTAAAAAAAAAAAAAATCTCCTAAAAAATCTCCTAAAAAAATCTCCAGAAAATCCCCCAAAAACCCGAGAAAAAAATCCTACAAAAACCCCCAAAAATCACAATAAAATGAGCCAAAAATCTCAATTTTTTTTTGTCCCCCTCAGCCCCGTTCGTGCTGCAGGTGGCCTCGTGGTGCTCGCTGGACAACAACACAAAAATCCAAAAAATCCCTGTAAAATCCCACCAAATGCACTAAAAAAACCTCCCCAAAAAAATCACAATAAAATCCCCATAAATCCCCAAAAATCCCAGAAAAACCACCCAAAAACCAAAATAAAACAAAAAAAAAAACCCTTTAAAAATCCCCCCAAAATTCAAAATAAAATCCAAAAAAATCCCAAAAAATCCCCCAAAAACCCAAGAAAAAAATCCTATAAAAACCCCCAAAATTCCCCCAAAAATCACAATAAAATGCCCCAAAAATCTCAATTTTTTTTGTCCCCCTCAGCCCCGTTCGTGCTGCAGGTGGCCTCGTGGTGCTCGCTGGACAACAACACAAAAATCCAAAAAATCCCTGCAAAATCCCACCAAACTCACTAAAAAAACCTCCCCAAAAAAATCACAATAAAATCCCCATAAATCCCCAAAAATCCCAGAAAAACCACCCAAAAATCAAAATAAAACAAAAAAAAAACCCTTTAAAAAACCCCCAAAAATTCAAAATAAAATCCCAAAAAATCCCAAAAAATCCCCCAAAAACCCGAGAAAAAAATCCTATAAAAACCCCCAAAATTCCCCCAAAAATCACAATAAAACGACCCAAAAATCTCAATTTTTTTGTCCCTCTCAGCCCCGTTCGTGCTGCAGGTGGCCTCGTGGTGCTCGCTGGACAACGACGGCTCCTTGCTGGCCACCAACGGCTCCCAGGAGGTGCTGGTGGCCCTGTCCCAGATGCCGCTGGTGTGCGGGGACCTGCGGGGACCCCGCGCCGGCGCCTGCCAGGAGGGGGGACCCTTGGGGACGCTCGGGGACGCGCTGGCGCAGGCGCTGCACGGGGACAGCCGGTGGGGACAGCGGCTGCGCCAGCGCCGCCAGCTCTGCCTGGAGCTGCCCAGGAGGGTGTGGCCGCCGCTGACGGGTGAGGGGACATTGGGGGTGTTGGAGACATTGGGGGTGTTGGGGACATTGGGGGTGTTGGGGACGTTGGGGGTGTTGGGGACATTGGGGGTGTTGGGGGTGTTGGGGACGTTGGGGGCATTGAGGACATTGGGGACATTGGGGACACTGAGAACTTTTGGGACATTGGGGACAGTGGGGGTGTTGGGGACATTGGGGACATTGGAGATATTGGACACCTTGGACACATTGAGAACCTTGAGAACATTGGGGACACTGAGGCCGTTGGGGACATTGAGGACATTGGGGACATCTGGGAACCTTGAGAACATTGGAGGCATTGGAGACATTGGGGACATTGGGGGTGTTGAGAACATTGGGAACATTGGGGACATTGAGGACATTGGAGATGTTGGGGACATCTGGGAACCTTGAGAACATGGAGGACATTGGAGACATTGAGTGTATTGGGGACATTGGGGACACTTGGAGACACTGAGGACACTGAGGACATCAGGGACATTTTGGAGCATTTGGGACATTGGGGGCATTGGGAGTATTGGGGACACTTGGAAACATTGAGGACATTGAGAACATTGAGGACATGGGGGACATTGGGGACATTGAGGACATTGAGGGGTACTGGGACATTGGGGACCCTTGGGGACACTGGGGACACTGGGAGGTACTGGGACATTGGGGACCCTTGGGGACGCTCGGGGACGCGCTGGCGCAGGCGCTGCACGGGGACAGCCGGTGGGGACAGCGGCTGCGCCAGCGCCGCCAGCTCTGCCTGGAGCTGCCCAGGAGGGTGTGGCCGCCGCTGACGGGTGAGGGGACATTGGGGGTGTTGGAGACATTGGGGGTGTTGGGGACATTGGGGGTGTTGGGGACATCTGAGAACCTTGAGAACATTGGGGACATTGGGGGTGTTGAGAACATTTGGGACATCGGGGACATTGGGGGTGTTGGGGACCTTGGACACATTGAGGACATTGAGAACATTGGGGACATTGGAGATGTTGGAGACATCTGGGAACCTTGAGAACATTGGGGACACTGAGGCCATTGGGGACATTGAGAACATTTGGGACATTGAGGACATTGGGGACACTGAGGCCATTGGGGACATTGAGGACATTGGGGACATCTGGGAACCTTGAGAACATTGGGGACATTGAGGACATTGGAGAACATTGGAGAACATTGAGAACATTGGAGCTATTAGACACCTGGGACACATTGGGGACATTGAGGGCACTGTGACATTGGGGACATTGAGGACATTGAGGGGTACTGGGACATTGGGGACATTGGGGACACTGGGAGGTACTGGGACATTGGGGACCCTTGGGGACACTCGGGGACGCGCTGGCGCAGGCGCTGCACGGGGACAGCCGGTGGGGACAGCGGCTGCGCCAGCGCCGCCAGCTCTGCCTGGAGCTGCCCAGGAGGGTGTGGCCGCCGCTGACGGGTGAGGGGACATCGGGGACGTTGGGGACATTGGGGGTGTTGGGGATGTTGGTGACATCTGGGAACCTTGAGAACATTGGGGACATTGAGAACATTTGGGCCATTTTGGGACATTGGGAACTTGGGGGTGTTGGGGACATTGGGGACATTGGGGGTGTTGGGGACATTGGGGACATTGGGGGCATTGAGGACATTGGGGACACTGAGAACATTTGGGCCATTTTGGGACATTGGGGACATTGGGGGTGTTGGGGACCTTGGGGACATTGAGGACATTGGGAACATTGGAGATATTGGACACCTTGGACACATTGAGGACATTGGAGAACATTGGGGACATTGAGAACATTGGGGACATTGGGGACATTGAGGACATTGGGGACATCTGGGAACCTTGAGAACATTGGAGGCATTGGAGACATTGGGGACATTGGAGAACATTGAGAACATTGGGGACATTGGGGACATTGGAGCTATTGGACACCTTGGACACATTGGGGACATTGAGGGCACTGTGACATTGGGGACATTGAGGACATTGAGGGGTACTGGGACATTGGGGACCCTTGGGGACACTCGGGGACACTGGGAGGTCCTGGGACATTGGGGACCCTTGGGGACACTCGGGGACGCGCTGGCGCAGGCGCTGCACGGGGACAGCCGGTGGGGACAGCGGCTGCGCCAGCGCCGCCAGCTCTGCCTGGAGCTGCCCAGGAGGGTGTGGCCGCCGCTGACGGGTGAGGGGACATCGGGGACATCGGGGACACTGAGAAGATTTGGGACATTGAGGACATTGGGGGTGTTGGGGACATTGGGGACATTGAGGACATTGAGAACATTGGGGACATTGGGGGTGTTGGGGACATTGGGGATGTTGGGGGTGTTGGGGACATTGGAGATGTTGGGGGCATTGAGGACATTGGGGACACTGAGAACATTTGGGCCATTTTGGGACATTGGGGACATTGGGGACATCGGGGACATTGGAGATGTTGGAGACATCTGAGAACTTTGAGAACATTGGGGACATTGGAGAACATTGAGAACATTTGTGACATTGGTGACATTGGGGGTGTTGGGGACCTTGGGGACATTGAGGACATTGGGGACATTGGAGCTATTGGACACCTTGTACATATTGAGGACATTGAGAACATTGAGGACATTGAGAACACTGGGGACATTGGGGACATTGGAGATGTTGGAGACATCTGGGAACCTTGAGAACATTGGAGGCACTGAGGCCATTGGGGACATTGAGGACATTGGGGACATCTGGGAACTTGGAGAACATTGGAGGCATTGGAGACATTGGGAACATTGAGGACATTGGAGAACATTTGGGACATTGAGGACAATGGGGGTGTTGGGGACATTGGGGACATTGAGAACATTGGGGACATTGGGGACATTGGAGATGTTGGAGACATCTGGGAACCTTGAGAACATTGGGGACACTGAGGCCGTTGGGGACATTGAGGACTTTGGGAACATCTGGGAACCTTGAGAACATTGGGGACATTGGAGACACTGAGGACATTGAGGTCATTGGAGAACATTGAGAACATTTGGGACATTGAGGACATTGGGGGTATTGGGGACCTTGGGGACATTGAGGACATTGGGGACATCTGGGAACCTTGAGAACATTGGAGGCATTGGGGACCTTGGGGACATTGGAGAACATTGAGAACATTGGGGACATTGAGGACATTGGAGATGTTGGGGACATTGGGGACATTGAGGACATTGGAGATGTTGGGGACATTGGGGACATTGAGGACATTGAGAACATTGGGGACATTGAGAACATTGGAGCTCTTGGACACCTTGGACACATTGGGGACATTGAGGGCACTGTGACATTGGGGACATTGGGGACATTGAGGGGTACTGGGACATTGGGGACCCTTGGGGACACTCGGGGACAGTGGGAGGTACTGGGACATTGGGGACCCTTGGGGACACTGGGAGGTACTGGGACATTGGGGACCCTTGGGGACACTCGGGGACGCGCTGGCGCAGGCGCTGCACGGGGACGGCCGGTGGGGACAGCGGCTGCGCCAGCGCCGCCAGCTCTGCCTGGAGCTGCCCAGGAGGGTGTGGCCGCCGCTGACGGGTGAGGGGACATCGGGGACATTGGGGGTGTTGGGGACACTGAGGACATTGAGAACATTGGGGACATTGAGGACAGTGAGAACATTTGGGACATTGAGGACATTGGGGGTGTTGGGGACATTGGGGACATTGGAGATGTTGGGGACATTTTGGGACATTGGGGACATTGGGTATGTTGGAGACATCTAAGAACCTTGAGAACATTGGGGACATTGAGGACATTGGAGATGTTGGGGACTCTGAGGACATTTGGGGACACATTTGGGACCATTTTGGGCCATTTTGGGGCCATTTTGGGGCCATTTTGGGGCACACTGGCGGCCATTTTGTGTTGGATATTTGATCACCTCAGGACATTGGCGGCCATTTTGAGCCCATTTTTCACCATTTTGGGGACACTCTTAGGGACATTTTTGGGGACTATTTTGGGACACATTTGGGGTCACTTTTGGGGCCATTTTGGGGCAATTTTGGTGACACTGGCGGCCATTTTGGGGCCATTTTGGGGCCATTTTGGGGCACACTGGCGGCCATTTTGTGTTGGATATTTGATCACCTCAGGACATTGGCAGCCATTTTGAGTCTGTTTTTCACCATTTAGCTGCCATTTGGGACACTTTTAGGGACATTTTTGGGGACTATTTTGGGACACATTTGGGGTCACTTTTGGGGCCATTTTGGGGCAATTTTGGTGACACTGGTGGCCATTTTGGGGCACACTGTCGGCCATTTTGTGGTGGATATTTGATCACCTCAGGACATTGGCAGCCATTTTGAGCCTGTTTTTCACCATTTAGCTGCCATTTGGGGACACTTTTAGGGACATTTTTGGGGACTATTTCGGGACACATTTGGCGTCACTTTTGGGGCCATTTTGGGGCAATTTTTGGGCCATTTTGGGGCACACTGGCAGCCATTTTGTGAGGGATATTTGATCACCTCAGGACATTGGCGGCCATTTTGAGCCTGTTTTTCACCATTTTGGGGCTGTTTTAAGCCCATTTTTCACCATTTTGAGCCCATTTTTCACCATTTTGGGGCCATTTGGGGACATTTTAGGGACATTTTTGGGGACTATTTTGGGACATATTTGGGGTCACTTTTGGGGCCATTTTGGGGCCATTTTGGGGCCATTTTGGGGCACACTGGCAGCCATTTTGTGGTGGATATTTGATCACCTCAGGACATTGGTGGCCATCTTGGGGCCATTTTGAGACCATTTTTGACCATTTTGGGCCCACAGTTGGGGACACCTCCGGGGACACTTTTGAGACCATTTTGGGACCTTCTTGAGCAATTTTGGGACCATTTAAGGCCGTTTTGGGGCCATTTTGAGGCAATTTTGGTGACGCTGGCGGCCATTTTGGGGCACACTGGCAGCCATTTAGTGAGGGATATTTGATCACCTCAGGACATTGGCGGCCATCTTGGGGCCACTTTAAACCCATTTTTCACCATTTTAAGCCCATTTTTCACCATTTTGGGGCCATTTGGGGACACTATTGGGTGACATTTTTGGGGACTATTTTGGGACACATTTGGGGTCACTTTTGGGGCCATTTTGAGGCAATTTTGGTGACACTGGCGGCCATTTTGGGGCCATTTTGGGGCCATTTTGGGGCACACTGGCGGCCATTTTGTGGTGGATATTTGATCACCTCAGGACATTGGTGGCCATTTTGAGCCCATTTTTCACCATTTTGGGGCTATTTGGGGACACTTTTAGGTGACATTTTTGGGAACTATTTTGGGACACATTTGGGGTCAATTTTGGGGCCATTTTGGGGCAATTTTGATGACACTGGCGGCCATTTTGGGGCCATTTTGGGGCTCACTGGCGGCCATTTTGTGGTGGATATTTGATCACCTCAGGACATTGGTGGCCATCTTGGGGCCATTTTGAGACCATTTTTGACCATTTTGGGCCCACAGTTGGGGACACCTCCGGGGACACTTTTGAGACCATTTTGGGACCTTCTTGAGCAATTTTGGGACCATTTAAGGCCGTTTTGGGGCCATTTTGAGGCAATTTTGGTGACGCTGGCGGCCATTTTGGGGCACACTGGCAGCCATTTAGTGAGGGATATTTGATCACCTCAGGACATTGGCGGCCATCTTGGGGCCACTTTAAACCCATTTTTCACCATTTTAAGCCCATTTTTCACCATTTTGGGGCCATTTGGGGACACTATTGGGTGACATTTTTGGGGACTATTTTGGGACACATTTGGGGTCACTTTTGGGGCCATTTTGAGGCAATTTTGGTGACACTGGCGGCCATTTTGGGGCCATTTTGGGGCCATTTTGGGGCACACTGGCGGCCATTTTGTGGTGGATATTTGATCACCTCAGGACATTGGTGGCCATTTTGAGCCCATTTTTCACCATTTTGGGGCTATTTGGGGACACTTTTAGGTGACATTTTTGGGAACTATTTTGGGACACATTTGGGGTCAATTTTGGGGCCATTTTGGGGCAATTTTGATGACACTGGCGGCCATTTTGGGGCCATTTTGGGGCTCACTGGCGGCCATTTTGTGGTGGATATTTGATCACCTCAGGACATTGGCGGCCATTTTGAGCCCGTTTTTCACCATTTTGGGGCTGTTTTAAGTCCATTTTTCACCATTTTGAACCCATTTTTCACCATTTTGGGGCCATTTGGGGACACTTTTAGGTGACATTTTTGGGGACTATTTTGGGACACATTTGGGGTCACTTTTGGAGCTATTTTGAGGCAATTTTGGTGACACAGGCGACCATTTTGGGGTACACTGGCGGCCATTTTGTGGTGGATATTTGATCACCCCTCAGGACATTGGCGGCCATTTTGAGCCTGTTTTTCACCATTTTGGGGCTGTTTTAAGCCCATTTTTCACCATTTTGAGCCCATTTTTCACCATTTTGCTGCCATTTGGGGACACTCTTAGGTGACATTTTTGGGGACTATTTTGGGACACATTTGGGGTCAGTTTTGGGGCCATTTTGGGGCAATTTTGGTGACACTGGTGGCCATTTTGGGGCCATTTTGGGGCACACTGGCGGCCATTTTGTGGTGGATATTTGATCACCCCTCAGGACATTGGCGGCCATTTTGAGCCCATTTTTCACCATTTTGGGGCTGTTTTAAGTCCATTTTTCACCATTTTGAACCCATTTTTCATCATTTTGGGGACATTTGGGGACACTTTTAGGGACATTTTTGGGGACTATTTTGGGACACATTTGGGGTCACTTTTGGGGCTATTTTGAGGCAATTTTGGGGCACACTGGTGGCCATTTTGGGGCACACTGGCGGCCATTTTGTGGTGGATATTTGATCACCTCAGGACATTGGCGGCCATTTTGAGCCTGTTTTTCACCATTTTGGGGCTGTTTTAAGCCCATTTTTCACCATTTTGAGCCCATTTTTCACCATTTTGGGGCCATTTGGGGACACTTTTGGGGCCATTTTGGGGCAATTTTGGTGACACTGGCGGCCATTTTGGGGCCATTTTGGGGCACACTGGCGGCCATTTTGTGAGGGATATTTGGTCACCTCAGGACATTGGCGGCCATCTTGGGGCCACTTTAAACCCATTTTTCACCATTTTGAGCCCATTTTTCACCATTTTGGGGCCATTTGGGGACACTTTTAGGTGACATTTTTGGGGACTATTTTGGGACACATTTGGGGTCACTTTTGGGGCCATTTTGGGGCAATTTTGGTGACACTGGCGGCCATTTTGGGGCCATTTTGGGGCACACTGGCGGCCATTTTGCGAGGGATATTTGATCACCTCAGGACATTGGCGGCCATCTTGGGGCCATTTTAAACCCATTTTTCACCATTTTGAACCCATTTTTCACCATTTTGGGGACACTCTTAGGGACATTTTTGGGGACTATTTTGGGACACATTTGGGGTCACTTTTGGGGCCATTTTGGGGCAATTTTGGTGACGCTGGCGGCCATTTTGGGGCCATTTTAGGGCACACTGGCGGCCATTTTGTGAGGGATATTTGATCACCTCAGGACATTGGCGGCCATCTTGGGGCCACTTTAAACCCATTTTTCACCATTTTAAGCCCATTTTTCACCATTTTGGGGCCATTTGGGGACACTTTTAGGTGACATTTTTGGGGACTATTTTGGGACACATTTGGGGTCAATTTTGGGACACATTTGGGGTCACTTTTGGGGCCATTTTGGGGCAATTTTGGTGTCACTGGCGGCCATTTTGGGGCCATTTTGGGGCACACTGGCGGCCATTTTGGGGCAATTTTTGGGCCATTTTGGGGCACACTGGCGGCCATTTTGTGTGGGATATTTGATCACCTCAGGACATTGGCGGCCATTTTGAGCCCATTTTTCACCATTTTGCTGCCATTTGGGGACACTTTTAGGGACATTTTTGGGGACTATTTTGGGACACATTTGGGGTCACTTTTGGGGCTATTTTGAGGCAATTTTGGTGACACTGGCGGCCATTTTGGGGCCATTTTGGGGCACACTGGCAGCCATTTTGGGGCACACTGGCGGCCATTTTGGGGCACACTGGCGGCCATTTTGTGTTGGATATTTGATCACCTCAGGACATTGGCGGCCATTTTGAGCCCGTTTTTCACCATTTTGGGGCTGTTTTAAGCCCATTTTTCACCATTTTGAGGCCATTTGGGGACACTTTTAGGTGACATTTTTGGGGACTATTTTGGGACACATTTGGGGTCAATTTTGGGACACATTTGGGGTCACTTTTGGGGCCATTTTGGGGCAATTTTGGTGTCACTGGCGGCCATTTTGGGGCACACTGGCGGCCATTTTGGGGCAATTTTTGGGCCATTTTGGGGCACACTGGCGGCCATTTTGTGGTGGATATTTGATCACCCCTCAGGACATTGGCGGCCATTTTGAGCCCATTTTTCACCATTTTGGGGCCATTTGGGGACACTTTTAGGTGACATTTTTGGGGACTATTTTGGGACACATTTGGGGTCACTTTTGGGGCCATTTTGGGGCAATTTTGGTGACACTGGCGGCCATTTTGGGGCCATTTTGGGGCCATTTTGGGGCACACTGGCGGCCATTTTGTGGTGGATATTTGATCACCTCAGGACATTGGCGGCCATTTTGAGCCTGTTTTTCACCATTTTGGGGCTGTTTTAAGCCCATTTTTCGCCATTTTTCACCATTTTTCACCATTTTTCTGCCATTTGCTGACACAAAGCCACCTCCCCTGTGTCCCCAAATGTCCCCAAATGTCCCCAACTGTCCCCCCAGCGCCACCACAGCTGCAGATCGTCCCCGAGCGCTCGGGCTCCGCGCTGACCCTGGTGTGTCACGCCTGGGGCTTCTCCCCCGCCGACATCACCCTGAAGTGGCTCCGCAACGGTGACATCATCGGTGACGTCATCGGTGACGTCATCGGTGACAACGTCGGGGACACCTCGGGACAAAGCCGGGCGCTGCCGGTGGGGGACGGAACCTTCCGGGCGCAGGTGACGATCGCGGTGCCACCGGGGACGTCTGGGGACACTTTGGAGTGCGTGGCGCTGCACCCCAGCCTGAAGGAGCCCCTCAGCGTCACGTGGGGTGAGGAGATTTTCGGGAATTTTGGGGGAATTTTGGGGAATTTTGGGGTTTGGGGGATATTTGAAATGATTTTTTGGAGTTTTAAAAATTTTTTCAGAATTTTTTTGGAATTTTTGGAGGGTTTATTTTGATTTTTTTGAAAATTTAGAGTGTATTTTTGAGTATTTTTTTTACAATTTTGGGGGGATTTTTTGTTTTTTGTTTTCATTTCCTTCTGGTTCTTTTTTCAGTTTCTTTTTAATTTTGTAAATTTGGTGGATTTTTAGGAATTTTTTGGGGAATTTTTTTATGTTTTATTTCACTTTTTTTTAAATTTTTTGTGTGGATTTCTTTGAAATTTGGGCGGATTTTTTTTTTAATTTTACAGGGAATTTTTTTAAAATTATCGAGGGTGAATTTTTTTGAATTTTCTCTGAATTTATTTCCGATTTTTGTCCCCGCAGCCCCGGGATTGTCCCCAAGGTTGTCCCTGCTGGTGGCGCTGGCGGTGCTGGGGCTGCTCCTGGGGCTGCTCCTCTTCACCTTCGGCCTCGGCCGCTACCTCGGCACAGGTGACAACGGGGGACACCCAGGTGGCACCTGAATGGCACCTTAATGTCAATTTAATGTCATTTTTATTTCATTTTAATGTCATTTTTATGTCACTTTAATGTCATTTTTATGTCACTTTTAATGTCATTTTTTGTGTCATTTTAATGTCACTTTTATGTCACCTTAATGTCACTTTTAATGTCATTTTTTTGTCATTTTTATGTCATTTTTATTTCATTTTAATGTCATTTTTATGTCATTTTTATGTCATTTTTTGTGTCACTTTTATTTCATTTTAATGTCATTTTTCTGTCATTTTTATGTCATTTTTTGTCACTTTTATGTCATTTTAATGTCATTTTTATGTCACTTTTAATGTCACTTTTATGTCATTTTAATGTCATTTTTTGTGTCATTTTTATTTCATTTTAATGTCATTTTTATGTCATTTTTTGTCACTTTTATGTAATTTTTGTCATTTTTATGTCCTTTTTATGTCATTTTTATGTCATTTTTGTCACTTTTATGTCACTTTTATGTCATTTTAATGTCACTTTTATGTCATTTTTATGTCCTTTTTTGTCACTTAAATGTCACTTTTATGTCATTTTAATGTCACTTTTATGTCATTTTTGTCACTTTTTGTCATTTTTATGTCCTTTTTTGTCATTTTTATCTGGATTTTTGTTGCTTTTTTGTCACTTTTCTGTCACTTCTCTGTCACTTTTATGGCACTTTAATGTCATTTTTATGTCATTTTTGTAATTTTTATGTCACTTTTTGTCACTTTTATGGCACTTTTATGTCATTTTTATGTCCTTTTTATGTCATTTTTATGTCATTTTTATGCCATTTTTTGTCACTTTTTGTCACTTTTATGTCACTTTAATGTCATTTTTATGTCATTTTCTGTCCCTTTTATGTCACTTTTATGTCCTTTTTATGTCACTTTTAATGTCATTTTTATGTCACTTTCATGTCACTTTTATGTCATTTTTGTCACTTTTTGTCACTTTAATGTCACTTTCATGTCACTTTAATGTCATTTTTATGTCATTTTTGTGTCATTTTTATGTAATTTTTGTCATTTTTATGTCATTTTTATGTCATTTTTATGTCATTTTTATGTCATTTTAACGTCATTTTTATGTCACTTTAATGTCACTTTTAATGTCATTTTTATGTCACTTTTAATGTCATTTTTATGTCATTTTTATGTCATTTTTATGTCATTTTTATGTCACTTTAATGTCACTTTTTGTCATTTTTATGTCACTTTTATGTCATTTTTATGTCATTTTTATGTCAGTTTATGTCGGTTTTGTCACTTTTAATGTCATTTTTATGTCATTTTTAGGTCATTTTCTGTCCCTTTTATGTCACTTTTATGTCATTTTTATGTCATTTTTATGTCACTTTAATGTCACTTTTATGTCACTTTAATGTCACTTTTAATGTCATTTTTATGTCATTTTTGTCGCTTTTATGTCAGTTTTATGCCATTTTTTGTCACTTTTATGTCACTTTCGTGTCACTTTTTGTCATTTTTATCTGGATTTTTGTTGCTTTTTTTGTCCCTTTTCTGTCCCTTTTCTGTCACTTTTATGTCACTTTTATGTCACTTTTTGTCATTTTTATATGGATTTTTGTTGCTTTTTTGTTGCTTTTTTGTTGCTTTTTGTCACTTTTATGTCACTTTTAATGTCCTTTTTATGTCGTTTTTATGTCATTTTTTGTCACTTTTTGTCATTTTTATATGGATTTTTGTTGCTTTTTTGACACTTTTCTGTCACTTTTCTGTCATTTTAATGTCACTTAAATGTCACTTTAACAGCACTTTAATGTCATTTTTATGTCATTTTTGTCATTTTAATGTCATTTTAATGTCACTTTAATGTCACCTTAATGTCATTTTTATGTCCCTTTTAGGTCATTTTCTGTCCCTTTTATGTCACTTTTTGTCACTTTTATGTCATTTTTATGTCTTTTTTATGTCATTTTTATGTCACTTTAATGTCACTTTTAATGTCATTTTTATGTCATTTTTGTCACTTTTATGTCATTTTAATGTCATTTTTATGTCACTTTTTGTCATTTTTATGTCAATTTTATGTAATTTTTGTCACTTTAATGTCACTTTCATGTCACTTTAATGTCACTTTTATGTCATTTTTATGTCATTTTAATGTCATTTTTGTCACTTTTATGTCACTTTTATGTCATTTTAATGTCATTTTTATGTCACTTTTAATGTCACTTTTATGTCACTTTTACGTCATTTTAATGTCATTTTTATATCACTTTTAATGTCATTTTTTTGTCACTTTTATGTCATTTTTGTGTCACTTTTGTGTCATTTTTATATCATTTTTTATGTCCCTTTTATGTCATTTTTATGTAATTTTTTGTCATTTTTATGTCATTTCCTGTCCCTTTTATGTAATTTCCTGTCCCTTTTTTGTCCCTTTTATGTCACTTTTATGTCACTTTTATGTCACTTTTATGTCATTTTTGTCACTTTTATGTCACTTTTATGTCACCTTAATGTCATTTTATGTCATTTTTGTGTCACTTTTATGTCACTTTAATGTCACTTTTATGTCACTTTTAATGTCACTTTTATGTCACTTTTATGTCATTTTTATGTCATTTTAATGTCACTTTTAATGTCATTTTTATGTCATTTTAATGTCACTTTAATGTCACTTTTATGTCACTTTTTGTCACTTTTATGTCATTTTTATGTCCTTTTTTGTCACTTAAATGTCACTTTTATGTCATTTTAATGTCATTTTTATGTCACTTTTAATGTCATTTTTTGTCATTTTTATGTCATTTTAATGTCATTTTTATGTCACTTTTTTGTCACTTTTATGTCACTTTTTGTCATTTTTATATGGATTTTTGTTGCTTTTTTGTTGCTTTTTGTCACTTTTATGTCACTTTTATGTCCCATTAATGTCATTTTTATGTCATTTTTTGTCACTTTTATCCTGTTTTTTCTTGCTTTTCGTTGGTTTTTTTGTCACTTTTTGTCCTTTTTCTGTCGCTTTTCCATTGCTTTTATTGTTTTTTTCTTGCTTTTTGTCTGCTTTTCTCCCCCATCATCCCTTTTTTCATTGACTTTTCTCATTTTTCTCCCTTTTTTTTCCACTTTTCTCTCATTTTAATCTCATTTTTGCCCATTTTCTCCCTGCAGGTTACACCCCGCTCCCTGGCGACACCCACGCAGGTCAGACACCCAATGTCACTTTTTAAAAATTTTTTAATAATTTTTGTCCCTTTTTTATCACTTTCCCCACCTCTTTTTCTCCTTTTTTCTCATTTTTTTGGTATTTTTAATCATTTTTGTCCCTTTTTTATCACTTTCCCACCTCTTTTTCTCCCTTTTTTCTCTTTTTTTTTGTATTTTTTGTCCCTTTTTCCCTTTTTCCGTCCGTCCTTCTTCATTTTTGTCCCTTTTTTGTCACTTTTCCCACATTTTTTTCTCCTTTTTTCTCCTTTTTCGCCCATTTTCTCTCTCTTCTTCTTCATTTGTGTCACTTTTGTCCCTTTCCCGTCCATTCCCATCCCCTTTTCACTGATTTTCTCACTTTCTTCTCATTTCCTCTCCCTTTTTGTTGGATTTTGTCATTTTTTGGCCATCTTTTGCCCCTTTTTTCACATTTTCTCATTTTTTGTCTTTTTTTTTTTGTCTTTTTTTGCCATTTTTTGTCTTTTTTTGTCATTTTTTGTCATTTCTTGTCCATCTTTTGCCCCCTTTTTTCACATTTTCTCATTTTTTGTCTTTTTTTTTGTCATTTCTTGTCATTTTTTGTCACTTTTTGTCCTTTCTCCTCCCTTTTTGTCACTTTTTATTGCATTTTTCTCTCTTTTTCTCCATTTTTTCTCCCTTTTCCACTTTTCCTCCCTTTCTGTCACTTTTTTGTCCTTTTTTATTGCTTTTTCCCCCTCCTTTTCCACTTTTTTTCCTCCTCTTTTTTACTTTTTCTCACTTTTTTGCTGCTTTTTTGTCATTTCTTATAATTTTTATCCTGTTTCCCCCCTTTTTGTCAATTTCTATTGCTTTTTTTCTCCCCTTTTTCACTTTTTTCTCCCCTTTTTCACTTTTTATCCCTTTCTGTTCCTTTTTTGTCCTTTTTTATTGCTTTTTCTCCTTTTTTGTCTCTTTTTCCTCCTTTTCTTCATTTTTTCTCCCTTTCTGCTGCTTTTTCCTCCTTTTCCCCCTTTTTTTCACCTTTTCTCCCTTTTTTTTGCTTTCCTCTCCCTTTTTTCTCGATTTTTATCTCATTTTTTGCCCATTTTTCTCCCATTCTGTTGTTTTTGCCCATTTTCCTCCATTTTTTCTCAAATTTTTCACTTTTTTTCCCCCCCGTTTATCCCTTTTTTGTCATTTTTGGTCACTTTTTCTCCCTTTTTATCACATTTTTCTCATTTTTTCTCCCTTTTTTCCCATTTTTTCTCCCTTTCTGCTGCTTTTTCCTCCTTTTCCCCCTTTTTTCACTTTTTCTCCCTTTCTGTCTCTTTTCTCTCCCTTTTTTCTCTATTTTTATCTCATTTTTTGCCCATTTTTCTCCATTTTGACCCTTTTTTGTCATTTTTGGTCACCTTTTATCCCTTTTTATTTCATTTTTCTCATTTTTTCTCCCTTTTTTCCCATTTTTTCTCCCTTTCTGCTGCTTTTTCCTCCTTTTCCTCCCTTTTTTCACTTTTCCACCCTTTCTCTCACGTTTCTCTCCCTTTTTTCTCTAATTTTTATCTCATTTTTTTGCCCATTTTTCTCCATTTTTGCCCCGTTTTTTCCCTGCAGGTTACGCCCCCCTCCCCGGTGACACCTGAGCAGGTGAGGGATCCCCAAAATCGAATTTTGCTCCTTTTTTTGTCCCTTTTTCCCCTCATTTTTCCCCATTTTTTGTCACTTTTCCTTCCCAGGCAGCGCCTGAGGACCCTCCCAGGACGGCGATGGCGACGGGGCCGGAAAATGCAGAAAATCGCCCCAAAAATCCCCTCAAAAATCCCCTAAAAATCCACAAAACCACCACCAAAATCACCCAAATCCAGCCCAAAAATCCGCCCCAAAATCCCATTAAAAACGAAAAAAATTCCCTTAAAATCCCCCAAAAATCCCAATTAAAAACCCGAAAAAAGCTCCAAAAATTCCATTGAAAAACCAAAAAATTCCCTTAAATTCCCCCAAAAATCCCCCTTAAAATTCACCCAATTCCCCCTAAAATTTCAATTAAAAACCCGAAAAAAGCCCCCAAAATCCCATTAAAAAACCAAAAAAATTCCCTTAAATTACCCCAAAAATCCCCCTTAAAATTCCCCCAATTCCCCTTAAAATTTCAATTAAAAACCCGAAAAAAGCCCCCAAAATCCCATTAAAAAACAAAAAAAATCCCTTAAAATCCCCCCGAAAAATCCCAATTAAAAACCCGAAAAAAGCCCCCAAAATCCCATTAAAAAACCAAAAAAATTCCCTTAAAATCCCCCCAAAAATCCCAATTAAAAACCCGAAAAAAGCCCCCAAAATCCCATTAAAAAACCAAAAAAATCCCTTAAAATCCCCCCCCAAAAAAATCCCAATTAAAAACGCGAAAAAAGCCCCCAAAATCCCATTAAAAACCAAAAAAATTCCCTTAAAATCCCCCAAAAAAATCCCAATTTAAAACCCGAAAAAAGCCCCCAAAATCCCCTTTAAATCCCATTAAAAAATACCAAAAAAATTCCCTTAAAATCCCCCCGAAAAATCCCAATTAAAAACCTGAAAAAAGCCCCCAAAATCCCCCTTAAATCCCATTAAAAATACAAAAAAAATCCCCCTCAAATCCCCTTTTAAAAACCCCCAAAATTCCATTTTAAAACCCAAAAAAAAGCCAAAAAATATCCAAAAATCCCATTAAAAATCTAAAAAATACTCCCCTAAAAATCCACAAAACTCCCCCCAAAACCACCCCCAAAATCACCCAAATCCAGCCCAAAAATCCACCCCAAAATCCCATTGAAAAACCAAAAAAATTCCCTTAAAATCCCCCCAAAAATCCCAATTAAAAACCCGAAAAAAAACCCCAAAATCCCATTAAAAAACCAAAAAAATTCCCTTAAAATCCCCCCAAAAAATCCCAATTAAAAACCCGAAAAAAGCCCCCAAAATCCCATTAAAAAACAAAAAAATTCCCTTAAAATCCCCCCAAAAATCCCAATTAAAAACCCGAAAAAGCCCCCAAAATCCCATTGTAAAACCAAAAAAATTCCCTTAAAATCCCCCCAAAAAATCCCAATTAAAAACCCGAAAAAGGCCCCAAAATCCCATTAAAAAACAAAAAAAAATTCCCTTAAAATCCCCCCAAAAATCCCAATTAAAAACCCGAAAAAAGCCCCCAAAATCCCATTAAAAAACCAAAAAAAATCCCTTAAAATCCCCCCAAAAATCCCAATTAAAACCCCGAAAAAAGTCCCCAAAATCCCATTGAAAAACCAAAAAAATTCCCTTAAAATCCCCCCAAAAATCCCAATGAAAAACCCGAAAAAAGCCCCCAAAATCCCATTAAAAAACCAAAAAAATTCCCTTAAATTACCCCAAAAATCCCCCTTAAAATTCCCCCAATTCCCCTTAAAATTTCAATTAAAAACCCGAAAAAAACCCCCAAAATCCCATTAAAAAACAAAAAAAATTCCCTTAAAATCCCCCCAAAAAATCCCAATTAAAAACCCGAAAAAAGCCCCCAAAATCCCATTAAAAAACCAAAAAAATTCCCTTAAAATCCCCCCAAAAATCGCAATTAAAAACCCCAAAAAACCCCCAAAATCCCATTGAAAAACCAAAAAAATTCCCTTAAAATCCCCCCAAAAATCCCAATTAAAAACCCGGAAAAAGCCCCCAAAATCCCATTAAATACCAAAAAAAATCTCTTAAATTCCCCCCAAAAATCCCCCTTAAAATTCACCCAATTCCCCCTAAAATTTCAATTAAAAACCCGAAAAAATCCCCCCAAATCCCATTAAAAAACCAAAAAAATTCCCTTAAAATCCCCCCAAAAAAATCCCAATTAAAAACCCGAAAAAAGCCCCCAAAATCCCATTGAAAAACCAAAAAAATTCCCTTAAAATCCCCCCTAAAATTTCAATTAAAAACCCAAAAAAAGCCCCCAAAATCCCATTAAGAAAAACAAAAAAAAATCCCTTAAATTCCCCCCAAAAATCCCCCTTAAAATTCACCCAATTCCCAAAAAATCCCAATTAAAACCCCGAAAAAAGCCCCCAAAATCCCATTAAAAAACAAAAAAAATTCCCTTAAAATCCCCCCCAAAAATCCGAATTAAAAACCCGAAAAAAGCCCCCAAAATCCCATTAAAAAACAAAAAAAATTCCCTTAAAATCCCCCCCAAAAAATCCCAATTAAAAACCCAAAAAAAGTCCCCAAAATCCCATTAAAAAACAAAAAAATTCCCTTAAATTTCCCCCAAAAATCCCCCTTAAAATTCACCCAATTCCCCCTAAAATTTCAATTAAAAACCCGAAAAAAAACCCAAAATCCCATTAAAAAACAAAAAAATTCCCTTAAAATCCCCCAAAAAATCGCAATTAAAAACCCGAAAAAAGCCCCCAAAATCCCATTGAAAAACCAAAAAAATTCCCTTAAAATCCCCCCAAAAAAATCCCAATTAAAAACCCGAAGAAAAACCCCAAAATCCCATTGAAAAACCAAAAAAATTTTCTTAAATTCCCCCAAAAATCCCCCTTAAAATTCCCCCAATTCCCCCTAAAATTTCAATTACAAACCCGAAAAAAGCCCCCAAAATCCCATTAAAAAACAAAAAAATTCCCTTAAAATCCCCCCCCCAAAAATCCCAATTAAAAACCCGAAAAAAGCCCCAAAATCCCATTAAAAAACCAAAAAATTCCCTTAAAATCCCCCCAAAAATCCCAATTAAAAACCCGAAAAATTCCCCCTTAAATCCCATTAAAAAATACAAAAAAATAAAAAAATCCCCCTCAAATCCCCTTTTAAAACCCCCCAAAATTCCATTTTAAAACCCCAAAAATCCCCAAAAAATATCAAAAAATCCCATTAAAAATCTAGAAAATATTCACCCAAAATCCCATTAAAAATCCCCCAAAATCCCCCTCAAATCCCCTTTTAAAAACCCCCAAAATTCCATTTTAAAACCCAAAAAATCCCCAAAAATATCCAAAAATCCCATTAAAAATCTAGAAAATATTTCCCCAAAATCCCATTAAAAATCCCCCTCAAATCCCCTTTTAAAAACCCCCAAAATTCCATTTTAAAACCCAAAAAAATCCCAAAAAATATCCAAAAATCCCATTAAAAATCTAGAAAATATTCCCCCAAAATCCCATTAAAAATCCCCCAAAATCCCCCTCAAATCCCCTTTAAAAAACCCCCAAAATTCCATTTAAAAACCCAAAAAATCCCAAAAAATCCCATTAAAAATCTAGAAAATATTCCCCCAAAATCCCATTAAAAATTCCCCAAAATCCCCCTTAAATCCCATTAAAAACTCCCCCAAAAATTCCATTTTAAAACCCAAAAAATGCCAAAAAATATCCAAAAATCCCATTAAAAATCTAGAAAATATTCCTCCAAAATCCCATTAAAAATACAAAAAAAAAATCCCCCTCAAATCCCCTTTTAAACACCCCCAAAATTCCATTTTAAAACCCAAAAAATATCCAAAAATCCCATTAAAAATCTAGAAAATCCCCAAATTCCCCTGAAATCCCCAATAAAAATCCCCAAAAATCCCAAAATTTCCAATTGTGAAAAATAAAAGCAGCGAAAATTTTGGGGTCTTTTTTGAATTTTATTTAGAATTTCTTTGGGATTTTTGGGGGCATTTTTGGGAATTTTTTGAGATTTTTTGGGGGGGATTTTGAGGGAGGAATTTGGGATTTTTAAATTTTTTTTGAGACTTTTTTGGGGGGATTTTGGGATGGATAATTGAAACAAATTTTGGTGAATTTTTGTTGATTTTTAGGGCTTTTTAAAAATTTTTTGGGGACTTTTGGAGGGATTTTTTTTTGGATTTTGGGGGATTTTCGTTGATTTTTAGGGCGTCTTTGGGGAATTGTTTTAATTTTTTGGGGATTTTGGGGTGGATTTTTGAGGGGACTTTTTTGGGAATTTTGGGGTGGATTTTTGGGGGGAATTTTTGGGGATTTTGGGGAATTTTTTTTATTTTTAGGGGCATTTTGAGGAGGAATTTTGGGGGATTTTTGGTGGAGAGGGGTCTGGGGGGGTTTTCAATTTTGGGGTCCCCAAAATGTCCCCCTAAAAGGGGGTCGCGCCAAATCTGCCTAGCAACACCTGACGTCACGGACTTCACGAGTCGTGATTGGTCAGCTCTCCTCGCCCTCACATAATGAATGTCCTCCCATTCCACGTCCACGCGTGAGCGGCCATTTCCCCTCCGCGTGTCACCCTCAGGCCTCTATGTCTTCTCTTTGTCACATTTTCATCACCTTTTTATCCACTTTTTATCACCTCCGCGCGTGTTTTTACCCCTCTAAATCTCCCATTTGCCCCCCACGCGTGTTTTTACCCCCTTAAAACCAACCCCGGGCGGCCTCTGAGGGGAATGCCCGTAACCAAAATGGCGGCCGCGTCCGTAACATCGCTACAGCGCATGCGCAACACAGGGAGTGTAGGCTGGAAGGCGGAAGTTTTTTCCGTACAGCAATACTGCGCATGCGTTGACGGAAGTGAACCCCTGCCCGCTATATAAGCGGCCGGGAAGCCCCGTAGCGCTCTTTTTGCCGGATCGGAGGAGAAGCCGCCGCCATGTGAGGAGGGGAACGCGGGGAAAAAAAGGGGAATTTTATGGGAAAAATGGAATTTGTGAGGGGAAAATTGGGATTTGTGAGGGGAAAATCGGGATGGGGAAGGTGGCGGGGTGGGAATTTGGGCGGTGAGGGTGGAAAAAAAGGGAAAAATGGAGATGGGAGCGGTGAGGGGGGGGAGCGGCCATGAGGGGAAGGGGGGGGTGAAGCGGCGGGCTCGGGTTTTTTAATTTGGTTTTAAATTAAAGGATTAAGTTGGGATTGGGGAGGGAAAAGGGGATTAGGAAAAGGTTAAGGGGGAATAAGAGTGGGAAAAGAGGGAAACCAGTGGGAAAAGGGGGATTTAGAGTGGGAAAACGGGAAAATAAAGGGGAAAAAGGGGATAATAAAAGAGGGAAAAAAAGGGGTTTAGAGTGGGAAAATTGGGAATAAGAGTGGAAAAGGGGAGTCTAGTGGGATAAAAAGTGGGGAAAGGGGATTGAGCATGGGAAAAAAGGGAAAATTGTGGGAAAAATAATGTAAATTTTGGGGAAATTGTAGGAAAAATTGAGGGAAATTGTGGGAAAAGTTGGGGAAATTTGTGGGGAAAATTATGGGAAAATTGTGAGGAAAAATTGGGGCAAATTATGGGAAAAATTAAGGATAATATTGGGAAAATTTTGGGCAAAATTCTAGGAGAAATTGGGGGAAATGGTAGAAAACAGTTGGGGGAATTTGTGGGGAAAATTGTGGGGAAAAAAGGGAAAACTGGGGGAAAATAGTGGGAAAATTGGGGAATATTGTGGGAAAATTTGGAAACCTGGTGGGAAAAGTTGGGGAAATTTGTGGGGAAAATTGGGGGAAAATAAGGAAAATTGTGGAGAAAATTGGGGAAAATGGTGGAGAAAATTAAGGAAATTGTGGGAAAAATAAGGAAAATTGGGGAAAATTGTGGGAAAAACTGGCAAGAATTGTGGGAAAAATTGGGGGAAAATTGTGAAGAAATTTGGGGAAATTTGTGGGGAAAATTGGGGGAAAAATAAGAAAAATTGGGGAGAATTGTGGGAAAATTGGGGAAATTTGTGGGGAAAATAGTGGGGAAAAAAGGGAAAATTGGGGGAAAATAGTGGGAAAAATTGGAAAAATTGTGGAAAAATAAGAAAATTGTGAAGAAAATTGGGGGAAATTATGGGAAAAGTTGAGGGAAATTATGGGAAAATTGTACAGAAAATAAGGAAAACTGTGGAGAAAATTAAAGGAAATTGTGGGGAAAATTGGGGGAAAATAGTGGGAAAAATTGTAGGAAAAATAAAAATTGTGAAGAAAATTGGGGGAAATTGTGGGAAAAGTTGAGGGAAATTATGGGAAAATTGTACAGAAAATAAGGAAAACTGTGGAGAAAATTAAAGGAAATTGTGGGGAAAATTGTGGGAAAAATAAGGAAAATTGGGGAGAATTGTGGGAAAAACTGGCAAAAATTGTGGGAAAAATTGGGGAAAATTGTGGGAGATGGGATCCAGATCAGTAAAAAAGGAAAAATTGTGGGAAAAAAAACGAAAATAGTGGAAAAAAGGGGATCCAGATGGGGAAAATTAAAGATAACAATGGAAAAATTGGTCTAGAGTGGAAAAAATTTGGAATAACACTGGGAAAAAGACCACAAAAAATGGGAAAAAGGTTGGAAAAATGGGATTAAAAATAAGAAAAGAGGGTTTAGAGTAGGAAAAGGAGGTTCCCAGTGGAAAATCAAGATGCCAACATTGATTAATATTTATTTTATTTTCATTTTTTTCCCAGCATGACGGACTGGGAGACGGCGCCGGCCGTGACCGAGACCCCCGACATCAAATTGTTCGGGAAATGGAGCACGGACGACGTCCAGATCAACGACATCTCCCTGCAGGTCGGGGGGCTGGAATTCCCCAAAAATCCCAAAAAATCCTGGGAATTTGGGGTTCAGGATCACAAATCCAATTTCAAAAGTCCCAAAAAAATCCAGGGAATTTGGGGCTGGAATTCCCAGAATTTAGGGCTGCAATTCCCAAATTTCCATTTGAATTTGGGGCTGGAATTCCCAAATTTCCATTAAAAGTTGGGGCTGAAATTCCCAAATTTCCATAGGATTTGGGGCTGGAATTCCAAATTGGAATTCCCAAATGTCCATTAAAATTTGGAGTTGGAATTCCTGGAATTTGGGGCTGCAATTCCCAAGTTTCCATGAGGATTTGGGGCTAAAATTCAAAACTGAAATTCCCAAATTTCCATTAAAATTTGGAGTTGGAATTCCTGGAATTTGGGGCTGGAATTCCCAAATTTCCAGGGAATTTGGGGCTGGAATTCCCAGAATTTGGGGCTGCAATTCCGTGGGGATCTGGAGCTGCAATTCCCAGAATTTGGGGCTGCAATTCCCAAATTTCATGAGGATTTGGGGCTGGAATTCAGAATTGAAATTCCCCCAAATCCAGGAATTTGGGGCTGGAATTCAGAATTGAAATTTCCCAAAATCCAGGGAATTTGGGGCTGGAATTCCCAGAATTTGGGGCTGCAATTCCATGGGGATCTGGAGCTGCAATTCCCAAATTTCCATTTGGATTTGGAATTCCTGGAACTTGGGGCTGGAATTCCCAAATTTCCATGAGGATTTGGGGCTGGAATTCCGAATTAAAATTCCCAAATGTCCATTAAAATTTGGAGTTGGAATTCCTGGAATTTGGGGCTGGAATTCCCAGAATTTGGGGCTGGAATTCCCAAATTTCCATTTGAATTTGGGGCTCAATTTCACAAATTTCCATGAGGATTTGGGGCTGGAATTCAGAATTGAAATTCCCCCAAATCCAGGGAATTTGGGGCTGGAATTCAGAATTGAAATTTCCCAAAATCCAGGGAATTTGGGGCTGGAATTCCCAGAATTTGGGGCTGCAATTCCATGGGGATCTGGAGCTGCAATTCCCAAATTTCTATTTGAATTTGGGGCTCAAATTCCCAAATTTTCATGGGAATTTGGATTTGGAATTCCTGGAACTTGGGGCTGGAATTCCCAAATTTCCATGAGGATTTGGGGCTGGAATTCCGAATTGAAATTCCCAAATGTCCATTAAAATTTGGAGTTGGAATTCCTGGGATTTGGGGCTGGAATTCCCAGAATTTGGGGCTGCAATTCCATGGGGATCTGGAGCTGCATTTCCCAGAATTTGGGGCTGCAATTCCCAAATTTCCATGAGGATTTGGGGCTGGAATTCAGAATTGAAATTTCCCCAAATCCAGGGAAATTCGGGGCTGGAATTCAGAAATGAATTTCCCCCAAATCCAGGGAATTTGGTGCTGGAATTCAGAATTGAAATTCCCAAATTTCCATTAAAATTTGGGGCTGGAATTCCCAGAATTTGGGGCTGCAATTCCCAAATTTCCATTTGAATTTGGGGCTCAAATTCCCAAATTTCCATTCAAAGTTGGGGCTGGAATTCCCGAATTTCCATTAAAATTTGGGGCTGCAATTCCCAAATTTCCATTTGAATTTGGGGCTGGAATTCCCAAATTTCCACTTGAATTGGGGCTGGAATTTGGGGCTGGAATTCCCAAATTTCCATTTGAATTTGGGGCTGGAATTCCCAAATTTCCATTCAAAGTTGGGGCTGGAATTCCCAAATTTCCACTTGAATTTGGGGCTGGAATTCCCAAATTTCCATGAGGATTTGGGGCTGGAATTCAGAATTGAAATTCCCCAAAATCCAGGGAATTTGGGGCTGGAATTCAGAATTGAAATTCCCACATTTCCATTAAAATTTGGGGCTGGAATTCCCAGAATTTGGGGCTGCAATTCCCAAATTTCCATTTGAATTTGGGGCTCAAATTCCCAATTTCCATTTGAATTTGGGGCTCAAATTCCCAAATTTCCATTCAAAGTTGGGGCTCAAATTCCCAAATTTCCATGAGGATTTGGGGCTGGAATTCAGAATTAAAATTCCCCCAAATCCAGGGAATTTGGGGTTCAGGATCACAAATCCAATCCCAAAATTCCCCAAAAAAATCCAGGGAATTTGGGGCTGGAATTCAGAATTGAGCTCCTTAGCTCAGAATCCCAAATTTGGGGTTTTTGGGGCTCGGAATCCCAAATTTAATCCCAAAATTCCCCAAATTTTTGGAATCCCCAAATTTTATAGGATTATATTACAATAAAGGAGAAATTTGCTCTACTCTATTGGGTGTTACTTGCTAAGGAATATTTGGATTTTATGGGATTTGGGCTGGAAATTTGGGATTTTTGAGGGTTTTGACCCCAAAACTGATCCCAAAATTCCCAAAACTTTTGGAATTCCCAAATTTTTCAGGATTACATCACAATAAAGGAGAAATACAGCGAGCGTGTCTTCACGTTAGCGCGATAGGAAATAATCTGAATTTTGACCAATTTTGAGCCAGAAATTTGGGATTTTTCAGGGTTTCGACCCCAAAACTGATCCCAAAATTCCCAAAATTTTGGGAATTCCCAAATTTTTTAGGATTAAATTAAATTACATTACCGTGAAGGAGAAATTCGTTGACTGACCGCTCTTTCACTCTTAGTTACCGCGATGTGAAATAATCTGAATTTTGATGCGATTTTACTTCAAATTTTGGGGTTTTTGGGCCTGAAAATCCCAAAATTGACCCCAAAATTCCCAATTTTTAAATTTTTTATTTTTAATTTCCAGGATTACATCGCAGTGAAGGAGAAATACGCCAAGTATCTCCCCCACTCCGCGGGGCGTTACGCGGCCAAGAATATTTGAATTTTTATGGGATTTTTATGGGATTTTTATGGGATTTGAGCTGGAATTTCAGGATTTTTAGGAATGAGGACCCCAAAATTTTAGGAATTTCCGATTTTTTAGGATTACATCACAATAAAGGAGAAATACATCAGGTGCTCTCTTACATCACGTTATCGCGATGAAAATAATCTGAATTTTGACGCGATTTTACTTCAAATTTTGGGGTTTTTGGGCCTGAAAATCCCAAATTTAACCCCAAAATTCCAATTTTTAAATTTTTTATTTTTAATTTCCAGGATTACATCGCAGTGAAGGAGAAATACGCCAAATATCTCCCCCATTCGGCAGGGTCTTACGTGGCCAAGAATATTTCAATTTTATTGGGATTTTAATGAGATTTTTATGGAATTCTGGGCTGAAAATCCCAAATCCGATCCCAAAATTCCTAAAAATTCAATTTTTTAGGATTACATCACAATGAAGGAGAAATTCACCAAGAGCTCCTTAGCTCCATGTTATGGCAATGAAAAATATTTGAATTTTTATGGGGTTTGGGCCAAAATTTTGGGGTTTTTGGGGCTGAAAATCCCAAATTTAATCCCAAAATCCCAATTTTTTAGGATTACATCACAATGAAGGAGAAATTCACCACGAGCTCCTTACCTGTGCATTACCGCGATGGGAAATAATCTGAATTTTGACCAATTTTGAGCCAGAAATTTGGGATTTTTTGGGGTTTTGACCCCAAAACTGATCCCAAAATTCCTAAAAATTCAATTTTTTTCAGGATTATATCGCAGTGAAGGAGAAATACGCCAAGTATCTGCCCCATTCCGCGGGGCGTTACGCGGCCAAGCGCTTCCGCAAGGCGCAGTGCCCGATCGTCGAGCGCCTCACCAACTCCATGATGATGCACGGGAGAAATAACGGCAAGAAGCTGATGACGGTCAGGATCGTGAAACACGCCTTTGAGATTATCCATCTGCTCACTGGGGAGGTGAGGAAATCGAGAAAAATCTGATTTGGGGGAAAAAACGCAAAAAACCCGGTGAAAAACGGTGAAAAAATGAGGAAAAACGGTGAAAAAATGAAAAAAATCCAGTGAAAAACGGTGAAAAAATGAGATTTTTACGAGGAAAAAATGGAAAAAAATTTGATTTTTTTTGGGAGGAAAATGGGATTTTTAGGAGGAAAATGTGGGGGGAAAATCAGATTTTTTAAGGAGAAAAAATGGGATTTTTAGGGGGGAAATGGAGGAATAATGGGAAGAAGCTGATGACGGTCAGGATCGTCAAGCACGCCTTTGAGATTATTCATCTGCTCACTGGGGAGGTGAGAAATCACAAAAAGGAGAAAATTTGGGGAAAAACGCAAAAAATCCGGTGAAAAACGGTGAAAAAATGAAAAAAATCCGGTGAAAAATGGAGAAAAAATGAGATTTTTATGGGGAAAAAAATCAGATTTTTTAGAGGGAAAAATGGGGTTTTTTAGGGGAAAAAAACCAGATTTGTTTAGTGAGGGAAAAATGGAAAAGAATTGGGGTTTTTGAGGGGTGAAATGGGAAAAATATGGGGTATTTGGTGGGGGAATAATGGAAGGTAAAGATGTGGGAAAAAATCTTAAGAAAATTGGAAAAAATCTCAGGAAAAATGGAAAAAATCTCAGGAAAAATGGAAAAAATCTCAGGAAAAATGGAAAAAATATGGGCTTTTTAGGAGGAAAAATGGGGAAAAACTGGAAAAAACAAATCCCAGGAAAAACTGAAAAAAATCCCAGGTAAAACTGAGGAAAAAATGGGAATTTTAGGGGAGAAAATGGAGGGAAATGAGAATTATAGGGGGAATAATGGGATGAAGCTGATGACGGTCAGGATCGTGAAACACGCCTTTGAGATTATCCATCTGCTCACTGGGGAGGTGAGAAATCACAAAAAAGAGAAAATTTGGGGAAAAACGCAAAAAATCCGGTGAAAAACGGTGAAAAAATGAGGAAAAACGGTGAAAAAATGAAAAAAATCCGGAGAAAAACGGTGAAAAAATGAAAAAAAAGGTGAAAAAATGGGGTTTTTAGGAGGAAAAACGGGAAAAAAAATTGAATTTTTTGGGAGGAAAATGGGATTTTTAGGAGGAAAAAATGGGGGGAAAATCAGATTTTTTTGGGAGGAAAAATTGGATTTTAATTGGATTTCATTGGCATCTAGGGTGGAAATTCCAAGGGAATTTTTTTGGGGACTCACTGGTGAATTTTCCCCATTTTTTCAGGAATTCCAAAGGGATTTTAGGCCTTAAAATTTGATTTTTTTGGGCGATTCACTGGTGAATTTTCCCCATTCTTTAGGGAATTTCTCAGGAATTTTTTGGGAATTTTTAGGGGTTTTTTTGACAATTTTTTCCATCAATAATTTCATTTTTTCTCCGTTTTCAGAACCCCCTGCAGGTCCTGGTCAACGCCATCATCAACTCGGGGCCCCGCGAGGACTCGACGCGAATCGGCCGCGCCGGCACCGTGCGCAGGCAGGCCGTGGACGTGTCCCCCCTGCGCAGGGTCAACCAGGTAAAAAACAAAAATTCACAAATTTTCTAACATCCTAAACATTTCTAATATTTCCCCCTTCATTTTCCCGTTTTTTCCCGTTTTTTTTCCCCTTTTTTTTCGGATTTTTTTCGCCATTTTTTCACATTTTTTCGTGATTTTTATTCCATTTTCCCCCATTTTTTCGTTCCAATTTTCTCTTCCACGTTCCCCCCATTTTCCTCCTTATTTTGCATTTTCCCCCATTTTTTACTACATTTTTTCCCCTTTTAGTTTGCACTTTTCCCTCATTTATTTCCCATTTTCTCCCCCTTTTTCCCCCATTTATTCCCCATTTATTCCCCATCCCCCCATTTTTTCACCATTTTCCCCCCATTTTTCCCCCATTTATTCCCCATTTTCTCCCCCATTTCTCCCTCTTTTTTCACCATTTTTCCACCATTATCTCCCCCATTTTCCACCCTTTTTCCCACCATTTCTCCCCTTTTTTCCCCATTTTTTCCTGATTTTTCCCCATTCTTTGGGATTTTTTCCCATTTCCCCCATTCCCCTCACGCCCCGTGCGCAGGCAGGCCGTGGACGTGTCCCCCCTGCGCAGGGTCAACCAGGTAAAAAACAAAAATTCACAAATTTTACAACATCCTAAACATTCCCAATATTTTTGTTTTCATTTTCCCTTTTTTTCCCACTTTTTTCCCCTTTTTTTTCGGATTTTTTTCACCATTTTTTCACATTTTTTCGTGATTTTTATTCCATTTTTCGCCATTTTCTCCTTCAATTTTTTCCTCCATTTTCCCCCATTTTTCCTACATTTTTTCATAATTTTTCCCTTTTTTTTTGGCATTTTCCCCTATTTTTTCTCATTTTTATTACGTATATTTTCATAGTTTTCCCCCTTTTTTTTGCATTTTCTCCAATTTCTCCCCGTTTTCCTCTCATTTTCTCCCCCATTTATTCCCCATTTCCCCCCCCTTTTTCACCATTTTCTCCCCCTTTTTTCACCATTCTCCCCCCATTTATTCCCCATTTTCTCCCCACCTTTCTCACCATTTTTCCCTTTTTTCACCATTTTTTCCCCCATTTATTTCCCTTTTCCCCCCATTTTCTCCCCCTTTTTCTCACCATTTTTCCCCCATTTATTCCCCATTTTCTCCTCCTTTTTTCACCATTTTCTCCTCCTTTTCTCACCATTTCCCCCCCATTTTCTCCTCCTTTTTTCAGTTTTCTCCCCCATTTATTCCCCATTTTTTCACCATTATTTCCCACCATTTCTCTCCTTTTTCCCCCATTTTTTCCTGATTTTTCCCCATTTTTTGGGGATTTTTTCCCATTTCCCCCATTCCCCTCCCGCCCCGTGCGCAGGCAGGCCGTGGACGTGTCCCCCCTGCGCAGGGTCAACCAGGTAAAAATCAAAATTTACAATTTTCCAACATTCCAAACAATTCTCAACATTCCAATCTTTATTCCCTTTGTTTCCCCTTTTTTTCCCCCATTTTTCTCGTTTTTTTCCAATTTTTTCCCAAGTTTA